>VZQC01000962.1:2469491-2584851 GCA_009823505.1 Rhizomys pruinosus
ATATATATATATATATATATATATGACTGAAAGCTGTATAACTACAGTCAAGGTAATATAAAAAACTCCAAGAATAACACAGCATATTGCCAACTCCCTTGATTACCTTCCAAAATTATTGCTAAAGACAAGCCATAATTTGGACACAGGAGTTGAAGGAATTGAATTTTAACTGGACACTTCTCAATATTATCAAACGATAATATGAAACCTGCCAAGGGAGAAAAACAATCAATTGTCCTATTATACTGTAATAAACAATATTGACTTTCCCAACAAAGTTGTTACAGTACTGGTTAAATGTTGAGAATAAGTATCTGTGAGATGTTTTACCCTAGTTAACACATCTTCAATGCATCCTCTCTACATATATCGAATGCATCTTTAAGATTTCAACAAAGAGATTTCCTTATGCAGCAGATAGTGATTAACACAGGAACCTACAATTGGGTAATATACAGAGGACAAGAGGCTAGAGAGTGTTTATCCTTGAATAGAATACATATTTCAATCTTCTGCCTCACCTTTTCATGAAACCTGCATGAAAGAACAGAAGATTGTATGAAACAGACATGCTGGGTTACCACAAGGAAAGTTATGCAGAGAGCTTTTCATTTACTCATATGAACTCAGAGTCATGGTGACACCATGCATAAGTCTCATGCAATTTCAAACCTGAAAAAATCCCAACACACAAATGGAGAAATGGGTAAGTAATCCTAACCCAACATAAGACACTTTGGGCATCTGATGGTTGCCGGGAAAGGGAGATCCAAGCCTGGGACTCTTGAGAGTTTAACCAGGATCAATTGGACAGACCCACATTGGAGGACATTTGGGGGGCACTAATCAGATCATATAGGATGGGTGTGTGTGTGTGTGTGTGTGTGTGTGTGTGTGTGTGTGTATGAGTATTAGAATGTATTAAATTGGGTGGGCATCTGTAAGGGGATGTGTGAATAGGAGACTGGATTTAAATATCAAGAATATTGCAAAAATGTATTAAAAACTTAAAAATGAAACAATTACAAATTCTAGGAGAAGAAATATGGAGAAAGTATCACGACATTGCCCTTGATGATGGTTTCTAGTATATGACATCAATAACCCAAGCAACAAAAACAAAATTGGAATAGTAGTGCTCTGTCACTCTTGAAACCTTTGCTGTAAGTCAAAGAAAACAATAAAGTGAAAATTCAACCTATGAAATAGAAGAAAGAATACAAGCCCAGTATTAGACAAGAGGTCAAACTCAAAAACATGTAAGAAACTCTTAAAATTTAATACAGAGAAAGCCTCTGATCACACAATAGAAAAATTGGGTAGCAATTATATAGTTATTATTTTTTAAAATAATATATATAAATACTGAATATGTGTATGAAAAAAATGTTCACCAACAGTGGTGATCAAAGTAACACAATTGTATATCATTTCACAACTTTCAGATACTTATTATCCAAAACAAAGATATGGTCAATAAAGAAGGGGTAAATCAGCGTCACTGTCTATTATTGTTAGGAATATAGAAATAAAACTAGTATTATGAAAAAGTATATTTCTCCATTGTATCATTGATCAATCTCACTTCCTAGCATATTTCCAAAGTAATTAAAATCAGGATTCTGAAGAGATCATACATTCATTGCAGTATTACTCTCAATAGCCAAGATTTGCAAAATAGTGAAACAATATAACATTGTCCAAGTGACAAAAGAATAAAGAAAATGTGCTCTGTGTAAACAATTGAGTCTTATGCAGCTTTCTAAAATTGAAATCTGTAAGAAAGAACAATATGGATTAATGTTAACAACATAATGTTAGGCAAAACCAATCACCCCAAGATTAATATTGCACATTTCTTGTTACATTAGTTATTTGAAATAATTCAACACATAGAAGAGTATATTATTCAAAGCCTTAGTACAGAGGATGCCAAAAAGTTACCAATGAAGGGACTTTCATATTAATAAGAAAAAATCCAGATATCTCCTGTATAATTTTACATCTATTCAATAGTATTGTGCTGAAAAGTTTAGAAATTTAAGGTATATATATATATATTACATTAAATATTCTTGCCACAATAAAATTAAATTTTAAAAATAATTATCAAGCTATGTCAACTTCATGTAGGAAGAAAATTAATAAAAATATACTGGATAAGAATAAAGCAAAACATGGGGAAACCAAACCAATGATACTTTAAATTGAAAGTAGATCACTATCCAGTATGGCTTATAACAGTGAAGCAGATATGGTTTCATATTAACAACTCAATAAATGTGATTAACATGATATAGGATTAATGTCTGTGTTCCTTTAAAATTTATGTACTGAGACTTCCACTCCTATGTCACAGTATTGTAGTAAGTCCTTTAGAATATAATTAAGTTTAGATAGATGTCTTCATGAATGAGAGACCATATCATTGTCATTTTCCTTTTAGAAGAGTAAGAAAGATGTTCTTTGCCATGTGAGTTTGTATCAAGAATATCATTCTCTGTTGTTTGTTTGTTTGTTTGTTTGTTTGTTTGTTATTGAGAGAGAGCCTCTCTTCAGGCCCAGTTTGATCGGTCTTTGCTATGTAGACCAGGCTAGCCTCAATCTCACAAAGATTTGGCACCGTAGTGCTGGGACTAAAGGCAAGCACCACCATGTTTGAAAAGAGAGTCCTTGTCAGATTGCTGTAAAGAAATAGTTCTTGGGGTCTAAATTGGCAAGAGTATCAATTTTGACAGTGACAGTTTCCAAAATTGGAAGAATCTAAAAAAGTAAATTATAGCTTGTGCCATATATAATGTTCTATACGTGGTTTCTAGATTTTAGAGAGATAATAGATAGATGGATAGATGTATGATAGACTGATAGAGAGATAGATAGATAGATAGATAGATAGATAGATAGATAGATAGATGATAGAGAGATAGATAAATAACCATATATACACATTATAAGAAGAAAGAACTGAAAGTATATAGGGCAACAAGGGGCCTAACAGAAGGAATAGTCCGAGAAAGGAGTAGGTATTTGAGTAGAGGAAATGCACCCACTATACCTTACATACTTAGGTGAAAAATTTTTATATGATCCTGTGTAAAGCTCAAAAAAAAATAAATGAATAACTGCTTGGATTTAAAACCTGCTTTATAATATGGAATTCACACCTGACACTGTTATCAGGGCCAAGATCCTTTGGACAAACAGGGTATAGACCGTATGGGAGAACATACTACTATTATTCTGCTAAATATGCATAGTATTAAATGGCTCTTAATGATTTATTGTAATACCTATGGGTAAGTATTCTCTCAACTGTTACCAGAGAAATTTCTTCTTTACCTAAATGTTGATTAACAAAGAGACACACAATTGATCACTGTGAAGAGAATGGGACTGGAGAGTTCAACCCTAAATGGGGAAGCAATCTTAGATCTCAACCTTTCCACCAAAGGCTCAGACATCTTTGTGGAAGACGAGGGCAGAAGATTTTTAAGAATCATAAGTGAACAGAAGGAGACTGTGTTGCTTGGGTATCACAGGTAGTTGCATATATGAACCCATAGCGCATATAACAGCATACAGAAGACCTGTGAATAACATAGCTAGACAGGGATCCAGCATGGATGAGGGTGGTAGGCATGAAGTCCCAGTACTACCTTAAGATATTTTGAAAATTAATAGCTGCTGGAAGAGAGTTAGTTATCTTTGCTGATGTGACTTAGGTTGACCAGATTCTAAAGGATAGACTCACACACAAGGGTATTTGGGAAACACTGATTGATTAGATTAGACTCGATTAGATTAGATTAAATTAGATAGAATTTGAAAAAAAGACAAATTCTAGTAGAGGACATTAAGTCTGGAGAGAAGTAAGAAGGTGATGGAGAGGGCAGAGAGTGTGTGAATAAAAATTCACTGCATGAATTTATTAAATCAGTAATTTTAAAAAGGTGGAATTTCTCAGTTGCTCTGAGTGGTAGAGTAAGAGAAACTAGTCATAACCAGAAGAGGGAAGATAAAAGCACAATTTAAAAAGGAGAGGGATGCATATTAAAAGAACAACAGAAAGATTGCATCAGAAAACTGACTGAAATGGTGACTCGGGAAGGGTGGGAGGGGCGGGAGAGGGACACGGGTGTATATTCGATTGGTGCATATGTAATTGACGTGAGTTCAACAATTATCCAGTTTTGCCCAGTCTGTGTCTACAGGATACATGGTGTTTTAGGACTTAGTAAAAGTAAACATGTGTATATTAATCAACATTGGTTTAAAGGCTGATAAAAAGGTAATGCATCTGAGTTAATTGGTGATATAAACTGTTGTTGTCAACATTAGCTTTAATTAAAAACTGTATAACAATTACTTTGGGATTGGTATAAACAAATGTTCTCTATAATTATGCTGTCATATAATATGACCTGATAACACTCTCTTTCACCTATAGGATGATTTAATCTAAAAATAAAGTTTGTTTCCCAAGTTAATCACATACAGTAACCCAAAACAGCATGGGTGAACTTGATGAAAGCTGTGCCTTGACTCCAACCTATAGGTATATATAATACAACTGCTTTCTTGAGACTCATGGGTCAAAAATAAAAACCTAAAATAAAAAAGGGGGATATATAAATATGAAAACTTTTTGTCAAAAAACCTGGCAATCCAAAGCTTAAAACTAACTACAGGAAAGGATTTGAATGTTCCAACATGCCAGACTATCACCAACTAAATTTGTGAGAAAGAAAATGCAGCTTTTCAAGGAGTAGGAAGTACCAGAAATTCCCAGCAGAAGGATTGACTCCTCTGGGCATTGAATGGAAGAAATGCCTCCGAATGCTGCAGACACCAGGCCCCTCTCTGTATCCTACTGGTAACAACAATTTTTAACGAATCCTAAAGAAGGTTACATTCTAGGTGCCACAAAGGTTTTAATACATGAAACTTTCTTCACTCCCCCCCATAGAATAAGGAGAAATATGAGGATGATGAGGTTGTTCTCCAGCTGTAGATTGGAGCCAGCTGTTATAGAGGTATTCTCTTGAGAAATCAGTAGAACTGCCTTCTTTGATTGACTAATGGACATAGAAACTGTGAGGGGGATTATTCTCTATTCAGAACCAAATATAATGCTAAAGTCTCCTTAAGCTATGCACTTAAGCAAAATATATTAATACAGGAGTGACATCAACAATGGATTATTCTACCAAGGAGATGTTGGCCAGGGGATCCAAGCCCCCACAAAAGGTAAAGGCTCCTTGCCTCCAAACTGGGATATCTGTAGGAAGAGAGGCGATAAGGCCCTGCTGTTGAAGACCTGATATAAACATGCGAAAGATGTATGGAGACAGCACTTGCAAGTATACAGATGGTCTCTGGAATGCAAGGCCACTAAAGCAAATATAGATCTCCTTGAGTCAAGCAAGACTCCTCCCTCAGCACCAGCTACACCTCATCTGCCTGGAAATACTGTGCAGCAGTGGCAGCCATATGTCTGTATATCCCAAATCTAATTGGCTATTAGCTCTCTCCTTGGAGGAATAACCCACAGCTGATACCACAAGCTTACATCCTCTAATGGTTAGGAGATGTTATAAACCACACGAAGACCCTGCCATACTTAACAAAAGAAAATGTAATTCATGAATTAACATACCATCCAAACATCTGTGTCTATACCAAAGTAACCTACCATAACAATTAGTACTGTTTAAATACCTATATATCTAATTGTGTGTGCTTCAATAGTAGGATCGAAAGGCTATATATTATACTGTTTAAGTACCTATATATCTAATTGCATGTGCTTCATTAGTAGGATTGAAAGGTTATGCCTGGACAAGCTGGCAGCCCAATGAAAGAAAACAGCCAGAATTGACTAGAGACCAAGACAACAGCTCCAGAGAAAGTAGACTGTTTTGCTTCTCATCCACCTGTGCCCCTTTTCTAAGCCTAGGGAGCAATCTGTGGAAGAGGGGGCGTGGTAGAATGTAAGGGCTACGATTGGGGTGAATGGTGAAACTACAACGATATAGACTGGACACTTATTTGATCAACTTGATTGAACATACAAGCCCCCCCCCCTGCTGGATGATGGGACCCATGAGCTGTGTGGGTGTGGGTGTGGGCACAACTGCTCGTAAATTGGTTTTACATGAAGGATGCTTGTACTCACAGATTATCACCTACTGTTAAAAAAAATGAAAACAAACAAAACAAAAAAGCAGAGAAAGATGCAGAAAACTTACGGCAGAATGCACGATCTGCGATGGGTGGGGAGGGGGGAAGGGAAGGGGATATATGCCTGAACTGAATTGGAAAATGATGTATGAAATACACAAAACATCAATAAAAAAATAAAAAATAAAAAAGGAACTCCTAAACACTTTGATAGATATATAAAGAGAATGATTTACTGATGAATAAGCAGACGAGTTAAAATATATCAAAGTGTATTCAATTCTGAGAATGAATGATTTATAATCTTCCAATCCATGTCTAATACAAAATGCATCACTCTTAATGGATATAAATAGCCTTTCAGTGTTTTCCATATATGTTTACATAAATTATTAATTAAAACATAAGTATTTTTAATTGCAAATATTTATGTATCTATAACAAACAAAGACATAAATACACTGAAAACTAGATTCAAAACCATTCTTTCTGGTATAAGACATAACATATTTCCCCAGGATTAGAGAAATTAGATTTTTACGGTTCAATTTGGGCATGGTATGGCATTTAGCAATAGTCCCTAACTAAATAAATCATTTTCAAATAAGAATGAAGTAAAAGTATATATCAATCGATACTATTGACTGTATAATAATGTACTAAGTGAAAAGTCTTATTTTCTACCAGTTTTCAAACCTGATAATCTAGGCTAGGTGTGGTGGCACATGCCTTTAACCCCAGCACTCCAGAGGTAGAGGAAGCCTGATCTCTGTGAGTTCAACCCCAGCCTGGTATACGGAGATATTTCCAGGACAGCTGGGACTACAGGGAGACTGTGTCTCAAAAAGACCAAAAAATAAATAAAACATGAGAATCTGAACTCTCTTCTGGCATTGGACTGACTATGTGGTGAGAACACGTTATGGAGTTAGAGATCTTATGACAGGAGAAGAACCTAAAGACTGCAAAGGGCCAACCTAGCTGAAATTAGAATAACCCATTTTCACAAGACCTACCTCATTTTGTGTGATCAGAATTTCATTCCCTTTGAAGGGAATGCTCATGATAGAACCAGTCATATAGAGCAAAGTTGGCTGGAAGAGCTGAGCCATATAAGATATATGGAACTGCTGGATGTAGGTTTTGCCCTGATGGTTTTCACCCTTTTTTCATTGCAGTATTTCCTCAATATGCTGCCATTCTTAACTTTGGGAATGGGAGTGTGTATGCACATTCCAATTACATACAGTATGTAATTTGTGATTTTACAAAGGTTTACATGTAAGTGATTCCCTCGAGTCTCAGAAGAGACTTTGCACTCTGGACTTTTGAATATTATTGAGACTGGTAAAGACTATGAGGACTTTAAAATTGAGGACTAAATGCAATTTGCCTTGTGATATGAACTTGAGCCATGAGAACAAAAACGTATTTGGAAATCTGCAAATCTTGTCTACAGTTGGTGGCACTGTTTGGGAGCTTTTATTATATTTTTAATTTCATTTTTTAACAATAAGTAGTAAGTTATGAGTACCAGCATCCTTCATGTAAAACCAATTTGCAATCAGCTATGCCCCAAACCACACAGCCATCCAGTTGGTGGGGCTTATATGTACAATCATGTTGATCAAATAAGGGTCCTGTCTATGTTGCTGTAGGTTCAACATTCACCCCAATCGCAGCCCTTACATTCTACCACACCCCGTCTTCCACAGATTGTTCCCTAGGCTTAGAAAAGGAGCAAAGGTGGGCGAGAAGCAAAACAGTCTGCCTTCTCTGGTGATGTCATTTTGGACTCTGATCAGTTCTGGCTGTTTCCTTTGATGGGTTGACAGTTTGTCCAGGAATAACCTTTCAATCCTACTAATGAAGCACAAATAATTAGATATATAGGTATTTAAACAGTACTATTTATTATGGTAGGTTAATTTGGTATAGACACAGATGTTTGGATGGTTTGCTAATCCATGAATTATATTTTTCTGTAAAAGATGACACAGTCTTACTGTGGCTTATATCGTCTCCTAACCACTAGAGGATGTAAGCTTGTGGCATCAGCTGTGAATGATTCCTCCAAGGAGAGAGCTAATAGCCAATTAGATTTGGGATATACAGACATGTGTCTACCACTGCTGCACAGTATTTCCAAGCACATGAGGTGTAGCTGATGCTGATGGAGGAGTCTTGATTGACTCAAGGAGACCAGTTTTTGATTTATTGGTTTAGTGGCAGTAGGTAACACTCTCTGGCATTCCAGAGACCAACTGTACACTTGCAAGTGCAGTCTCAGTTTATCTTTACCATGATTGCATCAGGTCTTCAACAGCAGGGCCTTACCACCTCTCTTCTTGCAGGTATCCCAGTTCACAGGCAAGAAGCCTTTACCTTTTTTTTGGGGGGGGGCGTGGATCCCCTGGCCAACATCTCCTTGGCAGAATAATCCATTGCTGATATCAGAGCTCTCCTGTATTAATATATTTTGCTTAAGTGCACAGCTTAAAAAACTTTAGTATTATATTTGCCTCTGTAATCCTTTTCACATTTCCTGTGTCTATTAGTCAATTAAAGAAAGGAGTTTTGCTGGATAGCTTTGGTGTCAACTTGACACACCAGGTTGGAGGGAGCCTCAATTGGAGAATTGGCTCCATTGGATTGGCCTGTGACCACATCTGTGGAGTATTGTGATTGTCGAGCAGTGTGGGAGGGCCCAGCCCACAGTGAGTGACGCCACCCTGGGCAGGTTGTTGTGTACCATATAAGAAGGCAGGCTGGGCATGAGCCAGGAGAACAAGCCAGTGAACAACATTCCTCCATGGCCTGTGCTTCGGCTCCTGTCTTCCAGGTTCCTGCCCTGAGTGCCTTGGGCTCCCTAAGTGATGAACTGCAACCCGGAAGATGTAAGCTGAATAAACCCTTTCCTCCCCAAGTTGGTGTCAGACAGAGTGTTTTGTAACAGCAATGGAAGACAAGCTAGAACAGCAGTTATACCGGTTTTTATAAGAGATTACGTCTATAACACTCAGCTCTAAATTACATCTAGAGAATGGCTTCATTACCAACATGTATTTCTTTGTTCTATGAAAAGGAGGTAAGAAAGTGTCTCATATTAAAACTTTGTGGCACCTAGAAGGTAAGGTTCATTAGGACTCATTACAAACAGTTGTTACAAATAGGATCCACAGAGATGTTTGATGGGAGGAAACCTTCACTCTAGCTACATCTGACAAAGCATTGATTTCCAGAGTATACAAACTACTCAAAAAACAAAGAAGAAAGAAAACAAATGAATCACTCAAAAATGGAGCAAAGAACGGAATAGAGACTTCACAGAGGAGGAATTAGAGATGGCTGAGAAACATCTCCAAAACTGTTCAACATCACTAATAATTAGGGAAATGCAAATTAAAACCACTTTAAGATATCATCTCACTCTGATAAGACTGGCTAGGATCAAGCAAACAAATGATACCAAGTGCTGGAGAGGTTGTGGGGAAAGGGGAACACTCATCCATTGCTGGTGGGAAAGTAAACTTGTACGACCACTATGGAAAGCAGTATGGAGAACCCTTGTGTGCTGGATAGCTTTAGTGTCAACTTGACACACCTGGGTTTAGGGAGCCTCAATTGGGGAATATGCTCCATTGGATTGGCCTGTGGCCACATCTGTGGTGTATTGTCTTGATTGTTGAGCAGTGACAGTATAAGAAGGCAGGCTTGGCATGAGCCAGAGAGCAAGCCAGTGGAGAGCAAGCCAGTGGAGAGCAAGCCAGTGAACAGCACTCCTCCATGGCCTGTACTTCAGCTCCTGCCTCCAGGTTCCTGCCCTGAGTTCCTGCCTTGGGCACCCTAAGTGATGAACTGTGACCCGGGAGATGTAAGCTGAATAAACCCTTTCCTCCCCAAGTTGGTGTCGGTCAGAGTGTTTTGTCACAGCAATGGAAAGACAAACTAGGACAGAAATTGGTACCAGAAGAGTGGGGTATTGCTGTGACAGACCTGACCTTGGTGTTTTGGGGAAGGATTGTGGAGGCGTTTGGAACTTTGGGCTGGGAAGATCATTGAATGCCTAAAGATTGTTGCTGTGGAGCTTGGAGCAGTTTTGCTGAAGGATTTGTAGAAGATGGAGGCCTGGCTTGTGAAGTTTCTAGTTTCAAAGGGGAGCAGAGATCATCAGGACTGTGTAATCTGTGGGTTCTGGTCAGCTGGGGCTGAAGAATCAGCTGTAAGTAACAAGAGACCAGAACCTGAAGTGAAATCTTTGTTGTACTGGGACAATTGATGCTGGTTAGCTGGGGCTGAAAAATCAGCTGTAAGTAACAAGAGACCAGCATCACTGTGGTGAAATCTTCTGGGAAGAATTTCTTCAGGGTCAGCACACAGAAGCTGTGTTCCAGAAGGGGCCTGAGCCTCCATCTCAAGCCAGAAGCAGGACTTGGTAGTGTGTAAGAGTCTCCTATATGGTTCTGGTGTTGAAATTTGAGGGGGTCACAGAGAGCAGCCGAGGCTTGGCACTGTGAGAGGTCAGGAAAGACCATTGGTGGAAGTGCACCTCGGTTGCAGTGAAGACCCCAGGATTGCAGGGGTCATGGAGAGAAGCTGAGGCTTTGCACCAGGAGAGGTCAGAAGAGACCATTGGTGAAGGTGCTGCCTCAGTTTCAGTGGCGACCCCAGCTTTTTGGAGATGCCAGGACCATGGGACGACCACCAAGAGCAGCGGCAGGTGTGGAATGGAGTCGGCCTGGGCCTGCGAGATGAGCTGTGTGTGCCACGGATGGCAGAGTCAGAGAGGGGGAGCTGCCAAAACCCTTTGGAGCCCAGAAGATCGTGAGTGAATCCCAGGTGTCCAGCCTTGAGCTACTTTGCTGGACTTAGGTTTTGTTTGAGAGTGCCTGATTCTTCCCTTTGAAATAAGACAGTACTTGTTTTGGATTTTACAGCAGCCCACAGTTAAGAGACTTTTAATAGACTGTACTTTTAAGTGTTTGGACATTTTAAGGACTGTGGGGCTTTTAAGGATGTACTGTCTTAGGTTGTGATTAGTGTTAACATCATACTTTGGGGATAAGAACTGGAAAGGTGGTTTAATAGTGATGTGTTTGTGTGTCAAGTTGACAAGGGGTCAATTGTGCTGGATAGCTTTGGTGTCAACTTGACACACCTGGGTTGAGGGAGCCTCGGTTGGGGAATTGGCTCCATTGGATTGGCCTGTGGCCACATCTGTGGTGTATTGTCTTGATTGTTGAGCAGTGACAGTATAAGAAGGCAGGCTGGGCATGAGCCAGAGAGCAAGCCAGTAGAGAGCAAGCCAGTGAACAGCAGTCCTCCATGGCCTCCAGGTTCCTGCCCTGAGTTCCTGCCTTGGGCTCCCTAAGTGATGAAATGTGACCCAGGAGATGTAAGCTGAATAAACCCTTTCCTCCCCAAGTTGGTGTCGGTCAGAGTGTTTTGTCACAGCAATGGAAAGACAAACTAGGACACCTTGGAAGACTCAACATTAACAGAGAACCCTTGGAAGACTCAACATTAACAAGCTTTGGTTGCCATTTGACCAAGTCATACCACTCCTGCGTATACCCACAATGCTCATCTTACTGCAGAAATACATGTACAGCTATATTTATTGCAGCTCTGTTAACAATAGCAAAAAGCTGGAACCAACCCAAATGCCCCTAAACTGATGAGTAGATAGAGAAAATGTGGTACATGTACACAATGGAGTTCTATGCAGCAGTAAAGAAAGACAACATCATCAACATTGCAGGCAAATGTATGGAGCTAGAAGATATTATGTTAAGTGAAGTAACACAGTCCCAGAAAAACAAACAATGAATGGTATCCCTCATTTGTGGATGCTAGCGTCAATAACCCAGTTCTAAATATTTCTTGAGGAGAGGGATGCATATTGGAAAGAACAACAACTGAATGACTGCATCAAAAACTGACTGAAATGTCAATCTGGAGGGGTGGGAGGGATGGGAGCTAGATATAGGTCTATATTTGATTAATGTATGTTTAATTGATGTGAGCTTAACAAGTATCCAATTTTGCCCAAACTCTATCTACAAACTACATGGTATTTTAGGACTCAGTAAAAGTAAAAATGTCTATATTAAACAACATTGGTTCAAAGTTTTTAAAAAAACGGTAATACATCTTAGTTAAGTGGAAATATAAATTGTTGTCCACATTTGTTTTACATAAAATCTGTGTAACAATAACCTTGGGATTAACACATACAAATATTGTCTATAATTTTTGTGTTATACAGTTTCATCTTGTAACATTTTCTTTTACCTGTAGGATAATTTAACTTAAGGAATTAAGCTTGCTTCCCATATTAACAACATACAGTCACCCAAAACAGCTTGGGTAAATTTAATGAAATTTACACCTTGATTCCTGCCTATAGGTATAAGTACTACAACTGCCCTTTTGAGACTCATGAGTCAAAAAATAAAAACAAAATAAAAAAAGGGGGATACAGTTGCATATTAAACGTTTTTTTTCAAATTTTCAATTTAAATCTTAAAACTAACTATGCGAAAAGATTTGTATGTTCCCACAGGTCAAAACGTCACCAACTTAATGGCTGAGAAAGAAAAGATACACCTTTGCATTGTGCAGGATGTACCAAGAAAGACCAGAAGAGAAGTTTGCCCATCTAGGCATTAGAAGGAAGAAAAGCCTCAGAATGTTTGGGAGCTTTTATATGGGTGGTGTGGTGTTGTTCAAAGAAAACATGTCATTGAGGATGGACTTTGAGAGTTCTTAACCATTGGTAAATTTACAGTCTCTGTTTTTGTGTCTGCTTGAAAATATAATCACTCATCTTTCTTCTCTGCCCACCTCTATCACCCTGCTTCCTCCACCATTATCAACTTTCTCTGTTAAACCCTTCTGTGAGTTGACTTGGTCATGTTGTCTTATGATAACAAAAGAAAATAAACTAATACGGACTCTGTTAAATATATGCTAGTCCCTCACATGTCACTAAACTTAGGAGTTCTAATTCAGCACATGAAATATTTTTATCAACTTAATTTTTGAGACTGCATGTCCACTGTAGCTCCATTTGGCCAAGAACTTATTATGTACCTACTGAAGGCTGGCTTTGAGTTCACAAAGATCCACTGGCCTTTCTAGAGAGTATTAGAATTAAATATGTATCATCACAATGAGCAAGCATGAACTCTTCAGAAAGACCAAATAGTATGTAAACCAGAGCCCCAGATAATAAAATTTCTATTAAAGTCCTTAGACTTTAACAATACCTAACAACAATAGAATGAAGAAATGATGAAAATGCACACTTTGCTTATGATAAAACTGTGAAAATATTATATTAATTTAATTTATTTCAATACGATATTTCCATTACTACCAAAATAGTAGTCGATTTAGTTAATATAATGCAGAGTTTAAGATTCCTATGATCACAAATATAGTTACTTTTCTTTCAAAAAATTTTGTGTTGACAGTCTGAAAAGCAATAAAATTTTCATTTGCTCACAGAATCAGATATTTATCTCACTTAAAACTGAATGGAGAATATGAATTTGCAATTCACAAACAAGGAAGTAAAATTTGTACTCATTACTTTTGAATCCTTGTGCTAATTATCTGACAGAAATATCTATGGGAGGAAAGACTCACTTTGGTTCATCATTTCATAAGTTTAACTTCATCATAGTGGGAAAGCTAAGGCGAAAGGTAAGCGGGAAAGTAGTGGGGCTTTGTGGGAGCTTGTTGTCATGGAGGCTGTGATGCTTAACTGGCAATCGATGTGACCTATAATAAGCTTCGAGAGGGGTCCCGCATGCTTGTGAGGTGTATCTTGATTGGGTTATTTGAAGTGGCGAGAATAGCCTACTGAGACTGGTACCATCTCTTGGGTTGGGGTTCTGGGCTGCACAGAAAGGAGGAAGAGGGCTGAGCACCAGCATTCATCTTTCTGCTTCCTGGCTTCAGACACCCTTTGACCAGGTGTCCCAAGTTTCTGCTGCTGAACCAGCCCTACCATAATGGGCTGTAACCTTGAATTTCAAACCAAAATAAACCCTTCTTTCCCAAGTTGCTTCTGTCAGTGTATTGTATCAGAGCAACAGAAAAGTTACTAGGACAAAGGCCTGCCAAAAACCAAGCAACCAGTTGAGAAACTGGGGCAGGTATCATGTTCAAATATCTGCCCATTGTGAAATGCCCCTTGAGATCCACATCCACCAGCCAGGCCTTTCCTCCTAATGGCTCCACAACCTTCTAAACAGCATCTCAAGCTGAGGATTGACAGTCAACACATGAGCTTATGGGGGACATTTCAGATCCTAACTATAACAAGAATGATATTAATTACACAAAGATTATCTTCTATATCAAATTTTACTCTATAATAGGTTTTGGATTGTTTGGTTTTGAGACAGTGTAACCCTGGCTGGCATAGAACTCACTGTGCAGATCAGGCTGGCCTTGATGTCACAAGATCTGCCTGTCTCTGCCTCCCAAGTTCTGGGGTTAAAGATATGTGACACCAGTCATCACAACTGGCTTCTGGGCTTCTGTAATAGTTTTTTTTTTTTTTTTCAAAGATCAAGACTGATAACATACTGTGATGGGAAGAAAGTGTGGAAACATCATGTAAAACATCACGGTCAGAGTGTGGTGTTGGATGGCACAAATTTCCATCACAATTAAAACCCATGTAACCTTTGACCCAGCAATTCCACTTCTAAGAATAGATGTAGGAATTATTTTTTATCTTATTTTTGTACAGTTTATATAAACTAACAAAAATACACTACTGATCAGTTTTTAAATGATTTGGGATAGATCACAAATTACACTGTTCCTCTAGAAAATTAATAGTTGAATATTTAAGAATTTTCAATTTGCTACAAATTTGCACAGGGACAGTGTTTGTTTGCATGATGACTAATGTAAAACCTGCTACTGTGAAATAAAAAATAAATAAATAAATAAATAAAACGTTCATACCAGTCTCTTGTCAAAAAAGTAAAACCAGTGTCTGAGGAAAGGATAAAAGCATACCATTGAATTTTGGATTAGGTATTTGAAATGGTTCAGACTAAGAGCTTTCTCTATCTAAAATGTATGAGCTTAAACATCACATGCTTCCTCTCAATGTACTACAATGCATTTCTCATTCTAAATAACCCTTTGCTTATAATATGTCACAGACAAATTATCTCTTAAAAAATTGGGCAAAAATCAATGTATCATATACCAGTATGGTAGAGATCAATAGCAATATTGCATAGATCAAAAAAGTTGATTCAGTGCATGGTTGTAAATACTGCATAAACCATGTATTCTAATCTTTTGGTGACTTAGCCTAATACCTCAGATCTGCCAATGACCTCTACAGATATGGAGACCATGCATGCTTGTGGGGAGGGGATTCATGTGTGTGTGCTTTATGTTTGTGTGTTTTGTATGTGTGTATAGTAAATGAGTAGTTATTTTTTTCCCAAAATTTGGCTTTGAAATAGTTGCTTTTATAATTACATAAAATTTAACAAATTCAAAAAAAAAAAAAAAACAATAAAAATGTCTACAATTTGTCATCCATTAAAAGTGTTTATCTTTGGAAACTGAAATGTTGAAATTTTTCTTTCTGAAAACTAAACCTATTCCATACACTTTAACAATTTCAATTTTCACCCTCTGTATTTGAACCTTAACATGTGTCCCTGTGCTGTGCTTTCCTGCGAGCATTTTGCACATGGTTCATCCTGGGACTAAATGGGACACCCCACAAATGGCACCCAGACGAGGGGCTAGAGGAAACCTTGACAAATTAGGTATGTGAACCTCTAAATCATGCTTTTTTCTTCTTTCTTCTATCTCTCCTAATATCTATCTTTTGCCATGGAGCATTATCTCCTGCTGGTCTCAGTGGATGGGAGGCTGATCTGGGAACGCATGGCTTTGTACATATGGAGTAAAACCGCCAGGCTCTGGTTTGGCTCAGAAAGTTTATCCCATCCCCTCCAGGGATGTGCCTCCTGTCTTGGTCACTCCTGCAGGCTATAAAAGCCAGTGACTTCAAGGCTGAGTTTAATATCAAGGCTTAATAGGCAGGCTTGGTCTTGGAATCATTTTTCATAATTTTACAGGTCTAAAATAAAACTTTGTGGTTTTAATTTCCAAAGAAAAAAACTTGGCTTCATCCCCTACTGTGAGGAATCAGTTTCTCAGTTTCAGCTCCAGCTGAACTCTTTCATATGTACATTTTCTCCTGGTAGTTGTAAGGCTCTTCCAAGGCTGGAGCCCAGTTATTTCTGATTCAAATTAAGGCTTTTCACAGGAACCATCCTACCAAGAGCAGTTTTAAAAAAGGCAACAACCTTTATCCAGATAATTTAAAGCCATGGACACTTAATACCTTCCTCTTAAATGGTGTGTACAAATTCTGTTTTTAGATAAAAGTGTATTGTTCTCTTGTCTTCTTGTGTTTTTCTGGGGGGTAACTATTTCTAAATCTCTAACTCTTCCTACCTAAACCTGCTGGCTATTTGTGGATCCAAAATTGGGGTTCAGCTAGCTTTATTGTTTATGTAATTCAAATTCATTTCAGCATGCTTAAGTTAAAATGTAATATTTTTACTTAACCCCGGGTACCCTAGATAATTTTGAGTAAAATATTTGCACAGTTAAAATTAATTGATTGATTTAATTTTATTTTGATATTTTTTTTAATTAATTTTTATTGATGCTTTGTGCATTTCATACATTTTTTCCAATTCAGTTCAGGCTTATTTCCCTTTCCCTCCCCCCCACCATCCCAGATCATGCATTCTGCCATAACTGTCCTGCATCTTTCTCTCAGTTTTTTTTTTCATTTTTAGCTATAAGTGATAATCCATGTGTGTTTCACCTTAAAGATTTTTTCCCACAGAATTCCTGATTACACCTGGTTTGTGTTCTGGCATTGCCAGCCTGCCTGCTGTGCAAATGCCAGCCATGGAACTGAGCACATGGTGTCTTAACAACAATTCATCTCAATCATACCTTTTAAATTTTAACTTAAAGTAACACAGTATTCTAATTTCAGCATTTTGGAGATGAAACAGGTGGATTTCTAGGGGAGGTTACGTCCCTGGAGTTCTAACAAAAGACACTTGCTCCCATTAATTGTTTTTTTTAAAGAACTATTAGTAAAAGCCTCTTTAACAACATGAATTAATATTTTGGTTCAATTTAAATGAAAAATTTTTTGAATAAAACTGTTTTACGTTTCTTTAGAAGCCAACTGTAAACAAACCTAGATTCAACTCATAAAGACTGTTTGTTTTATACCTCTTAGTATTAACAATTTTTAATTCGGTTTGTAGTATGCATAATATTCAGTTTAATGATAAATTTTTGTTGATTATTGTTGGTTATTGTTATTAATAGTTATAATTATTGTGATTATTGATTATAATTACTAATAATAATTGATAATAATTCAGTCTAATAAGAAATTGTTAATTGTTGGTTATTACCATTGACAATCATATTCATAATAATTATTAATGATGATGATTGTGACTAATAATTTTATATATAATCATTGATAACTGATAATAATTAATAATAGTTATAATATTTGTGATTGTTGTTGTGATTACGGATAATTATTATTCTCCCAATATCCTTAAAATTAAGACAAGATAAATCAGTCCAAGACTCCAAACATCTTTGACCTATCTACTTTAGGGCACCATCCTCAACCTTTGGATCTGTAAATAGGATAGGGATAGTTAGACTTAGTGTAGGGACAGCCTAGGGATAGTTAACCAGTAAGGTCAGGATAGGAAAAGAATAGGAGTAGACTTTAGGGATAGTTCATTGAAGCCAAGTGATTGGGACTGGGCCTAAGAGGTGGCGTATGGATCTCAACTGTTTTGTGTGTTACTAGGATATTTATTCTAATTATGTGAAAATAACCCTATGACAAACTATAAAAATTTTGTTTTTCTCATTGAACATCAAACAATAATCTGACTTTCCTCTCTTGCAGGTTAACCTAACAAACCTTTCTTTATTATGTACGTGTGTATGTATGTATATGTGTACTTGTGTTCTAAGTATATTTTAATGTTAACAGCTATAAAACCAGTAAAAACACTGCCTCTGAGTTGGAACTTGGTACTTCCTTCTCAAGACGCAGATTTATATTAAGCAGCCAACACATAATGCAATTTCAACAAAGGTTATGGGTTGATTGTCTATTAAAAATAATAAAAATTTATTGAACATCTTAATGGATCTACACTGCCACCCACAGGTTACACTCTTTCAACATCTGAAACAAAGATACAAACAGGCTTTCATAGTATTAAAATGTTAGTAAATTTTTGGCTCTTTGGGAATATGAAAAAAAAAAGAAAAAGAAAAGAAAAAAAAAAGAAAAAAAAATGTGAATTCTCTATTACCACCATTACAGAGAATTACCAGCCATTATTTCTGCATGCATACAGGCTGAAGCAGGCCTGGATTTTAAGTGTTGTTGGATGGAGGTCCATCACACCACCAACTAGGAAAGCTGGTGTTGGGCTGGACAGAGACCCAACAGGTCTCCAGCTGTGTAGTGGCCAGTGGATTGGACGGTGGTCCATCAGACAACCAACCTTGGAAGCTGGTGTGGACCAGTGGGTTGGACAGCAGTCAATCAGGCCACCAACCTGGGAAGCTAGTATGGGGCTGGAAGGAGACTTATCAGGTCATCAGCTGTGATGTGTGGTGAATGCCCAGTGGGAATTAAACTGTAGAGCACCAATCAGGTGGTAGTCTGGAAATTAGGCTGTAGAGCGCCAATCAGCCAGGAGACTGGCATTAGGCTGTAGAGTGCTAACCAGGCAGCAGTCTGGAGGATCTGGGAGTGCCAATAGGGCATTGCCTGGTGTAGTTGTTAGATAAAAGAGCAGTGGAAAGGTTGTCAGCCTTTGGCCCAATGGTTTAGGACAGCTTCTGGTGGCTGTCTTTGTCTTCCCTTTTCCCTGTAATCCAGTGGATGGGTTTGAACATCCACCTCTAAGTGTGGCAGACTGACACCAGCTGTGAAGTGAATTGTGAGTGGATGTAGGCTGAAGATAGGTTATCAGCCATCAGCCTGAAATTCCTGTCCAGGGGCCAGCAGACTTTGGGTGGTGGTAAAAGCACAGCCAAGGTGGGAAAAATTCCATTGTCCCAGGCTAAGGACATGAGTTGGAAGTACTTCTCAGGTTGGGTAATGGAAGTAACCAATTGACCTCTGCACGTGTTCCATAGCAATAGAAGCTCCCACAAAAGAAAACAAAATATAACGGTAACAATTTCTCATGGGGCATATAAAGCCAGTCTTTTTAATTTATTTTTTATTTTATTTATATATATTTTTAACAGGGTCTCCTTGTAGCTCCAGCTGTCCTGGAACTCACCATGTAGACCAGACTGGTCTCAAAACAGAGATCCACCTGCCTCTGTATCCCAAGTGCTAGGATTAGAGGCATGTGCCACCATGCCTCGCTGGACATAGCCAGTCTTTAATTAATTAATCGGCATAAGAACTGTAAAAGAAAATTTTATTCAGAGCTAGATATTGAAAAATCTTTAAAGCAGGGTTTCCTGCCAGGCCTGGAGAAGTCATCTCCAAGAGCTTAGAGGAAGATGGTCATTAAAATTTACTCTGTAAGGTTTGCAGTTTAAAATGGTATATTCCAAAATAACGTATATTTATATATGGAGGTATTTCAGTTGAGATTTTTACAGAAATACAAAATAAAAATATAAGTTAATGGACTTGATTTCTCTGAAGTCATAGTCTAGTCATATAGCTTTAAAAACAAAGTATATATTGGGTCAAAATGTATTTGGCAGGTATTCAACTTTGCCCAAGCTTTGTCTACATATTATAGGATATTTTAAGACTTAGTAAAAATATCTATATTAGTTAAATTTGGTTAACAGTTTTAATAAAAATACTAATACATTTGAACTAATTTGGAATATAAAATGTTAATTGTCATATTTATCATTTGTATTGAATTTCCAACAATAACTTTGGGGTTAAGGTACACAAATGCTCTCTATATTTTTCTATGTTGTACAGTACAGTTCTTTTACTTGTAGGATAATTTAACTAAAGGAATCAAGTTTATATCCCAAATAGTAGCATACAGTCAATGATAAACAGTTTGGCTCAATTTAATGAAAACTTACACCTTGGTTCCTGTCTATAAATATGTGTAATACAACTGCTGTTTAAACATCTATAGGTCAAAATATAAAAAATTTAAAAAAAAAGAGGAAGATGGTGGAATATTCCTTCTGGGATACAAATACAAAATTCTGTATTCCAAACCTTTTGATAAATTTTCAATTTTGAAATCTTAAAACTAGCAATGGGAAAAGATTTGTATGTTCCCAAAGGTAAAATCCCTAACCTAAATGCCTGAAAATGTATGACTTTGCGCTGTGCAGTATGGTCCAAGAAATACCAGCAGAGAAACTGGCCCATCTGAACACTAAAAGGAAGAAAAACCTCAGACTTCCTGAGTTGCAGACTCTAAGCATCTCTCTGAATTCTTTTTAAAATAACTGTTTATAATGTGTCTCAATGAATTTTACTTTCTAGGTGCCACAAAGTTTTAATAAGAGAAACCTTCCTAGCTCTCCTTTTTAAGGAAAAAACGAACAAACATGATGGTAAGGAAGTCATTCCCTAGTTGTAAATGAGATCCAACTGTTATAGTAGTAATTTCTCATAGAACAGGTATAACTACTTTCTTTAATTGACTAATAGACATAAGAACTGTGAAAAGAAAATTCTCTATTCAAAACCAAAGTCTTTAAAACTTGTGTAAACAAAATATATTAATGCAGGAGAGCTCTGGTATCAGCAGTGGGTTATTCTGTCAAGGAGATGATGGCTAGGGGATCCAAGCCCCCTAGCCTATGAGCTGGGATACCTGCAAGAAGAGTGGCAGTTAGGCCCTGCTGCTGAATACCTGGTGTAAGCATGGGAAAGATGTATTGAGACCATACTTGCAAGTGTGCAGTTGGCGTCTGGAATGCCAGAGATCATTACCAAAGGCCACTAAAGCAATGAAGCAAATATTGGTCTCCTTGAATCAAGCAAGTCTCCTCCATCAGTATCAGCTACACCTCACCTGCCTGGAGCTATTGCACAGCCAGTGGCAGCCATATGTCTGTATAACCCAAATCTAATCAGCTGTTAGCTCTCTCCTTGGAGGAATAACTCATGGCTTGTGCCATAAACTTATGTCCTCTAGTGTTTACGAGATGTGATAAGGCACAAAAAGTACTTGTCACCCTTTATAGAAAATGCAGAGTATTGGGCTAGAGAGATGGCCTAGCGGTTAAGAGCGCTGACCGCTCTTGCAGAGGACCCGGGTTCAATCCCCAGCACCCATATGGCGGTCGAGAACCATCTGAAACTCCAATTCCAGGAGAACTCCAGTTCCAGAGGAATCTGAGACCCTCTTCTGACCTCCGCGGCATTGCACGACACGGGTGCACAGATTTGCATGCAGACAGTACATTCACACACATACAGAAATAAATAAAAAAAAATTAAAAAAAAGAAAATGCAGAGTACATGGATTAGTATACCATCCAAATATCTGTGTCTATGCCCACAACACAACTTGCTATAATAATTAGTACTGTTTAAATGTCTGTAGATCTAATTGCTTGTGGTTTGTTAGCAGTATTAAAAAGGTATCCCTGGATAAACATCCAACCCGTGAAGGGAAACAACCTGAACAGACCAGAGTACAAAATGACATCACCAGAGAAAGTAGACTATTTTGCTTCTCACCCATTTGTGCTCCTCTCCCAAAGCCTAGGGAACAACATTAGGAAGAGGAGGTGTGATAGAATGTAAGGGCTGCAGAGATTGGGGCGAATTATGAGACTACAGCAATATAGACTGGACTCCTATTTGATCAACATGTTTGTGCTACAAGCTTCTCCAATTGGACTATGGGAAACCTGGGTTGTTCAAAATTTGGACATAGATACTTGCTAATTGGTTTTACATAAATGTTATTTATATTCATTACTTATGGTTGACAATTGGTTTACTTCATGTTGGATGGTTTTCTTTGTGTGTGTGATATTAACTGGCCTTAGTGTAAAACTAAAGTTTCAAGTCTGACCTGCCCCTGCCTCCCCCCCACTCCCCTGCCTGGCACTAAAGACAGATTTGAGCAGCTAACTATTCAAAGCTCGGGTTCCTTTGTGTTGTTAGCCTTTCCCATGGCCTCACTTGCTTCTCAGAAAAAAATAAAATAAAATAAAATTTAAAGGGTGAGATGTCGGAAAATTTATTTAAGATGGATAACATTCTAAACCAAAGGGACCACCCTGACGACACCCATAGGGTGGGATGTAGTGACGAAAAGGTTTAGGATTTTGCCCTGGGAGTTGAGTCATGCTGACTCTGTAAGCCAGAAATTGTCCATTTTATGAAGCACAAATTACATACACCATTATGGTATTAATTCACATTGTGGCTTCAAATAAATATTTCTACAAAAATTGAATATTGGAATTCTAAAATCTTCTTGAAACAATAAATTATGGTCAGCATAGTAAAAAATATGAAGTTTAAGATGTTTGGTTGGAAACCATTAAAACTTTTTTTAAACGAATTTGCATTAAATACTATCTGAGTGAGAAAGAGAAATATACTTAACTGATAAATTGTATACAATTTTTTTTCTTGGTCATGGGAAAATACAAATTTCATCTCATATGAGAATTATTCTCCCCATTATTAATATCCATTCTTAATCCTTTTCACAACGGATAATATCATTTTGGCTATATTTTTCAAAGACCTTGTGTTAAGCTATAATATATATATAGCTATTAACAGTTATAAATTTTACAGATTAATAAAAAGAGGACCCATATGAACCTGATATCTAGAAATTATTTTTCAAAGGAAAATAATACCCTGATTTTCAATGACAATGCATCCACTTTTTGTGTTTTTAGTAAATAGAATAAAACTATGTACCATACTGAGCTTACCTTATCTTGTTACTCTTTGAGATTTATCAATAGTTTTCCTTTTTTACAAGTACTCTTAAATATTATGTAATGCCATGCTTTATTAAACAGGCCCATAGTGTATACATTTGGGTATGATTTTTTCATACTGATATTTTGTTTGAAATATGTTTCCAATTGTGCAGCTGTAGATATTTATTTTCATGATTTTTGGTAATCATTGGCATTTAGTATTTTTGGACATAAAAAGATTCTGTATAGGTTAGCATATATAACAGTTTATCTTTATTAGTCACTAATAGTATTTTCATAGTATTTTCATAATATATTTATTCATAAATTATGTGAAAGAACAACTGATTCTTCTTGCTGCAGATGCCAATTAACACAGAGATCCACAAATGGTAACATGCAGAGAATAAGAGACTGCAGATGCACATCTGGGTACAAATGCTTGATCTGCTATGGATATATATATATATATATATTATAGTATAATAAATAGAAATATATGTACTGTCTGCATGTAGGTCTGTGCACCCGTGTCGTGCAATGCCGCAGAGGTCAGAAGAGGGTCTCAGATTCCCCCGGAACTGGAGTTCTCCTGGAATTGGAGTTACAGACGGTTCTCAGCCGCCATGTGGTTGCTGGGGAGTGAAAAAAAACAAAACAAAAATCTAATGACAGTGCTAATGAGTTGGCTCAGTGGGTAAAAGGTGCTTGTGCTTGCTATACAAGACTGGTAAACTAGATTTATTCTCTTGAAGCCATGTAAAGTACAGTATGGCCTCTACCAAGGTCTCCTCCTAACTCCACATTCATGTTTTGGTATGTATGTCTCCTCACTTGAGGCACACACACTTATAATAATAATAGTAATAATAATAATTAATTGTAATAGTTTGGCAACAAGTGAATATGATGATTGTTGCTGATGGACAGCTGAAATAAATGACAGCAATAATATAAGCAATAGATAGGGATGAATGGGAAATATTCTGTTTAAGTTACATCACCTATGAAACATTATAGCATTAATGGAAAGAGAAATAAAATAATTGTAAATATGCATTATCAATTCCAGAAAATAAGCAAATGAAATTAGAAATATTGGTTGAAAGGGAGAAAATAGAATCCCCTAAAATATTTAATTAATGAAGAAGATACAGACAATACTTGAAGACAGAACAAAGAAAAAAAGAATTGTCAAGGACAACAAACAGGAAACAAAATAAGATATACATTAACCTAAATATTCCAATCATAACTTTCCTTTTATTTATATTATTTTTATTTTATATAATTATTATTTTTGAGATAGCATATTTTTGTAGCCCCAGTTGGGCTGGAACATACTATGTATAGAAGGCTGTCCTTTTTCTCATAGAGAACAAACTGCCTCTGCCTTCCATGTGCTGGGATCAAACTTGTGTGCAAAAAGACCTAGCCTCCCAGTAATAAGTTTGAATGTAAAAGGTTTAACTGTGTAAATACAGCAGCTAAAAGGGATCGTCAGAATTCATACATGTATCTATAAGCAATCCCCCTTAAATACAATGATTTTTAATTAAAAAGTGGTATATGTAAATGTACACTAACAGCAAAATAATACTAGAACCACTAAATTAATTTGAGATAAATGATTCAGAATGAAGTACTTTAAATTTGAAAGGTTTCCAGTTCTTTAATGAGAAATAATCTAACATGAAGACATAACTGCAAAAATTGTAGCTGTCATTAAATTGTACTAACCTAGCAGTAAAACATCAAAATATGTGAGTGAAAATTGTTAGAACTTCAAGGAGAATGATAAATTAAAAATCACAAAATTTGAACCCAACAACATAACTCCAAATAATATCTTTTCAAGATGATTTTTTTTTATTTTTTAATAATAGGTCATAAGTAATGAATATAGGCATCCTTCATGTAAAACCAATTTGCAAGTAGCCTTGCCCAAACTTATACAATGCAAGGACCCCTTTGTCCAGCTGGGGGGCTTATATGGACTATCATGTTGATCAAATAAGAGTCCAGTCTGAGGACAAGCCCGCCACTGCTCCAGAAAGTAGGCAGCTGAAGAAGGAATACAAGGAGACCTTCCCACTCACAATAGCCTCAAAAACAATAAAATACTTAGAGACAAACCTAACCAAAGATACCAAGGACCTCTACAACAAAAATTTTAAACCTCTGAAGAAGGAAATTGAAGAAGACATCAGGAGATGGACAAACCTCCCATGCTCATGGATTGGGAAAATAAACATAGTAAAAATGTCCATTCTACCTAAACTTGTATACAGATTTAATGCAATCCCAATCAAAATCCCCAAGAGCTTCTTCACATGTTTGGAAAAAAGAATCCTCAATTTCATTTGGAAAAACAAAAGACCCCGAATAGCCAAAGCAACTCTGGGCGAAAAGAGCAATACAGGGGGGATCGCTATACCAGACATCAAACTATACTACAGGGCTATAGTCATAAAAACAGCTTGGTACTGGCACAAAAACAGACCAGTTGACCAATGGAACAAAATTGAAGATCCAAACCTGAGCACATACAATTTCAGCCATCTCATATTTGATAAGGAGGCCAAGAAGACACATTGGAGGAAAGACAGCATCTTCAACAAGTGGTGTTGGCAAAACTGGATCACCACCTGTAGAAGAATGAAATTAAACCCCTACCTCTCACCCTGTACAAAAGTCAATTCCAAATGGATCAAAGACCTCAACGTGAAATCCAAAACTCTGGAGGTGATAGAAGAGAAACTTGGCAGCAGACTACAAGACGTAGGTGTAGGAAAAGACTTCTTAAATCAGACAGCAGCTGCACAAGAAATAAGGTCGTCAATTGACAAATGGGACCTCATTAAACTCAAAAGCTTCTGTACATCAAAGGAAACAATAAAGGAAGTGAAGAGAAAACCCACAGAATGGGAGGAAACCTTCACAGCAGATACATCTGACAAAGCATTAATCTCCAGAGTATACAAGCTACTCAAAAAACAAAGAAGAAAGAAAACAAATGAATCACTCAGAAGATGGAGCAAAGATCTGAACAGAGACTTCACAGAGGAGGAATTAGAGATGGCTGAGAAACACCTTAAGAAGTGTTCAACATCGCTAATAATTAAGGAAATGCAAATTAAAACCACCTTAAGATACCATCTTACTCCAGTAAGACTGGCTAGGATCAAGAAAACAAATGATGCCAAGTGCTGGAGAGGGTGTGGGGAAAGGGGAACACTCATCCATTGCTGGTGGGAATGTAAACTTGTGCAGCCACTATGGAAAACAGTGTGGAGAACCCTTAGAAGACTCAAAATGATCCTGCCATTTGACCCAGTCATACCACTCCTGGGTATATACCCACAAGACTCATCTTACTGCAGAGATACATGCACAGCTATATTTATTGCCGCTCTGTTCACAATAGCAAAAAACTGGAATCAACCCAAATGCCCCTCAACTGACGAGTGGATAGAGAAAATGTGGTACATGTACACAATGGAATTCTATGCAGCAGTAAAGAAAGACAACATCATGAACTTTGCAGGTAAATGGATGGAGCTTGAAGACATCATGTTAAGTGAAGTAACACAGTCCCAGAAAAACAAACGACAAATGGTATCTCTCATATGTGGATGCTAGTACCAATAACCCAGTTATAAATATTTCTTGTGGAGAGGGATGCATATTAAAAGAACAACAACAGAAAGATTGCATCAGAAGGCTGACTGAAATGGTGACTCGGGAGGGGTGGGAGGGGTGGGAGAGGGACACGGGTGTATATTCGATTGGTGCATGTTTAATTGACGTGAGTTCAACAAGTATCCAGTTTTGCCCAGACTCTGTCTACAGGATACATGGTGTTTTAGGACTTAGTAAAAGTAAATATGTGCATATTGGACAACATTGGTTTGAAGGCTGATAAAAACGGTAATGCATCTGAGTTAATTGGTGATATAAATTGCTCTTGTCCACATTAGCTTTAACTAAAATCTGTATAACAATTACTTTGGGATTGGTATAAACAAATGTTCTCTATAATTTTGCTGTCATATAGTATCACCTGGTAGCAATCTCTTTCACCTATAGGATGATTTAACTCAAAAATAAACTTTGTTTCCCAAGTTAATCACATACAGTAACCCAAAACAGCATGGGTGAACTTGATGAAATCTGTGCCTTGATTCCACCCTATAGGTATGTATAAAACAACTGCTTTTTTGAGACTCATGGGTCAAAAATAAAAACCTTAAATAAAAAAGGGGGATATAGATAGATATGAAAACTTTTTGTCAAAAAACCTTGCAACCCAAATCTTAAAACTAACTATGGGAAAGGATTTGTATGTTCCAACAGGCCAGAGTATCACCAACTTAATGGCTGAGAAAGAAAATGCAGCTTTGCAGTGAGTAGGATGTACCAGAAAGTGCCAGCAGAAGGATTGACTCCTCTGGGCATTGAAGGGAAGAAATGCCTCAGATTGCTGCAGACATCAGGCCCCTCTGTGGATCCTACTAGTAACAACTATTTTTAATGAATCCTAATGAAGCTTACCTTCTAGGTGCCGCAAAGGTTTTAATACAAGAGACTTTCTTAACTCCCCCCCATAGAATAAGGAGAAATATGATGATGATGAGGTCGTTCTCCAGCTGTAGATTGGAGCCAGCTGTTATAGAGGTATTCTCTTGTAAAATCAGTAAAACTGCCTTCTTTAATTGACTAATGGACATAGAAACTGTGAAAAGGATTATTCTCTATTCAGAACCAAATATAATGCTAAAGTCTCCTTAAGCTATGCACTTAAGCAAAATATATTAATACAGGAGCTCTGACATCAACAATGGATTATTCTACCAAGGAGATGTTGGCCAGGGGATCCAAGCCCCCACAAATGGTAAAGGCTCCTTGCCTCCAAACTGGGATATCTGCAGGAAGAGAGGCAATAAGGCCCTGCTGTTGAAGACCTGATATAAACATGGGAAAGATGTATGGAGACCGCACTAGAATAAAGTCATAAGATCTTTGTCAAGGCAAAGTTAGAACAATGATGAAAGAAGAATTTTTGAACACACGGCAATAGAAAAACTTGATACCAAATAACTGAAGTAAATAAATAGAGGAAAACATTAACCTTATACATTTTAAAATAACTCAGGGGCCGCAGAGATGGCTTAGGGGTTAAGAGTACCGACTGGTCTTGCGGAGGACCTGGGTGCAATTGCTAAGCACGCACATGGAAGCTAAGAACCATTTTTAGGTTGAGTGTTGTGATGTACACTTTTAATCCTAGCCCTCTCGAGGCAGACGCAGGCAGATCTCTGTGAGTTCAAGCCAGCCTGGTCTATAGAGTTCCAGGACAGCTGGGGCTACACGGCGACCCTATTTCAAAGAGACAAAAATGAATAAATAAATAAACAAATAAATAAATAAATAAACAAAGAAAATAACACAAAATTGAATGTAAAATGAAAATTTAAAATATATAGAATATAACATATATATTATGTTAATAATCTTTAGCTTTCAAATGACCTTTACACATAATGGAATATTTTAGACAAATTAAAATTGTTTGCACTGTGAAAAACAATGTTAAGCCAATAAAAAGACAGGGACTTTGTACAATAGTTTTAATTAAGCTAAAGATAGATTTGGTATATTATAACATTCAATGTCATAGATATTTACTCAAGAGGGTTGAACACTCGGGCCATATAAAATGTGCATGCATATATTTATATAATTCCAATATACAATTTTCAAAATTTGCAATTATTAAGAACATTAATTGATAAATGATCAAATATATCATATAGTATATCTATGTCATTGATAATTCATGTCTTAAACCAAATGAGATATTGATATACATAAGAAGTATTCAATATTATTATTTTAAAGGTGATGAAATTATCACTGGTTGCCTGGAACTTAGAGGGGCATAGGATGAATTGGCAGAACAATAGACAATTTTAGGTTAGTAAAATTATTAAAAGTCGTATAATGGAAGGTGTTAAGAAATTTGTGAAAATTCAGGAATGTAATGAGAGAACAAAATCAAAACTCTAAAATTAGTGCATCAATGTCAATTTATCCATCATCACAATATTTCACATTAGTCTATGAATAAGACGGAAACTACAGTGAAAAGCAGATTTATATATAAACTTCCTATACTATTTAATAAGTTTTCTCCATACTTAATATTGCTCTTACAACCAAATTTACTAATGAAAATACTCATACACACTACAATTTCTTAAGAAAAAAGTTGAGAACAGTGGAAAATTAGTAGAAATATATTATTAGTCTTTGCCTCTTATGCAAAGAAATACATTCTTGGATTACTGAAATCCTAATGATTTCTCATCAAAAATGACAATAAATTTCAATTTAATACAAATTTGTACAGTAATTTAGTTCTTTAATCCTGATGGACTGAAAGAAATTTCATGAAACACTGAACTGAAAAGGCAAAGTTAGTGTTCTGATTTGGAAAGAGATTTGGTTCATTAGTGAAGGAACAGGTCAAGGTGTACCTGTAATATACAAACAGAAAGAATATAGCTCTGCCAAAATTTCCTACATACACAAGTAAAACGTGCAAATATTAGCTTTTCCTTTGTTGTCAAATACTAGACATTTACAAAAATGGTGTAAATATTTTTATTGTTTTCATTCAATACTTGATAAAAAACATAAAATGTATGTCAATTGTGAAGTTAAAATTAGGACTCTGGTGTAGAAGTACTCAAACTTTATAATCAATACTTTTTCACAGACATAAGATTCGTGTCATTACAATTTACCCACTTAAATGTATGTAATGAAATGATTTTGAATGTAGACAATTTCATTCTAATATATGTAATTATGGCAAAGTTTACCTGGTTGAATGTAGCTGTCATAAGTATCTACATTCTGGGTTGTGCAGACCATCCAGTGGATTTCACGATATTCACTCTCTCAGGCATATGCATTTTAGTATATATGATAGGATATTAAAATGATGTTAACATGAAATGAATTCTCTTTACCTGCATCACAAGTAATTTATTTATTAACTTTCTATTTGTACTTAAAATTATCATGAAATCGTTGCCCTAAAATAACACAGCTTTGTTAACCAATTTTATAAAGTAAAAGAAATTAAAGGAATCTACATTCAAATGCAGACATACACACAGACACGCAGACACACACACACACACACACATACACCTTCTAAAATGAGTTGCATTCAACACTTTATATTTCTCCTTGAAAATTCTTTGCCATTCATTTTTTTCTCATTATTTTCTTCCCTCTTTTCCACTTAGGTAAGCTCATGAATCCACCTGGCCATAAAAATAATCTAAGCTCTTGATTGCCTCTAAGACCAAACATTAGCAACATTAATTGTGATTCAGTCCTATTCCAATATAATCTAATGCATATATATATATATTGATATGCATCTCCTTGGACCTAAGATTCGATTGGACCTAGGCATGAATGACTCAGAATACATTGAAATTTCTGCTTAAGTGCCAATGAGCATTTACACAGTTAAACTAAAAATCTTCTGTACAGGAAAAGACAAAGAGGATAAAGAAGAATCATGCTGAGTTGGAAAATAATCTTCACCATGATGTTCTCTGAAGGTATTTAAACATTTAGAATATATAAGAAATACACAAAAAAAAAAAACAAAGAATCAAGAAAACAAATAATACATTAAAGGAGGCCATGGATCAGACAGAGAAAGGCAACTTAAAAACCACTTTTACCTTCAACTTAAACACAGTAATGACTGGCGGGTAAGTTCAAGAAAAAAAATGATACCAAATATTTTTAAAATATAATGCTTTTATTTGACTTTTTATTTCAGACATGATTTTTCAGTTCAATTTAGAGATATTCCTTGTTCCTTTCCCCACCCCACCCCATATCATGCTCTTCTGCCATAACTATACTGCATCTTGAACTTTGCAGGTAAATGGTTGGAACTGAAAAACCATTATGCTAAATGAAGTAGACACAGTCCCTAGAAAAAATGTCCAATGGTCTTCCGTCATTTGTGGAGGTAACAACCAAATCATTGTTAAAGGCAAGCTGAAACACATTATTGTTTATTTTCTGTTATTTGAAAGCAAACTATGTTGTTATAATGTAAATTCTCATCAACGGGCGTCTAGATTGATCCCACACTTATTTTCAGACTCTGTAATACTAGTAGTGGTGGGAAAGTATGTTCAGTACTTTTAGAGTAATATAAAATTAAAGGAGGAAAATAGGAATTCTAAACATAACACTTAACAGCTAAAGAAACTGAGATACCAATGCTAAGGAGATGTGGTGAAACAGGAACTATCATGCATAGGATTGACAAACTGAGAGCAACCACTATGGATCACACCACAGTTGTAGATGAAACAAATATCAAAAAAAACGAAAAAACAAAAAAAAATATAAAAGTAATAAAAAATCTGACAAATTGCTTCCGGATATGCATAGTATAGGAGACTTAGTTCTCCAGAAATACAAAACTTCAATTCCCCAGGAACCACATGGCACAACCATAAACACTAGGATCCTCCAGTTTCCAGGGTGAGATCCAAGCACCTTCTTGGCCACGACAGAATCACACAGCAGTGGCAAACACAAAACTCAACACATAAAGTAAAAGAAATTAAATATATAAACAATATGCTAGAAAAATGAATAAAAGTTACGTCTAATTCATAGATGCAGTATGGAAAAATCTATATAAAATATATAAACAAAGGACGTCATCCTGAAGTAGCAGAGATGCTTGTACAATGCATGTTTGTGTGCTATCTTTTTCAAACACAGACCCCTAAGGGAGGAAGTCAACGCTAAAGCATGTACTAAACTGGAGCCATATGGATAAGTGAAAAAGGTGGCTATATTTAAACAAATGGAGTTTTCTATGATTCAGTCCAGAAAGAAAGACAAGAAATCTGAACAATTCTGCAATGTAATGATGGAACTGTGAAAGAATTTACCTGTATGGTGTGAAATAACAACATTCTTTAGAAGAACAATTTACGACATTATTATTATCACCATAATTTGTGTTCCTTGGCTACTCAGATTACCTTTATAGTGAGCATATATTCTCTAATGAATACTGAGCACAAAAGAATAAAAAAAAAAAAGAAGGAAAGAAATCCTTGTGTAATGAGATAGATGGGATTCTAAAGAAGGAGAACTCAAAATGAGAATAGTACATTTACAAGGAAGGAATTGATGAATAATAATAGAGGGATAAATATAATAGTAAGTGGAGGGGAGTAATTCTACACAGAAACTATGGGTAAATGTGTAAAGAAGAAAGCTCAAATGGAATAGACTACGGAGCAGTTCCCATTATCCAACGTTCCAAATTGGGGGAAAAGTTGATTGAGATACTTAAACTGGGGGAGGAGGAAGGAGGTTCTGATCAGATGGGACGAGAAGAAAAATAAGGCGTTAGCTGGTAATGGAAACAGTGGGGAACTATTTTTCAATAATATTAAATGAACAATATACATTGTATATATATTATATGAGTAATAATATATAAATACTAATATATATATATATATTTATATAACATATATTATACAATTGTATAGCTGAAGGCTGTATAAAAAGACACAGTGCCACACAGGAGAAACCTCCCTTCAAGGTCTTGGCCAGAGTTTTCCCAGAGACATGCCAAATTACAGTCTATTGCCAGAGGCTTTGATTGCCTCCCAAAATTTAAAGACAAGTCCCTACTGCTGAAGACAGGACATACATCAGACATAATAGTTAGAGCAATGGAGCTGAATTGTCCTGAAAGCCACCAAAATGAAGGCTAACTCTCATAGTTTTGGAGAATACTGTCACTTGTTGAAGGAGGGCATCAATCAATGGTCCAACCCCACCTTTAAGGCCTAATAAACAGAATAATGACCAGAACAGCAAACTATATTGAGGCAATAGTGTCTCTTTTTCTTGGGATTAATAAACAGCTACCTAATTAGATTTAAGTTCTACTCAATGAACAGGAACTCGTGTAATACTGTAAACATAGCCAAACTCACATGGCCTGAGAGGTTATAGATCTTAGAGAAAATACCAAGGATGTTACATCCTTACACAATTGTAATTTCTTATTATGTGCTAATATGGAACATTATATTTACACACAGATGATGCAACAGATGATGCCTAATACAGAGTTCCCCAAGTGGTGCACAATGAAACCTCTAAAACTGTCTCATGGAGCATAGTAGAACAAAGGGTAAAGAGAATATAATGCATCCCTTAACTATCATCCATGGATCTCCCATATGCAACAGTGGTCCATGAACAAAAAAGGATACAGATGGCCAAAGTGTAGAGACCATGTGTCTGTAGAGTGTGTGAGTCCTTGAAAAGTTCTCATATAATAAACTGTCTCCACCCATCGCTTGTGGACCACCTAAAAAGGGCTGGAAAGATTGTAACAGTCAGGAGAGGATGTGGATGACCACATCAAAACAGTGTCTTACAGACTACAGGGACCCTGCTCATGTGAAACTACAGTAATGATGTCAACATGCATAAGACCATGCAAACCCATGCAGACAAAAAATGTGCATAGAACTATGGACATGGGTAGCCCGACACAGTCTTAGTGGAAGCTATTATTGCTTGATGAGGAACAGCTGATCTTAAAGAGAGAGACTCTAGATAGGTTGATAACATCTCTCTGGATAAACGTGGACTGAGTGGTGTTTGGAGACAGTAACTTGACTCAGTAGGCCTTAACATCAATGACAGTCAGGGGGCTATGGAGTGGAGTCAATGGGGAAGGTTTAGAAAGATGATCAAGATGTTCTGTATAAAATAAATATAAAATAATTAAAATATTCTTAAAATAATAAATATTTTAAAATTTAAAAATAATGAATGATTTCGGTGACAAACACAAAGCATGTGAGCACAGATAATAGAAATAGTCACATTTTCATCAGACATTAAAGATACATAAGATTAAAAACAATTTGAATAATAGTATTCATTGACACAACTCTACCAAACACATAATGTTTCCTCATATAAATACTACAATTTGTTCTTTTTTATCTTATATTCTGAATGAAAAGTTATGTCAGATCCTTTATTCTTCCTAGAGCTCAGGCACATAAACTACTGGTAAAAATATTCAGTGACCCCTCTATGAGTCACTGAATATTTTTACCAGTAGTTTTATGTGCCTGAGCTCTAGGAAGAATAAAGTATCTGACATAACTTTTCATTCAGAATATAAGATACAAAAGAACAAATTGTAGTATTTATATGAGGAAACATTATGTGTTTGGTAGAGTTGTGTCAATGAATACTATTATTCAAATTGTTTTTAATCTTATGTATCTTTAATGTCTGATGAAAATGTGACTATTTCTATTATCTGTGCTCACATGCTTTGTGTTTGTCACCGAAATCATTCATTATTTTTAAATTTTAAAATATTTATTATTTTAAGAATATTTTAATTATTTTATATTTATTTTATACAGAACATCTTGATCATCTTTCTAAACCTTCCCCATTGACTCCACTCCATAGCCCCCTGACTGTCATTGATGTTAAGGCCTACTGAGTCAAGTTACTGTCTCCAAACACCACTCAGTCCACGTTTATCCAGAGAGATGTTATCAACCTATCTAGAGTCTCTCTCTTTAAGATCAGCTGTTCCTCATCAAGCAATAATAGCTTCCACTAAGACTGTGTCGGGCTACCCATGTCCATAGTTCTATGCACATTTTTTGTCTGCATGGGTTTGCATGGTCTTATGCATGTTGACATCATTACTGTAGTTTCACATGAGCAGGGTCCCTGTAGTCTGTAAGACACTGTTTTGATGTGGTCATCCACATCCTCTCCTGACTGTTACAATCTTTCCAGCCCTTTTTAGGTGGTCCACAAGCGATGGGTGGAGACAGTTTATTATATGAGAACTTTTCAAGGACTCACACACTCTACAGACACATGGTCTCTACACTTTGGCCATCTGTNAAAAAAAAAAAAAAAAAGAAAAAAAAATATTCAGTGACTCCAGTATTTGAAGAACAATGTATAGTCTCTTCATCTTGATATTAATAGCATTGAAAATGTGACTGAGATAGAAAAATCTAGTATGATTTTACTTTACTAATATCATACATTCTTCAGTATTTAAGCACCCAAGTAAAAATGTTCAGTTAAATTGAATGGTTCTTACTTATTACCCTTGATTTTAACAGTTATTAATTATTTGCCAAAGTACATGAACCTATTAAATTAAATGCTTATTTCAGTTATTTCAACCCTCATTATCCAGCGCTCATTCTGAAAATAATTGTGATAATTTTTCCTCATTATTAAGATTATTGCAAATAAATTATCATTATACAAAATAAATTAGCTGTTGCTTTTATGCAATGTATTGTATAATGATGGCTCTGTGAATATCTATATTTGCTAAGGGTGTAATTCTTGGAAGCCAAATATAGTCATTTTCTCTTGTCAAGATCTATTCTACAGAGTGAATGCTGAGTGTCATCCAGGACACTGAGAGATCCATAGAGAGGCAAAAACAAATAACAATTAAATTTATAAATCCAAACCAAAGCAGGCACACGAATACAGTAATTGATTAACACTCTTGTACTCTGGTGGTAAAAATGTGTTTATTATTCTTTATTCTATGAAACTTACATAACACTCTATGGAAAAACACTCTGGATGGTTATTTTCATGGTATTCATTTGAAGATAACTTGCATTCCAATATTATAATTTAGGAAATTGTTTTGAGAATAACCCATTTAATTTAATCTAGTATGATACATATTATTGTAATAAATAAATTCAGAACTAAAATCCTTGAAATTACATAACTAAATTGACAAGAAAATACTATGTTTTTGCACTTTAAGTTCAAATTTCTATTAGCATCTCTTCAATAAGCCCTAATCATGTCTGATAATTAAACTTTTTGTCTTGTTGAACATAATTAAGTATTTTTCTTATTTTTGGCTTAAAAGAATTTAGAATTTGAGGTTCTTCCTACTAAATAGATTTTACAAAAAGAAATGCAGCTGTCTTCATAAATAATTAAAGCTTATTATGAAGAATTCTTTCCTGGATTGAACATTATTTTCATTCTTCATTGTTCTAACTGATCTATTTATTGCAGAAATTTTCTGGTCATGATTAGCTAGATATATTCTTAATTATAGAAGGGATTTGATCATCTGAATGCATTTTTCTCTTCTAACTATTTATAACTAGAAACAAAATAGATATAATCCAAAGATGATCTGTATTGAAAATATATTTTTATTACTCTATAAACAAAACAAATAATTATTAACTGAATTTTAAGATGCATTCTGTGGTGGTAATAGATGACTGGGTGGTGCTTGAAGACTTTGCAGTATATAAGGATTTCTTACAAATAAATCCAAATACACATTTCAGTTTGGATGGTCACTTATTCCTGTTCTCTTTGTCCATGTTTCTTCCATATTTAAAAATTATTCAATCCTAGTGCCAATTTCAAATCTTCTATCACAAATTATATACTCATCTATTTTCTCAGGGAGACAAGACCTAAGGAAGAAGTTGTGAGTTTGGGCAGCCCATTAAAACACTTGGAAAGCAAGTATGGAAAATAAATGCAAAGAATATATTTCAGAATAATTATATCAGTTTGTCTGAGAAAGAAGGAATCATATTTTTAAAATGTTTTATTTTTTGTTTTATGTGTATGAGTGTATGCCTGCATGTATGTATTGCACTACATTAGTGGAATGTAAACAGTCATGTTGTGGATGTTGAATCTCCAAAAGCTTGAGTTATGGACATCTTTAAGCAGGCTATGTGGGTGATGGTAATCAAACCCATGTCCTCTTGAATAGCAGTTAAGTGTAGCAAGTCTTCTTCACTGCTGAGCCATCCCTCCAGACCGAGGAATCATATTTTTAAAGACTTCGGCTTCCTCAAGGTGTTAGGTGCAATTACTTCTCAGGGTTTCTAGGCTTGTATTCATGTCTGGATCAGGAAAATGGTTGCTTGAACAGAAACTACTTGGTAACAATGATTCAATCAGTCTTCAGTGAATCTCAGACATATAAATTCATATATTTCTGAATTTTCAGTAAATCTTGATGCTAAAGTAACAAGATGACTTGGTATGCAAGGAAAACAAAGGAAATAACAACAGAATGCACAGATGTCTGTGCACTATCCACAGAGATTCTGATTCAATTGGACTGGGGCTGAACTTAAACAATAATGTTTTATAAGGGTCCATCTGATGATTCTGATATACATTCAGATATGAGACCCAACGTTACACCTGAACCAAAGGTTTATAAACTCTGATTGCAAATTAAAATCTTCTTTAAAATATTCAGGATTTGAAGTCTAGGTCATACCTTGGAAAAATCAAATAAGAAAAATCTTTCATGGCACTTGGGTATCATTGTTTGACTGTCTCGTCAAGTGACTACAGTATATGCAATTTAGTTTAAGAACACACTGAAATAGAAGAAATACAATAGTGGATATTTGGAAAAATACATAAAGAATTATAGTGAGAGAAATAGTACCATGTACAAAGTTAAAATTTGGATTAATTGCACTTAGGTATTTGTTACCAAGAAGAAACACTTCCAATGAATCCTGCTGTATTCTTTTTAATACATATGAACACCAGGTTTTTGGGTCAATTTACTTTAAAATCATTTGCCTCAAAATTTTTAGGTGACGCTTTAGTTTTCCTTAACTAAATTAAAATTAAAATTAAATCAAGTTCTATAAATTTCAGAAGTTAAGGGGAAAGAGGTCATTTTCTGAGATGTTCTTGTCTGAACAATGGTTTCCTTTGAGGAGAATTCATTTGCAATACTGATAATAATGTATTGTTTAATATGAGTTCCAATTAAACAGGTATACCACTTCACAAAGTTCCTTAATTTTTTTACTTGAGTATATATCCAAGCATGGATTACAAAAGTAAATAATGAAAAATAATGGAATTAACTGTGAAAACAGAAACAAAATTAGAAACAGTTATCTATGAGGAATTATTTTAAATTCAGGTTCAAGGGATACAAGAAAATTACTTTAAGAAATAAAAAAATGTAGTTTATAAGTAAGCACTAATAATGAAAATATGTTCTTAGAAATTTATGTATAAATTAAATAATTCAAAGCTAACAAAATTGCAAGGAAATTTGAAAACAAATTTACAATAGAATATTTGGCTATATTTATTCTATAATCAAATAGAACAAGCCAAATGAAACTAAGGAGTTAGTTATCAAAAATATTATATTATACATTTTGTAGCTATATATGCATATATATTATATTCAATTATTTATATTGACCAAAATACATGCAGAGTATCCATAATATTAAATATATTATTCACTAAAATCAATGCATGATAACTTGTAACTGATTCATTAAAAACAGCAACAATCTTGGGCTGGAGAGATGGCCTAGCGGTTAAGAGCACCGACTGCTCTTACAGAGGACCTGGGTTCGATCCCCAGCACCCACATGGCGGCCAAGAACCGTCTGAAGCTCCAATTCCAGGAGAACTCCACCTCCAGGGGAACCCGAGACCCTCTTCTGACCTCCGCGGCGTTGCACGACACGGGTGCACAAACTTGCATGCAGACAGTACATTCATACACATACAGAAATAAATAAAATTAATAAAAAAAATTAAAAAAAAACAGCAACAATCTTAACAAAGAATTTACAGTCTTCTTAACTGGTACTCTCTGCAGTAATCTAAATAAAAACCGAGTAAGTTACAACCAAAAAGTTAATTTGGAAAATGCTTTACTCTTAAGAAAGGGCCTCCTACAAATACTTGAGATCAAAGAACAAATATGAAATGAATTCATTAAGAAAATATCTTGAATGTAATCTTTATTTTAATAGGAAATATCATTGTCATTAAAGAACCCATTAAGAGCTGGGCATGGTGGCACACACCTTTAATCCCAGTACTCGGGAGGCAGAGGAAGGCTGATCTTTGTGTGTTCAACTAGAGCCTGGTCTACATAGTGAGTCCCAGGACAGCTGGAGCTCCAGGGAAACCCTGCCTCAAAATGTCCCCCCTCAATAAAAAGAACCACATTAAGATAAATGAGAGTGCAAAGGGACAGAAATTATAAATACATCTCAACACATTGTTTTAAGATTTCTGTGTTGTCTCAAATGATATTCTGTTTCCCAAAAATCTCTCGTTTAACTTTTTCCCTCTTTTTTTTTTTTTTTTTTTTTTTTTTTTTGTCCTTTATTGAGGCAGTGTCTCCTGTTGTAGCCACACCTGACCTAGAGCTTGCTATGAGTCGGTTTAGCCTCTAATCTTCTTATTGTGTGGTACTTTTTAAATTGAGCATAGTTGTACAATACTCATACAATGTGGCCAAGTCAAAACCCAGGCCCCCCACGTCCCCCTCCCAAACCTATCCATCAGTATCGAACTCAGGCATACAAACACCAGCTAAAGCCCTATCCAGTCAAGCCTTCCCAGCCTCAGAAGTCTTGCTGTGCAAATAAGATCTCTCCTGGGTCTAGTCATGCATACCATGTAGGAATCCTAGGTAAAGCACGTACTTTGCCTAAAGCGTTGATAGTCTCTGCGAGTTCCAACAGATCAGTCCCAATGCACATTTCTATTTTGAGACTTTGTCCCAGTTGTAGCGAGGGTCACATGTCTGATGCATGAAAGTTTACAGTCAATTATAAGTTACTGCTTCTCTGCATTCATACACCAGTCCTGGCTCATACAATCTTTCTGTCACCACTTCCGCAATTATCCCTGAGCAATGGGCAGGTGAGGTCTAATATCAGGGCCACATCAAGGGATACACACTCCATGGGCTATCATTCTTAGAAGCTTGATTAGTTGTGGCCTTCTTTTGCATCACACTCTTGACTGTGTTATAGAAAGCATTACTGGTGACGATGGAATGGAGGTGGGTGGGCACTCATTTTCTGCAATCTGTCCCTGCATTGTGTCCATGGATGTCTATTAGTGAGAGGTTCAATCTTGTAGATGGTCCTCCTAGGAATTGGGATTGTTCGGTGTATATGTTGTCTGTCTGACCCTAGGTTGTGGATCTGCAGTAGGCCTCTATCTGTTTGCTAAGAATGTGCTTTTTTTTTTTTTTTTTTTTTTTTTTTTTGGTCTTTTTAAGACAGGGAATCCCTGTGGCCCCAGCTGTCCTGGAACTCGCTCTGTAGACCAGGCTGGCCTTGAACTCACAAAGATCCGCCTGCCTCTGCCTCCCAAGTGCTAGGATTAAAGGCGTGCACCACCACGTCTGGCAAGAAGAATTGCTTTTTTTGATGAGTGGCATGGTATATGCTTGTCTGCAAATACAAGATTCCATAGTTAGTGTATGGTAAGAAATTTCATTTGTTTAGAGACACGACTCCCATAGACTTTTCTCTAGGCTTTCTGTCCTCTCCAAACCTGTGCATTTTGTTGAGTTTATAGTGCCTTTCATGGGTTCAGTCCGATTGAGAGGTTCCAGTTCTAATTAGATAGCTGTTGACCATTTCCAAGACAACAGTGCTTCTACTGCACCAATGGAGGTAGTTTGCTTGGCAGCTCATCATGGTTGCTAAGAGTTTGGCTTTGGGTTGTACTACTGAATGACTTTTCTCTTGAAGCATTGTAGACATTGTATAGCATTATGAACATTTAACCTCAGGTACAAAGGTTCCAGGCAAGTTCTGGTTCCATTAATCTAAGTCCTATCTCTGAAGCATGTCCTGTTCTGAAGAGGAGGGCCTTGTTTTCTATTTCTGGTAGGTAATCAAGATCTTGGAGATAGACTTTTTTTTATTTTTAGAGTCACTTGGATTGTTCTAACATATCATTCAAAAGGCATTGTCTTGTACTGTGTTCCTTGCCACAAAGCCAACAGATTGCACAATCTGTGCATTAATGTTCAAACAACCTATGTGGATTTCTAATGGTGTTACAGTCTGGGTTTTCTAGCCTCTCAAGTTCCAATCATCTCTGTTCTTTCTTCTTCCATTACCACATCACCCCTCCCTCCCCAGGCCCAGCAACCCCATCATTCCAACCCTCCCCATCTTCTGACCTCCCCAAACTCCCATCATATTTTCTTTTTTCTCACCCTCCTCCCCATCCAACACAACACCTCCACCCTCATGAAATCCCCTACTATAAAATCTACTCCTTACTGTCCCCCTATTTCAGGATTTTTCTTTGGCCTCTATCTTAAAGAGACAGACATGTGCCTGCCTCTGCCTCCTGAATACTGGGATAAAAGTCATTCTCTACCACCCACAGCAAATATTTCTATATATTCTTGGTTTCTTTAATTTCCTTGAGATTTACTCCTTATATTTTCACAAATTTAGTTTTGTCAAGTTTGAGTAATGGATTCTATCTTATTGTTATTTGTATATGACCTAATGGAACTTACTAAATAAAAGTCTCTTCTAACACCAGTTCCCACACTCAACTTCCTTTGTCAACATGGAAGACGTCAGAGCTGTTGGCATTTTGATTCCCTTCTCCCAATTAGGGTGACCCTTTTCAGAGGGTAACATAAATAAACAGGAGGTATAAATTGACCAGTTTAGGGACGAGACCCCCCCCCCAAATTAACCAGACACTTTCTTGGATGAGAAATCAAGTATGCCTAGACCAAACAGTACACACTTATCTTTCTGGTAACCCTGAAGGAGTAAGAAAACAAAAAGGAAAAGAGAAAAAAAAGAAAGTAGTATTGCATACCAAACCTTGTGATATTTTATCTCACCAGAAAAGAAATGGAAATCCCTCCCTTTTTTTTCCCCTTTGTTTTGTCTGTCATTTTGTATTGTTTAGGGTTTTTAAAAAGTTGCAAAAAAGTATTTTCTATTGAATTCATATATTATTTTGCTTATATTACAAGTCTCAATTTCTACTGTATTATTTCTGTGGTTTACAAATTGTAATGCCTGATGTCACTATAATACTATTTAAGTCCTATCAAATTTTGTTAATCAGCAGTAATAAAGACAATGATCTTTAATCTACAAAAGCACAGTCCTGTCTTATTTTTATACTTTCTCATAATATTTTTGACTAGTTTTATGCATTTTTATTAAAATGAGTTTTATAGTACTTATATTCATGTACAAAATGAGATTCAAGTTAGAATTATACTTATGAATTGTTATTATTTTGATTTGTCAGTCATATATATTTCCACATATTCATTTATAGGTTCAGTAACAGTTTCACACCTTTCTTCATACACGTCTTCTAGTTTATGAAACATGCTAAAAATATAACAAATATCGTGATTGTTTTGAATAAAATTTTGTCTATTCCCATGTTGAGCAGTATTTAGCTAGAATGGAGAAAAGATGTTGGTTTACATATATATGCATATATATATATATATATACATATATATGTATACACTTACACACATATATATATATACATATATACACATATATTTATATATGAAAATATGTTATTTTTTAAATTGACTGGAGAAAGAAGTATATATTTAGTCAAACATTACCTTTTGTTTTTCTGGAAAATGTGATCATTTGAATCACTATACTGAGTAAAAAATTAGCTTTAAATTCCAATGTGATGAATAATTTTCCACCCATAATATAGGAAGTTCTCATAGAATGACTTAATTTCTTGAAAAGAATAAAATTGTCTCACAATTGTGAATTCCTCTTTAGTGGCTTAAACTATGACACTATTTTTTATTCATTTTTTCTTCAGATTCAAATTGAAAGATTTAGTGTCTACCTTGCTATATTTTGCACTGGTCTATATTCAAGGAGAAATTGTCATGCTCTCAGGCAATTCTGAGACTCAAGTTAGTCAAATGAATATTCTATTTTTTAGATTTCATAAACCTGGGAGTTGACTTCTATAACAAATCAGCATCAATCAGTCAATGGAGTACTTGACATACATCAAGGATGGTGTAATTTATTAAGTTGATAATACCAATCATGTGATATTAAAGTCAACAGATATGCTATTATAATAAAAAAATCAATAAAATATAAATATAGGCTTGGAAATGAACGTCAGTCACTGAGAGAAATCAAATTTATTTTGCACAAGTTGGTGAGTTTCCCCTTCAGACTAAAAAAATGATATATTTTTTTGAAATAGTAAAGCTTGTTCATCAAAAATATACACTTTCATAATAAAAAGTGGCAAGATCTTTTTATGAACGATTTTATTCAGTTTCTTATATATACATATATATATTTTTTTTATTGGTCTTTTTGAGACAGGGTCTCCCTGTAGCTCTGGCTCTCCTGGAACTCACTCTGTTGAACAGGCTGGCCTCGAACTCACAGAGATCCACGTGCCTCTGCCTCCCAAGTGCTAGGATTAAAGGCGTGCGCCACCACGCCCGGCATTTATTTATTTATGTGTATCAATGTACTGTCTGCATGCAAGTCTGTGCATCCGTGTCGTACAATGTCGCGGAGGTCAGAAGAGGGTGTCGGATTCCCCTGGAACTGGAGTTCTCCTGGAATTGGAGTTTCAGACGGTTCTCGGCCACCATGTGGGTGCTGGGGATCGAACCCGAGTCCTCTGTAAGAACGGTCGGCGCTCTTAACCGCTAGGCCATTTCTCTTTTTTATATATTTTTAAATTTTATTTATTTATTTATTTATTTATTTATTTATTTATTTATTTGTATGAGTGTACTGTCTGCATGTAGGTTTGTGCACCCGTGTAGTGCAGTGCCGCAGAGGTGAGAAGAGGGTGTCAGATTCCCCTTGGACTGGAGTTAATGATGCTTCTCAGTCTCCATGTGGGTGCTGGGAATCGAACCTGGGTCTTCTGCAAGAGCAATCGGCGCTCTTAACCACTAGGTTGTCTCTCCAACCCCTTTATTCACTTTCTTAAGAAACTGAAGTTGGTACTGAATGGGAAGATTCTTCTTTGCTGGCTAGCATTTGTAGTACCAGAATTACTATGTAGGCTGCTGGGAGTAATTAGTCATCAAAAATCTTACAGAGCTGTGAACCCTGTGAACTTTAATAATGACAAATGAGGGAAGATATGTCCAAGGGTATAGCACTACCAAATAACTTTTAATAGATCTGTGGTCTGCTCCACAGGAGGAAATACATTTCTAGTACTAGGGTAGAAACAATGTTTCAGGAGTACAGATCACAAGTGTGAACCTTATACTATAATTCTGTTAAATTGACATAATATAACATTGCCCTCTAAATTCCTATTTCTATTAGTGTAGCTCTGAGACCTCATCAGGCAAATTTCTTAGTGCCAGTGGTGGTTAACACAGAAACTCACAGAATTCATTGAATGCTCAGCTACAAGAAAGCTTTATTATACAAACCCTCCACCTCACTACTGTGTAAGTTATAAAGGCCATGTACGAGGGAACAAAAGGAGTTCAAGTGCCAGAGGTCAGGGAGTACTGGCCGAAAACGGTATTCTAGACCACTACAGACATAAACTCAGAGTAGCTATGATGTAATGCAAAATATCTGTACAAGATAAAGCCAGTCAACACTCTACAATAGAGAGGGAGAAGCTAAAAAAAATCTGCCACCATAGCTGAGGAGCTAGTGACAGTTGATAAGTCCTGGAGGAGGGACTGTTTTCTTTATGACTCTGATAACTGGATAAATAACCGTTCTAGTGGATGGCCACACACCCATGACAATGTAGGCAGCACAAAATCTAGTTGGATTTGTTGTGTTATTAAAAAAAGAAGACCTCTCTGCCATCTTTTGTTGTGTTATTAAAAAAGACCTCTCTTTCTGCCATCTTGGCGCCAGTGGAGGCCTGCTGGGAACAGGTCCGTCTATTTTTTTTTTTTTTTTTTTTTTTTGGGTCTTTTCGAGAAAGGGTCTACCTGTAGCCCCAGCTGTCCTGGAACTCACTCTGTAGACCAGGCTGGCCTCGAACTCACAAAGATTCGCCTGCCTCTGCCTCCCAAGTGCTAGGAAGGATTAAAGGCGTGCGCCACCACGCCCGGAGGGAACAGGACTTCTAAAAGACAAATATGTTTGGAAGGCTGTGGTGCAAGGCCACTTTTGCTGGCTACAAGCGAGGACTCCGGAACCAAAGGGAGCATACAGTGTTTCTTAAAATTAAGGGCATTTATGCCCAAGATGAAACTGAATTCTACTTAGGCAAGAGATGTGCGTACATATGTAAAGCAAAAAACAATACAGTGTCCCCTGGTGGCAAACCAAACAAAACCAGAGTAATCTGGGGAAAGGTAACCCGTGCCCATGGAAAGAGCAGCATGATTCATGCCAAATTCCAAAGCAACCTTCCTGCAAAGGCCATTGGACACAGAATCCGTGTGATGCTGTAGCCTTCAAATATTTAAACTAATGCAAAGTAAATAAAGTGGACTTGTGCTCTTTTATTAAAAAAAGTAAGCACTAAAAATAAATAAATGAATAAATAAATAAATAAATAAATAAATAAATAAATAAAATAAAAAGAAATGCTTGCATGAAGTTGAGGGAATGAGGAAGTGGGGTATATGTCTGGGAGGGAATAATGGGAGAAGAGTAGAATGAACATAATTAACATATATTGTACAAAATTCTGAAAAAATTAGTAAAATGTATTAAAAGTATTCACTTTCATTACAGTAGAAAACATGGCAGTGTTCTCTGCAGAGGATATAATTTAGATTATAGGGTAATTCAGTAATAAATTTAAGCAAGCAGAACTTTTTTTTAATTTTAATTTTTTTATTCATATTTTATGTGTATGAGTGTATTGTCTGCATGTAGGTAGGTGCATCCGTGTCCTGCAATGGTGAAGAGGTCAGAAGAGAGTATCAGATTCCCCTGGAACTTGAGTTAATGACGGTCATTAGAAGCCTTGTGGGTGCTGGAAATTGAACCCTGGTCCTCTGCAAGAGTGGTCGGTGCTCTGACCACTGACCATCTCCAGCCCTGCAAGCAGAATGTTTTAAAATACTGATGATTCAAAGATGAAATTCACATCTATGTTTATTGCAGCTCTCTTCATAATTGGAAGAGCTGGAAGCAACCCAAGTGTCCCTCTACCAGCGGTTGGATTAAGAAAATGTGGTACACCTACACAATAGAGTTCTATGCAGTAATAAAGAAAGACAACATCATGAACTTTTCAGGTATATGGATGGAATAAGAAGACCTTATGCTAAGTGAAGTAACAGAGTCCCAGAAAAAAAAAAAAAGATGAATGGTATCTCTCATTTGTGCATGCTAGTACTAAATCCCTAGTTGCAAAGCAAACTGAGCATCGTCAATGTTATATTTCTTTTTATCTGAAGGCACAGATAAAATGTGAATCCCTTAATGGGCTCTAGAATTAAACTACCAATTTTTACAGACTTTGTAATTTGATATATGGTGTGGAAGGTATGTAAGCATATTTAGAGTTATAATAAAATTTAAAATGGAAAATGCTGAATTCCTAAAAGTGTTTGGAACTAACTTATAGATTATTTTCAGTCATTCACAAATTTAGGTATATGTGTGACATATATATATATATATAGAATATATATATATTATATATAATATATTAGAGCAGTGAAGACAACAAGGAAAGACTGGGTCAAAGAACTGACTGAAACAGTAAAACTTCAGCCGAAAACATGGAACCTCTTGCAAGAAAATAAAAAAAATTAGAAGACAGAAAAATTTGCAAGACATATATGGCAGAAACGCAGAATCGCCAGGTGGGGTGGGGCATGGAAAGGGAATAGGTCTAAAACAGTGATTTCAGAAATGTATAAAAGACACAAAATTTCAATAAAAAATTTAAAAGATGAAATCCTTACATCCTATTTTCTCTCTTACTCCATTCCATATGTAGAATTATCTCAAGGTAAAGACTTTTTAATGGACCTCCTTAATACTAAAGACAAATGCTTTCTGTTTAGTTAATACTAAGTAAATATGCAGTATTTAAGAGTAGTCACGACCACAGTGTTAATAATTGTTTTGCTAAAGGGGTAAAATTTCAAGTATTTTTTTCTTAAAATATTATGGTAATATTGGCTTTTAGAGAATTAGTATGCAGAATTCATATAGACATGAAAGAAAAGTACCATTCAGGAAAATGCAAATTATTATTAATATTATAACAAATAAAAAATTTGATGTAAAAAGCTGATTATATTGTTAAATATTCTATCATCTCATTTAATTAAGTACAGTTTTATTATGGAAGCACAAACAAATATTTTGAAGAACACACATTATAATACTTTTTGTTTTAAAACTGTAATACTATTTTATTTATTTATTTTATTTATTTGTTTTTTTTTGGTCTTTTCGAAGACAGGGTCTCCCTGTAGTCCCAGCTGTCCGGGAACTCACTCTGTAGACCAGGCCGGCCTTGAACTGCAACAAAGATCCGCCTGCCTCTGCCTCCCAATGCTAGGATTAAAGGCGTGCGCCACCACGCCCGGCTAAGCTGTAATACATATTTTAAACACTGGTTTATATTGCCAAGTTAACCATATTTTAATACAAGTAGTAAAGGTGTACCCATTTTAACACATCTTCAATATTTCTTATCATAATTATCATGTTTTATCCAAATATTTTCTGTAAATGTATATATAGATTTATCCCTTTCCTACTACTGAAGAACGAACTATAATACTGTTTCTCATATTTCATTTCAAGCTTGTCTAAGATATCATCTCACCCAATAAGACTGGCTAAGATCAGAAAACAAAAGACGAAAAATGCTGGAGGTTTGGGGGAAAAGGAACACTTATCCATTCTGGTGGGAGTGTAAACTTGTACAACAACTGTGGAAAAAAGTGGAGAGCACTTAAAAGACTCAAAATGAGCCTACCACTTGACCCAACCATACCACTCCTGGGTACATACCCAGGAGTCTCATCCTTCTACCAAGATACATGCACATCTATGCTTATGTAGTCTCTTCACAATAGCCAGAGCTGGAATCAACCCAAATGCCCCTCAACAGGCAGTGGGATAACAAATATGGTGTAATCTTACACAAATGGTAGGTTTTATAGCGATAAAGAAAGATGACATCCGAAGACCTGTGTAACATGGGAAAGATGTATGAGACACACACATGCAAGTGCACAGATGGCCTCTGGAAATACCAGAGAGTGTTTACACAAAGGCCACTAAAACCAATAAAGCAAATATGGGTCTCTTGAGTCAAAGCAAGACTCCTCCGTCAGCACCAAGCTACACCTCACCTGCCGGGAAATACTGTGCAGCAGAGGCAGCCTATATCCTGTATACCCAAATCTAACTGGCTATTAGCTCTCTCTTTGGAGGAATAACCCATGGCTGATGTCACAAGCTTACATCTCCAATGGTTAGGAGATCTTATAAGCCACAGAAGACCCTGTCATATTTAACAGAAAAAAAATGTAATTCATGGAATTAACATACACCAAACATCTGTGTCTATACCAAGTAACCTATCATGACAATTAGTACTGTTTAAATACCTATATATCTATTGCTTGTGCTTCATTAGGTAGGATCGAAAAGTTTATTCCTGGACAAACTGTCAGCCACTGAAAGGAAACAGCCAGAATTGACCAGATCCAAGACGACACTCCAGAGAAGTAGACTGTTCTGCTTCTCATCCATTGTGCCCCCTTTCCAAGCCTAGGGAACAATCTGCGGAAGAGGGGGCGTGCTAGAATGTAAGGGCTGCGATTGGGTAAATGGTGAAACTGCAGCAGTATAGTCTGGACACTCATTGGATCAACTTGTTGAACTTACAAACGCCCCCCTGCTGGATGTGTGGACTCTGGCTGTGTCGGTATGGGCACAACTGCTTGCAAATTGGTTTTACATGAAGGATGCGTGTACTCATAAATTATCTTATTGTTAAAAAAATGAAAAAAAAAACGAGTGAAGATGTAGGACAGTTATGGCAGAACGCATTATCGGGATGAGGTGGGGTGGGGTGGGGGGAAGGGAAGGGAATATAGCCTGAACTGAATGGGAAAATGATGTATGAAATACACAAAGCATCAATAAAAAAAAAAAAGAAAAAGAAAAAAAAGAAAGATGACATCATGAACTTTGCAGGTAAATGATGGGAAATCGAAGCCATTATGGTAAGTGAGTAACCATCCCACCAAAAACAAACAGGGAATATTTCCTCTGATTTGTGGGTGCTTAGTACCAATCCCCCTCCAATTAGAAAGACAAGCTGGAGCAACTTTATTGTGTATTTCTATCTGAAAGCAACNTGGTTTTACATGAAGGATGCTTGTACTCATAAATTATCAGTTATTGTTAAAAAAATGAAAAAAAAAACTGAGTGAAAGATGTAGGACAGTTATGGCAGAACGCATTATCTGGGATGAGGTGGGGTGGGGTGGGGGGAAGGGAAAGGGAAATATGCCTGAACTGAATTGGAAAATGATGTATGAAATACACAAAGCATCAATAAAAAAAAAAAAAGAAAAGAAAAAAAAGAAAGATGACATCATGAACTTTGCAGGTAAATGGATGGAAATCGAAGCCATTATGGTAAGTGAAGTAACACAGTCCCCCAAAAACAAACAGGGAATATTTCCTCTGATTTGTGGGTGCTAGTACCAAATCCCCCAATTGAAAGGCAAGCTGAGCAACGTTATTGTTATATTTCTATCTGAAAGCAAGTGTGATGTTATAATTTGAATCACTTAATGAGAGCTAGAATTAACTTACCACTTACTTTCAGACATGGTAATTAATGTATATGGGCAGAAGATATATATTCATATTTTAGTGTAATATAAAATTAAAGGGAAAAATGTGAACTCCTAAACATATGTCAGAGTTAACATACAGTTTATTCCTGGAGGACATAATTCTGATACATATATGACATTTATTTTTTTATTTTTGTATGTGTATGAATGTACTGTCTGCATGTAGGTTTGTGCACCCATGTCGTGCAATGCTGCAGAGGTCAGAAGAGGGTCTCAGATTGCCCTGAAACTGGAGTTCTCCTAGAATTGGAGTTACAGACGGTTCTTGGCCGCCATGTGGGTGCTGGGGATTGAATCTGGGTCCTCTGTAAGAGCAGTCGGTCTCTTAACCTCTAGGCTATCTCTCTAGCCCCCCATATATGACATTTATATAGGCATATTTTGGAGCAATACAATTGGGAGGGAACCACAACAACGTAAGGACTAGGTTAAAGAACACACTGATGTAGTTAAATTCTGCCCAAAACAATAAATCTTTGCAGAGGAAACTTTTAAAAGACTGAGAGAAAGAAACAGGACATGTATGGTAAAATACAGGAACTGGAGTGGGGTGGGAGGAAGGGAAGGGGGAATATGTCTAAATTGAACTGAAAAATGATATGTGAAACACACAAAATGCCAATAAAATTATTGTATTAAAAATGTAATGACATATCTTTTTGATCTAAGCATACGAAATTTATTAACATTTAGTCCCTAAACACAAAATGAAATATTTTTATATGGCTGTATTGAAATAAAAATGTCTAGTTATGAACACACCTTATAAAAAATGAGTGAGAAGGCTAGGTAAATACTGAAAATCCATTTTACACAAATATTAACGATAAGGGGCTATCATGCAAAGTACAATTTAAGGACACACTCAAACATAAAACAGCAAAAATGTTAACCCAACAAAAATGCTTAAAACTCAAAATCGATTCCCTTGAAATGATCAGTGACTATATGAAAATAATTGTCCCTTATCAATAGAGAAATGGAAATAATGGCTACATTTATATAGCTTTTATGAACTATTTATTACATGAGTAATAGGTAAAAAAATGACAAACTATTTATGAGCATCTAAAGTAATGAATACAGCTTCTCTCCTAAGGAATAGTACCTTTGGATACAATATGTACACTAGCAGCACCATTTGAAGAAAATTTTTGAAAAGCAAATTTATGTCAATAAAAAGCAAATTGATAAAAATCTATATTGATCAAACAAAATATCTACATAATGATTTAAGTAAAACTGTTTAGAATATTATAAATGGAATATAAATTAGTATATTTAATAGATTTGATAGTGGCACAACAACAGACCCATAGATCAATGAAACAAAATTGAAGATCAGAACCTGAGCATATACAAACAAATAATCTACTGAAAAGATGGAGTAAAATGCTGAACAGAGAATTCACCAGTGAGGAATTAAAGATGGCTGAGAAACATCTTAACAAGTGTACAATGTCATTAATAATTAAGGAAATGCAAATTAAAACTATTCTCAAATATCATCTCACTCTGATATGACTGACTAGCATCAAGAAAAGAGCATATACAAATTCAGCCACCTCATATTTGAAAGAAACTGTCCACGAACACTCAATGGAAGAAAGACAGCATCTTTAGCAAATGTTGTTGTCATATCACCACATGTAGAAGAATAAAATTAAGTCCCTACTTTTCACCCTGTACAAAAATCAACTCCAAGTGGGTCAAAGACCTCATTGTGAAACCCAAAATTCTGAAGGTGATTAAAAAAAATGTTGGTAACAACCTACAGGACATAAGCATGTGAAAAGACTTTCTATCTAACTGAACACCTAAAGAAGGAGATTGAAGAAGACATCACAAGATGGAAAGATCTCCCATGCTCATGGATTGGAAAAATATAGTAAACATGTCCATTCTACCCACATTTATATACAGATTCAATGAAATCTCAAACAAATCCCCATAAATTTCTTCACAAACTTGGAAAAATCTCCTTAAATTCGCATGGAAAGACAAAAGACCCCCAATAGCCAAAGCAGCACTGAGCAAAAAGTGCAACACAGGGGGTATCACTATACCAGACTTCAAATTATATTATAGGGCTATAGTCATGAAAACAGCATGGTACTGCTACAAAAACAGATGTGTAAACCAATGGAACAAAACTGAAGGTCCAAACTTGAGCTCATACAATTTCAGCCACCTCATATTTGACAAATGGGCCAAGAAGAAACAATGGAAGAAAGACAGCATCTTCAGCAAATGGTGTTGACAAAACTGGATCCCACTTTTAGAATAATAAAATTAAATGCCTACCTCTTACCTTGTACAAAAATTAATGCCAAAGTGATCAAAGACCTCAGTGTAAAACCTGAAACTCTGAAGATGATACAAGAAAACTTCGGCAGCAACCTACCAGACATACGCGTAGGAAAAGACTTTCGAAATCAAACAACAGCTGCACAAAAAATAAGGTCATAGATTGACGAGTGGGATTCCATTAAACTCAGAAGTTTCTCTACAGTGAAAGAAATGATCAAGAAAGTGAAGAGAAAGCCCACAGAGTGAGAGGAAACGTTCACCAGTGATACATCTGACAGAGCATTGACATCCAGAATATATAAACTTCCCAAAATCAAAGATGTAATAAATCAAATGGCCCATTCAAGAGATGGAGTAAAGAGCTGAACATGGACTTCACAAGCGACGTAAGAATGATGGCTGACAAACATCTTAGAAAGAGTTTGACATCATTAATATTTAAGGAAGTGCAAATTAAAAGCACTTTAAGATATCATCTCACTCCCATAACACTGGCTAAGTTTACAAAAACAAAAGACACCAAATGTTGGAGAGGTTGTGGGGAAAGGGGAACACTCATCCACTGCTGATGGGAATGTAAAGTCATGCAACCACTATGGAAAGCAGCGTGTAGAACTATTAATAGACTCACAATAAGTCCACCACCTGACTCAGTCCTACCACTCCTGGGTATATACCCACAAGACTCATCCTACCGCAAAGATACATGCACATCTATCTTTACTGAAGCTGTCTTCACAATAGTGAAGAGCTGGAACAAAACTAAATGCCTCTCAATCAATGAGTGGATAGAGAAAATATGGTGCATCTACACAATGGAGTTCTATGCAACAGTAAAGAAAAATGTCATCATGAATTGCAGGTAAATGGATGGAAGTAGAAGACATTATGCCCAAGGCCAGCATGGTTTACAGAGTGAGTTCCAGGCAACAAAGTGACTCTATCTCGAAAAGACCAAAAAAATAAAAAATAAAAAAAGAAGAAGACATTATGCTAAGTGAAAGTGAAGTAACACAGTACCAGAAAAACAAAGNCTTGTCAATTGAGGGGCATTTGGGTTCACACTCTTGGCTATTGTGAAATGAGCTGCATAAACCATAGATTGCATCGTATCTTTGCAGTAGGATAGATTTTGTATTTATAGCATCAGTGAATCTTGCAAGTAAAGTGGACTGGAGACTCGGAATCTCATTAGTTTATGTGAAGTAACAGTCCGCAAATCCAATAGGGAATGGTTTCACTCATTTGTAATGCTAGTACCAAATCCCCCAATTGAAGGCAAACTGAGCATTATTGATGGATTTCTTTCTATCTGAAAGTAACTTTGATGTTATAATGTGAATCTCTCTTTTTTATGAGTATGAAGTACTACTGTCTGCATGTAGGTCTAGATGCATCCATGTCCTGGAATGCAGGGGAGGTCAGAATGAGGGTGTCAGTTCCCTGGGAAGTAGGTTAAAGAAGGTTTTAGCCACTATGTTGGTTCTGGTAATGAAGTCCAGGTTCCTCTGCAAGGAGCGTTGGTGCTCTTACTGCTCAGCCATCTTCCAGCTCAGTAATAATGCGTTCTCTTAATGAACTCTAGAATTAATTTACCACTTACTTTCTAAAATTGTAATTAATATGTATGGGCAGAAAGCATATATCATATTTTAAGAGTAATATTACATTACAGGGAAAATGTGAACTCCTAAACATATATCAATGTTAACATACAGTTTATTCCTGGAGGTCTAAATTTGGTAATATTGACACTTATATTTTGGAGCAATACAATTGGGAGCGAACCACAACATAAGTACTGGGTCAAAGAATGGACTTATATAGATAAATTCTGCCCAAAACAATAAATCTTTGCAGAGAAAAATAAAAAGACTGAGAGAAAGATGCAGGACATGTATTGGCAGAAGCTAAACACGGAGGTGGGGCTGTGGGAGAAGGGAAAGGGAATATGTCATAATTGAACATGAAAAATGATGTATGAAATGTACAAGAACATCAATGAAGATATTATATTAATAAAACATGAAATTTATAATTTCTCTGAAATATGTGTACATACCCTACCCAACCAAATACTAAAATTACAAAGTCTGAAAATAAGTGGCAGGTAATTCTAAAGCCCATTAAAGGATTCACATTATAAGCATACAGTTGCTTTTCAGATAAAAAGAAATGTAACAGCTGAGGCATAGTGGCAGATGCCCTTAATCCTACACTCTGGAGGCAAAGCAAGTGGATCTCAGTGAGTTCAGGGCAGCCTGGTCTACAGAGTGAGCTCCGGGCAAGCTACAAACTAAAGGTAGACCCTGTCTCAAAAAGATCAAAATAAAATAAATATGATATTAACATTGCTCAGTTTTCTTACAACTAGGATTTTGTGTTGCATCCACAAATGATGGATATCATTCCTAGTTTCTTTTTCTGGGACAGTGTTACTTCACTTATAAATATATACTAGTTCCACACTTACCTGCAAACCTTCAGATGCCCATCTTTTCTTTACCAGTGCATAGAACTTTCATGTGTAAATGTACCATATTCCTTTATCCACTCCTCAATTGAGGAGCACTTGGGTTGGTCACTCCTTTCTATTGTGAAAGAGAGCTGCAATAAAACATGGCTGTGCCAATATCTCTGTGGTAAGATGAGTCTTGTGCTATATAACCAGAGTGGTATATACTTGTCAGGTGACAAGCTCATGTTGAGTCTTTTAAGGTTTCCCCACATTGATTTCTATAGTGGTTGTATGAGTTTACATTCCCCACTAGCAGTGGATGAGTGTTCTCCTTTCTCCAAAACTCTCCAGCACTTGGTATCCTTTGTTTTCTTGATGCTAGTCAGTCATGTCAGAGTGAGATGATATTTAGAATAGTTTAATTTGCATTTCCTTTAATTATTAATGACATTGTACACTTGTTAAGATGTTCTCAGCCATCTTAATTCCTCACTGGTGAATTCTCTGTTTCAGCTGATTTTACTCCATCTTTTCAGTAGATTATTTGTTTTTTCTTTTTTTTTTTTTTGAGAAGTTTATAATATTCTGGATAGTAATGCTTTCTCAGATGTGTCACTAGTGAAGAGTTTCCTCCACTCTGTGGATTTCCTCTTCAATTATTTGATTTTCTTTTTCAGTGTACAGAGACTCTTGAGTTAATTTTGTCCCACTTTCAATTGCTGACCTATTCCTCCACAATTGCTGTTTGATTTAGAAAGTCTTTTTTTTTTCATTTCTTAATGGTTTTGTTTCTTTAAAACACTTCATAAAGAAAATTTAGACCTAATTTCCCCTTCGTGCTCTCTCTCGCCATTCACCAGAGCTCATGCATTCCTGCCATAAAATGTCTTTCTTTTCTTTTTTTTTGAATTCACATTTTCCCCTTTAATTTTTATTTTTATTAATCTTGTGATTATGACACTACTCTTAATCCAGAAGTAAAAAACAAATTCTGGATCCATCAGAAATGTATATAATTATATATAATTATATATATATATATTATAATATTATATTTGCTTTACTACTATATATTTGTTGCAAGCATCGACAGATGAGGATACCATTTGTCCTTTCCTTGGGCAGAGCCAGACTCTTGGCCCTGCAGTGCCCTGAGGCCTGCTACTTGGAAAGCTAGATTGCAATTCAAGCTGGATTTCCCTATATATCCCACTGTTTTTAATTTTTGAAAGGCAGACACGCCCTTGGGAGAGGTTGTCATCTCTATAAGGGGATCTGTTTTTAAATACATGATTGCTAAAACCTATCTTGAGTGCTGGGTGGAAGCAGGCCAGACCTAAGATTTCATTTTTTACACTAAAACCAATTTTGCAGCAGCTATAACCAAAATGTATCAGCCCAAGACCCCTACAGTGTCCAGCTGGGGGGCTTGCATGTTCAATCAAATTGATCAAATAATTGATCAATTTTTTTGTCCAGTCTATATTGCTGTTGTTCCACAACTTACCACCCCCAATCGCAGCCCTTTCATCCTACCACGCCCCCTCTTCCAAAGTTTGTTCCCTAGGCTTTAGGAAAGGACACAAGTGGGCGAGGAGCAAAACAGTCTTTTCTCGTGGAGGAAATGTCAGTTAGACTTTGATCATTCTGGCTGTTTCCTTTTCATGGGTTGGCAGTTTACCAGGAATAACCTTTTAATCCTACGAAAGAAGCACAAGCAGTTAGAAATACAGGAATTTAAACAATACTAATTATTATGGTAAGTTTACATGTTGGCATAGACACAGATGTTTGGGATGGTATGCTAATCATGACTCTAGCTTGTCTGTTAAATATTACAGGGTCTTAATGTGGCTTATGACATTTCGTAACCACTAGAGGATATGAGCTTGTGGCATCAGCCTAGAATTATTCCTCCAAGGAGAAAGCTAATAGCAAATTAGATTTGGGATATAACAGACACAGGCTGCCACTGCCTCACAGTGTTTCTAGGAGGCAAGGGAGGTGTATCTTTGACATAGGGAGTCTTGCTTGATCAAGGAGACCAACATTTGCTTCATTGTTCTAGTGGCCTTTGGTAATGCGCTCTGGCATTTCAGAGGCAAGGTGTACATCAGCAAGTAACGTCTCAAAACAGTTTTCCATGATTACCCCAGGTCTTTGACAACAGTGCCCTTGACCGGCCTTTCTTCTTGCAGTTATCCCAGCTTACAGCAAAAAGCCTTTAACTTTTTGGGCTTGGAACCCTAGCCAACATCTTTTTGGCAGAATAATCCATTGTTGATGTCAGAGTTTTCCTGTATTAATATATTTTGCTTAATTAAAGCCAAGCTTATAAAGAACTTTTCTATTTGCCCTTCATGGAGAAGATCTTTCACAGTTCTATATCTATCAGTCAGAAGAAACAGTTATACTGTTTTTATAGAATTACCTACTATAACATTGGCTCTAATTTACAGTTGGGGGGATGGGGATGACTTAATTACCATTACGTTTTTTTCTTTGTTCTGTGAAAGGGAGATAAGAAAGTCTCTCATATTAAAACTTTTTGTGGGCACCTGAATGGTAACTTCATTAGGACACAATATAAACAGTTGTTACACTGGACATACAGTTGTAACATGTCATCACACAGGTCCCTACATAAAACCATAAAAAAATAAATCTTAAACAAGGTGAAATAGAGTTGAATACATATTTCTTGAAAATAAGATATACAATTGTTCATGAATTTTTAACATTATTAATGACTGCTGAATTATAAATCCAGAAAACAATGATATGCTACCTCATACCCATTAGAATGACAATTTTCTAAAAGCAGACATAAAGAGTTCATAAACATTGTAGATGTGTGACTTTGGGTTCGCCATATCAAAGACAGTTTGTGTACTTAACCAGTTGTGGAATTCTGTAAGAGTCTCCATCTCCACCATTTGCAAAAAGAAGCTACTTTTATGAGTGGTGATTGTGGTATTAAATTGTCATGGACTCATACTGCAAACATTTAGGAACTCAAATGTGGCCCAATAAATCTTAGCATAAATGAGAGAATGCGGGAAATCTGGTTGGATGGCTAGGGGAGTGTGTACATAATGGAAGACAGTTGAAAATTTTGATCAAAATACTGAAATGAAATTCTCAAAATTATTCAATAAAATGAGTTCACAAACACAGAAATTATATTGGACCCGTTATGTATTCTTGTTATAGAATATAAATATAGTTTGGACCCATTACTGGGAAAAATTATATATAATATATATATATATATTAGATATAGATATATAATACTAGTCTTTCCAAAAATTAAAAAACCGTGCACTCAATAATTGAACTCATTGAAAACATCATGGCAGTAGCTATACACAATGGCGAAAGATTTAAAAAATGCCCGGAGTGATATATGGACAAATAAAATGTAATGTATGCAAATAATGTATTGTTTTCAGCTACAAACAGAAATAAATGCTAACCTTTATCTCACCATTTATGGTACTTGGAGATTGTATACCATGTGAAATTAACTTATAATTGTGGGAGGACAATAACAATGATTATTTTTAGTGTAAGGGTACTGATCACAGTCGTTTGATAGACATAGAAACTAACATGGTAGAATGGCTGAGGCAGGAGACAGAAGCAATAAGAAGTTATTTTAATGGTTACAATGTTCACATTTTAGAAGAAGAAAATTGTGGTACCCAAACACATCCTTGGAGGTATTACATGAATAACAATTATAAAAGAGAATTTCAAATAGATTAATAAGTTGTGTCAGGTTTATTATCACAAGTAAAAATATCAGTAACATGTAAAGACTCACGTGTAAAATGACTATATGTGTGTATATATATATTCATTTTTTTTTTTTTTTTTTTTTTTGCTTGCATGTATGTAATGTGCACATATATGATTGCCCACAGAGGGCTAGAAGAGCACATTGCATTATTGGAAGCTGAGTTACTGATCTTTATGAACCACTGTCTGGGTGATGGGAGTGGAACACAGGATCTCTTTGAGAACAAGGTATTAATTGCTATGGAAACTTTACTCCAAACCCTGGTTTAAGATTTTATGTATCAGAATATAATAACTTCTGTAGATTAATTAGCTCAACCTCTTGGCCTTAATATCATAAGTATTATAAGGCACACTAATATGTATGACTACAATTTTTTGTCGTTGTTATGTAGAGTAAGAATTGTGAGTTCAATACCAGACTGGGCTTCATAGTCACTCCTTGTCCAAAACAAATCCAAGCAGTCAGAAATGCTTATTTCTCACACTGTAGATGAAAGTATAGAGGGGATAACATTCCACAAGTCAACTACTGGCCCACAGTCATTCTAAGGCACAGAAATTTGTACATACAGCATCATCTTGGAATTTTGTCATGTAGGAATTATACACATATTTTTCGTTAAACAACGAACACGCCATTAATTGTTTCAGTTATGTGTTCGCAGCTGTCAGACAAGGTAGAAAAAGTCAGACATCATTCAGAGCCCAAGAAAATAACTTATTTTAGGAAGAAACACATTGTTTTCCATAAAGAGTATTATAAATATATAACTCATGAAATCCTAAAACAAGTATCACAATTTCAGCATGTGATAATTGATGATGGAGTTTTGAAATACAATGTTTGTTTGTATGTAGAAAGCACAATTCCTTGTTTAAAATAACAGACTATGGACATAGATAATTGAATTGAAAAGAGTGAGGAGAAATGTAAGGTCTCATGTTTCCTTTCCTATTGATGTTTTAAATGGCCACCAAGGAAGTCAGTGTGTTTGCAGTGTAATTAGAATTATTTGGTGGCAGGAAATAACATTAGCTAATGGAGAAAATCTGATTCTTCAGCACACTGTGAGTAATACAGTAATTAATACAGTAATTTCTAAATATAATTGGTTTATTTAAATTGGAATGAATGCAGTTTTATCTATATTTTATAAAATATAGATAAGAGAGAGTAATTAGAAGTATATTCCTTTCTTCTTCTAATCCACTGACAATTGTAAGGTATGCAAAGTCATAAAATGTAGCTGATTTCTGTGCACAAATTTATCCAAGAATGCAGAAATTATATGAAAGTAGATGTCAATAATTGGAATCCGGCATAGTAACACATATGTATGAAAGTGTCATACACCATATTAATGTGGCATCCCCTTACCTCAAAAAGTGAATAAAAAATAAAAGGGGGCTAGGGAATGGCCCAGTCAGGAAAGTATTTGTTTTCCAAGCATGAGAATCTGATTTCAAAACCCTAGAGTCCCCTAAAGCATGGTGTAACAGTGTGAGTTTGCAAACCTAGTACTATGGAGACAGTGAGTGTGGATCTATCCAGACAGCCTAACAATAATAAAATATTCGAGGGTCAATTTTGATGCTACTCTCAAAATAAGAAACTATTAAACTTTTATAGAAGTAGCCCACAAACGAAGATGTGGACTCACATGAACATAAACAAAGTGCATGCACATTCGAAACAAATTGTGCAAAATAGAGCATGACAGACAAATATAAAGTAGATGTCAAACAAATCTTACATACAGTGGTCACTTGGATCTTTTAAGAATAAATTATTTAGGGTTGAATTATACCTAATTAATGAAACATTTGTCAAGCACACACAAGGACAGGAATTCTTTAAAGGATATATTATCATATCAAAGTTCATCTAGGAAATTTACAAAACACTGACAGAAAAATAGATAATTTCCCCTATTCATTTTGTTTCCCTTCTATATGGCACACATTCCTACTCCAGAGAGTGATATTCAGAACAGAAACAGTCGTCAAAGTGGTTGGTTCAGGTTGAATAAATAAAAATCATAAAATTATATATTTCCAATAACTTTAATTAGTGCTTTTGACAGTTGATGTTGTAGTTGCACCATTTTTGGCTTTACTGTTACTACGTTCTAGGCTCAGCTTAATATCTATTTTCAAAAAGCTAAATTTTAATAGTTATTCAGAATATGGTCATCGCGGGCGTGCACTGACCCGATATGATTAAGCACTGACTATGCGGCATGGTCTTAAGGTTCCTCTCTCTCTCCTCTTCCTCTCTATCCCCTTTATTCACACACCACACCAACCACCGAGTTGCTAAGTATCAAATCGTACAATAAAGACATCTCATTTTTATATGGAATTTGAAGTAAAATAAGTCAATTATAAAACCCAGCATTTTAGAAAGCAAGGCAGATGGATCTCATGTGAGTTCAGGGCCCGTCTGGTCTAGAAAGTGATTATCCCAGGTCAGCCATGGTATATGGAGACCTGTCTGAAAAACACCTAAAAAAAGAAAAAAAAGAAAAAAAAGAGAATCTATAAAATCCAACTCCACGTCCTTTAATCATAATAATTACTCAATAACATGTATTAAGTATATTCCTGTACTTTACCATAGCTTTATACATAGACCAGTTATTTAAACTTTCTTTCCCTTTTGTATATATCTACTCTCTATTTTTTCTGGAAACCTTTCACTGGAACTAGATTATTTGTTCCTATGAATTTGTTATTTTATACTCCATATACAAGGGGAAACTGTATAGTTGGCTTTCAATGTGTCTGAATATTCACTTAGATAGAAAAAAGTACTATTACTTCACTAAATTGAAAAGGCACGCCTACAGAATGAATCTAATAATGTTTTATATATACAAAATCTAAATGGCAACTCATATGGACATAACACAAAATGGAAAAAATGAAGAAATTAAATAATTCCTCTATAAACACAGGCAATTGTCCTGAAGACATCTTTTTCTAAAGGCTACGAGTCCCTAACGGATATATTAAAAATTGGTGAATGTTCACAGACATCAGGAAAATGATAATAAAATATCACTTTGGTTAGCAGGGCTATGAAAGACAGGAAGAACTGTTCTTGAAATTATATTCAAAGTAAAATATTGCACATTGTGATAGGAATGTAAATTCTCATGACCATTATGGAAAACAATATTAATACTTCTCAAAAATTTAATATATATGGGCTGGAGAGATAGCCCTAGCGGTTAAGAGCACCGACTGCTCTTGCAGAGCACAAGGGTTCGATCCCCAGCACACATGGTGATTAAGAACCATATGTAACCGAATTCAGGGAGAACGCCAGTTCCAGGACGAATCCGAAACCTCGTCTGACCTCCGCAGCATTGCACGACACTGGTGCACAAACCTACATGGCAGACGTATATTCAGACACATACGAAAAAAAAAAAAAAAATTATATTATAATAGTATATATATATATATATATATATATATAGATATAGAAGTACATCTGAGTCCATAATTGCCCGTTTATGAATAGGTACCCCGAAGAAATGAAATTAATACCTTATAAATATACTGTATTTTTGTGTTCAGTACATCCTCATAGAGTCAATATATGGAACAGATACTAAGTATGAGGTGACAGATGAATGAATGAGAGAACATGTTACACATTCCCATATACACACACATATGCACACTCACATATATAAGGACATATTTTTGTAACTTACAAAAGGAGATATTTATTTCTTGTTATGTAGGTGTAGTGAGTTGAATGGAGGAGTATTTATTTTCATGTAACAGAAAGATTTTCCCATATATATATTTTATTTCATGTCATTCATTATTATATTCATTCCTACTTGAGGACATATTAATGCTGAAAATAAAATAATGTCTGGTCAGAGATCTATATGTAAATTTTGTTTCTTTTTTAATCCCTAAATTCCCTCCCCACATTCCTTATTATCAAAATATTACTTACACCTAAGTAACAAAGTTTCATTCTGTAAGATGCATCAACATTCCTATCTGCAAGTCTAATATTATTTAGTTTGCATAGGTTTGATAAAATCAAGCAGCAGAGAAAGATAAAAGATTTAGTTCAAACACTAGACTTATTTATTCTTGAAATTAGGATATTTATGGATGGCAGGTGAATTAAATTGGAACAAGAATTGCTCACAATGATGGATGTCACTGTCATAATAACAAGGGAAAGAAAGAAAAAGTGATTTTTCTTTAAAGCGAAAATCAATAGACTGAAGGAATAATCAATTAGAAGACAAAAAATCCTGAAAAAACGATCAACTATTTCACTCTTCATTTCCTTTTTAAAACCTCATATGTCTCCTGCCAAAACTGAAGAGATATTTGTATCATCCCATTGCACTGGTCTATACAGTAGATAAGAAACACAGGTAATGTTTTATTTTCTGTGTTGAGCTATATGTTGTATGTCATCTTCCAATGACCTAATTCCCAATAAGATATTAATTAATTAATTAATTAATTAATTAATTCAATCATACGTGTGTGTGTGTGTGTGGTGTGTGTGGGTGTGTGGTGTGTGTGTATACAGAATAGAAGAATGCCTCCATGGTGCTAAAGCTTGTAAGTATGTCTTTTAAGGATCTTACTCAAAAATAATCCTTGTCAGGGGAGATAGGAAATGCATTTACTAAAGCCCCTCTTCCATTGCAAAATTGTAATAGTAGGGGCTGAGAAGGAGCCTAGTGGTTAGAGCACCGACAGCTGTTTGCAGAGGACCCGGGTTCGATCCCCAGCACCCACATGGCGGCTAAGAACCGACTGTAGTCTGTAACTCCAATTCCAGGAAATCTCCAGTTCCAGGGGAATCCGAGACCCCCTTCCGACCTCCACGGCATTGCACGACACGGGTGCACACAACCTACAAGCAGGACAGTACATTCAACACATACAAAAAAAAAATTAAAAAAAAAAAGTTGTAATAGTAATGTGAACACGTGTGAAGATTTTATCTTACTGGAGTAAACATTGAAAATCTGGTCTTGGATGCTGTCATTTCAGTCTCCAGGCAACAAAAGGAAACAGCCAAAACTACAGAAAACAAGCAAAACCAAACAAATACTCACAGCTTTACAAAGAATCCAGAATCATGAAGACACAGGAAGAAAACAGTCTTGGTAGAGATGATGGCAGTCTCTAGAAAGTTACCCTGAAATTCTGAAGAGCAAACTTCCCTTAGATGTTACCCTAAACGTTGATCACTGGCTGTGAAACATGGGGTCAAGAGAAGCAGTTCAAGTACATTTTAGTTCAACTGTGAACTTGTACACGACAATTTGATTTGCTGTTGGTCGCTGGGAACTATGTGTGTACTTGGTTTAGAAGGTTCATACTTTCAGACAATAGAGGCTTGAAACTTACAAATCTACAAAAGTTGATATTATAATGTAATATTGAAATAAAGTTTATATGACCTCATTTCATACAGCCTAGTGAGGTTTCTTTACATAAATTATGAACTTAAAGCAAAGCTGATGAACATACATGAAGATACTTTGTTGATTATAATTTATGTCCATATCCATTCTCTACACTATAGGAAGAATCGCAAATGTTTTACAGAAGTTTCAGGAATGAAATTCATCCATGTCATCAAACTATTTGAATAGTTAGTTGTTTAGGAAGTCTTTGAACAAATACTACCTAATAGTTATGATATGGTCCACATTGTAGTAAATTCAAGCAAACAGTTTGAATATAGATTACAAAATACCATTTATTACTAAGTGTGGGAGAGTAAGCCTTATTTACAATCGTTAGGTAGACGAGTAAACTCCGTGGATGAATTGCACATAAGGGCATTGGGAACAATGCTTGAAGTATAGGATTAAATGTAAGGTCTGTGAAGGGCTGGGCAGGGTGGATAAGGGAGGGATGTAAATTTGATTAAGAACTGTTGCATGAACTGTACAAAAGCTCAAATAAAAAAATACAATGTATTAAATCAGCCAAAATAAATACTTATTAATTCCTTTTCTGTTATTTTTTATTTGTGTAAGATCGAAGCAGATTGAGAAACAAGCGAAAATTCAAACACGCTAGTAATAAACAGATATTGTTCAATATGCAGATTAATGCAAAAGCATTCCTACACAATTGCTATCCAGCAGATAGTCACATGAGTTAGTGACATGGGGCAGTTAAGAAAACATTATGATGGCAAATTTATTTATTTATTTATTTTTTATATATATTTGTACAAGATTATCAAATAGACCCGTGTTCCCACTATGACTCACCCACGAGAGCTCATGTATTCTGCCAAACATGCTTTTTTTTCTCAGTCTTGTTATCTTTCCATGTGGAAGCTGGACTGTTTTGAGCAGAGTTTCACTGTTTCTCAGTTCTTTGGTGCAGTCCTTTCGTTGTTTTGTTGTCGTGTTGTTATTGTCATTGTTGTTGTTGTTTCCAATTGATCACTCCAACTGCTGGGCAAAAGCTCAAGGGGCCTGCAAAGAAATACTTACAACTAGGTAGTGGGCACTCCTTACATCCACAGATGAAGGACACCATTTTCTCTTTGTTTTTCTGGGAACGTGTTACTTTCGCTCAGCAATGATGTCTCCTTCTAGCACAGCCAATTTTCTGCAAAGTTTCAGGATGTCATCTTTGCTTTACTGTTGCATAGAACTCCATTGTGAGATTTACCACATTTTCTCGCTCCACTTCGCAGTTGAGGGGCATTTTGGGTGCGTTCCAGCTCCTTGAGTGTGAAAGAGCTTAAAATAAACTAAGGCGTAGCATATATCTCTGTGGTGGGGTGAGTCCGTAGGGTAAATGCCTAGGAGCGTTATGGCTGGGTATGGGTGGCAATTTCATCCAAATGCTTCCAAGGGTTTCTCCACACTGCTGTTGCATAGTGGCTGCATGTGTTTATGATTCCAACCAAGCAGGGGATGAGTGTTTCACTTTCTCCACAAACTCTCAGCATTTGGTAATATTTGTTTTCTGATCTAGACTTCCAGCCAGTCTTCTTGGAGTAAGTTATCTTAAAGTTATATCTTGTGTTTGATTTTTTTTTGCAAATTTCTTATGATTATTGGGTTCACACTTCTTAAGGTGTCTTCTTCTTTCTTTTTGCCTTTTGTCGTTCTTTCTCTTTTTTCTCAGTCCCTTCTTCTTCTACTTTTCTCTTTTCTCACACAATCTTGAAAGGGTTTTCTTCGCATGTCCTTAAATGAGTGATTCAACACTCTTAAGGTGTTCTCAAGGATCTCTAATTCCTCACTCTTTCTCTAATTCTTCACTTTTAAGTCTCTGTTTAGCTCTTTGCTCATCTATTGAGTGGGCATTTGTTTTCTTTCTCTTTGTTGTATGAGTACATCAGACAACAACAAAAGGAGCTTCTTAAAGCAAGGTTGAGAGCAGCACTAACACATCGGTAGAAATAAAAGCATTTAGAAGAAAGTTTAACAATGTATCCATCTAGCAAAATAATTGTAGGAAGTTCCAAGCTCATGTGACATCTCCAGGCCAGGGCTTTTGATGACTTTTACAAAACCAAGAAGGAATGCTGATGTTTATCCCAATAGCCATGGACATATGTCTACTGGAATTTGAGGACTGGAGCATTAGCTTATTTGGTCTACTGCTATTTAAAAACATCAATTTTTCTTTCCCAGGATACATAATGCTTTCCAACCCTATGAAAGCTGTCTGGCAGGCAGGAAGATCCCAGATCAGTTTTAGCTTGAATTCTCTGTGTCCCAGAACAAAAGATATGATATCTTCAGTAGGAAGATCATACCATCTAGTTCTAGTCAGTGAAAATCATAGGTTCTTTACTTGTGGTTGTGAGAAAATATTCTAACAAACATATCTATGATTCTTTTCATTTATTTACTTATTTATTTATTATTTTATTTTTTAATAAATCTTTAAAAGTTTTATTAGACTTGTTTCTTTATTGCTCATGGGTCATCAAATGCAAGAAACTGGAAAAAAAAACAGGAAAATTCTAATGAAAAGTACCAATGAACAATAATTCGGTATAAAGAACATCATTATTACTCCTTAAATATTTTATATGCTGTAAATTAATTAAGTATAAAACTATTAGATAACCAATGCATTATAAATGTCTAGGAGAAAATTAATATTATTTTGGTTAATCTAGATGTTAAGTAAAGGTATTTTTTTTTTTTTTGCTTAGGAATTAACATTTTTCCCATTAATTGTATATTACTCTAAAATATGCATATATCTTCCACCTATATACAGTAATTAAATGTCTGAAAATAAGTGGTAAGTTAATTCTAGGGCCAAATAAGAGAGTCACATTATAAAGACTAAAGTCTGTTAATTGTGGAGTTCCTGTCAATTCATAAACAAATGGCATACTTTAAACATATAATGGCAATAGTAAATATTTCTATTATGAAATTGAAGAACTGGGACTAACAAAAAACAGCGTCCCACCAAAGTAAAATCATAACTCAGAAGAGAAAATAACCAATTCTGCAGCTCCATGTCTGAAATTTGGGAATCATAAATTATTCAACTGGGTTTTAATAGCCTCACTACTCTAGCTATATCCCATCACCACAGAGATTCATTCTTGGTCTGCAATAGTCTAGGTCCACATATGCCCTTGGTGAATGTCCCATGGTCCTGGCATGCCCACTATTCTAGAGTCCCTAGTACACTTATGACTCACCTTCCAGGCATCACAGAATAGACTCTAATAGTATCCATGCATATCGCACATTGCCAGGTCTCAGGTGTTCTTTGAAACTTTAGAGCAGGATTCTATGATACTCCAAATCTTGCGTGTACCAGGCCTACAAAATCAGTAACACATAAATGATATTGCCAAGTTCCAGTGCCAACTTAAGATATACCCTGTCCATTCTAGATTATAGCATTATGACCTGTATGATGAAACTAAACAGTTAATTCAGGCTGTTGAATTTATCGGATCCTTATATGTTAAATCCACTGGAGTTTCAATTGCAAGAGATATTTCCTCTTTTCCCCTGCTGCCCAAGAGGATCCATTTCAGTAATGCTAATATCCTTAATAATTACAGCTGGTTTCTCAGCACACACACGTAAATAGCCTTTTGTCTGAAATTCCCTCTATTAAACAAATTAGACCGATTAATCCCATTTTCAACTTTTCTAAAGGGTACATAAAATTAATGTAAGACAATTTTTTGCTTTTTTTTTTCTTTTTAAAATATTTGTATGAAGTTTTGTGCATTTCGTACATCCATTTTCAGTAAATTTACACTCATTCCCCTTTCCATGTCTCCCCCGTTCCACCCCCACCCCACCCTGAGTTCAATGCATCTGCATACCTAATTGTATCTGTTTCAGGCTTTTAAAGTTTTTCTATGCAGAGGTCAGAGAGATTTGGCTGGGGAGAAGTTTACTGTCAGTTCTTTGTCCAGTCTTTGTCTTTGTTTTGCCTTTTGTTGTTGTTGTTGTTCCCTCCAATTTTCTTGCGGTATATATATATATATAGATATATATAGTATCTTATATAATATAGCACATATACCAAAATAAGAATGTCCTCTGAATATAGACTGTATGTTAATTCCATATCATTGGATTCAAATTTTCCCTTTAATTTTCTATTATTGCCACAGGCATAGAATCCATTTGTAGATACACCACATTTTTATGATGCACTTGTCAATTGAGGGGCATTGGGTTCACACTCTTGGCTATTGTGAAATGAGCTGCATAAACATAGATGTGCATGTATCTTTGCAGTAGGATGAGGTTTGTGGAATTTAACATCATGAACTTGCAAGTAAATGGATGGGAACTTGAAGTCATTATGTTATGTGAAGTAACGTCCAAAAATCCAATAGGGAATGGTTTCACTCATTTGTAATGCTAGTACCAAATCCCCAATTGAAAGGCAAACTGAGCATTATTGAGTATTTCTTTCTATCTGAAAGTAACTTTGATGTTATAATGTGAATCTCTCTTTTTTATGAGTATGAATGTACTGTCTGCAGTAGGTGATGCATCTGTCTGGAATGCAGGGGAGGTCAGAAAGGGCATCAGGTTCCTGGAACTGGGTCGGAGGTTCAGATGTTCTTGCCTCCATGTGGTCTGGGGATGTTAATCCGGGTCCTCTGCTAGAAGTTGTTGGTGCTCTTACTGCTCAGCCATTCTCCAGCTCAAGTATAATGCGTTCTCTTAATGAACTCTAGAATTAATTTACCACTTACTTCTAAAATTGTAATTAATATGTATGGGCAGAAAGCATATATCATATTTTAGAGTAATATACAATTACAGGGAAAATGTGAACTCCTAAACATATATCAATGTTAACATACAGTTTTATTCCTGGAGGTCTAATTCTGGTAATATTGACACTTATATTTTGGAGCAATAAATTGGGAGCGAACCACAACATAATGTACTGGGTCAAAGAATGGACTATCATAGATAATTCTGCCCAAAACAATAAATCTTTGCAGAGGAAAATATTAAAAAGACTGAGAGATAAGATGCAGGACATGTATGGCAAAAGCGACTGGGGTGGGGTGGGGAGAAGGGAAAGGAGAATATGTCAATTGAACTGAAAAATGATGTATGAAATGTACAGAAACATCAATGAAGATATTATATTAATAAAAATGAAAAATTTATAATTCTCTGAAATATGTGTACATACCCTACACCAATATACTAAAATTACAAAGTCTTGAAAATAAGTGGCAGGTTATTCTAAAGCCCATTAAAGGATTCACATTATAAGCATACAGTTGCTTTCAGATAAAAAGAAATGTAACAGCTGAGCATAGTGGCAGATGCCCTTAATCCTAAGCACTCTGGAGGCAAAGGCAAGTGCGATCTCAGTGAGTTCAGGGACAGCCTGGTCCCTAAAGAGTGAGCTCGGGCCAGCTACAATAAAGGTAGACCCTGTCTCAAAAAGATCAAAATAAAATAATATGATATTAAACATTGCTCATTTTCATTACAACTAGGTATTTGTGTGCTAGCATCCACAAAGATGGATATCATTCCTAGTTTCTTTTTCTTGGGGACAGTGTTACTTTCACTTATATATATACTAGTTATCCATCACTACCTGCAAACAACTTCAGATGCCATCTTCTTTATTTACCAGTGCATAGAACTTCATTGTGTAAATGTACCCATTTCCTTATATCCACTCCTCAATTGAGGAGCACTTGGGTTGGTTTCATCTCTTCTCTATTGTGAAGAGAGCTGCAATAAACATGGCTGTGCCAATATCTCTGTGGTAAGATGAGTCTTTGTGATATATCCAGTAGTGGTAATGACTTGTGTTTCAGGTGACAAGCTCTTTGAGTCTTTTAAGTTTCTCCAACATTGATTTCTATAGTGGTGTATGAGTTTACATTCCCACTAGCAGTGGATGTAGTTGTCTCCTTTCCCAAAACTCTCCAGCACTTGGTATCCTTTGTTTTCTTGATGCTAGTCAGTCATGTCAGAGTGAGATGAATTTAGAATAGTTTTAATTTTGCATTTCCTTAATTATTAATGACATTGTACACTTGTTAAGATGTTTCTCAGCCATCTTATTAATTCCTCACTGGTAATTCTCTGTTCAGCATTTTACTCCATCTTTTCAGTAGATTATTTGTTTTTTCTTTTGTTTTTTTTTGAGAAGTTTATATATATTCTGGATAGTAATGCTTTCTCAGATGTGGTCACTAGTGAAGATTTCCTCCCACTCTGTGGATTTCCTCTTCAATTATTGATTGTTTCTTTCAGTGTACAGAAGCTCTTGATTAATTTTGTTCCCACTTCAATTGCTGACCTATTCCCCACAATTGCTTGTTTGATTTAGAAAGGTCTTTTTTTTTTTTTTTTTTTTTTTTTTGAGAATTTATACATTTGTTTTGAATCATATTTAGGATCCTTTTCCCCTATCTGCACCCCTCTGCGCTCCCCATCAGAGTCTCATGCATTCTGCTGCCATAAATGTCTTGTCTCTTTCTTTTTTCTTGAATTCACATTGTTCCCTTTAATTTTATATTAATCTAAAGTAGTGTGTACATACTCTCCCCCCATATATGACAGATACAAATTCTGGATCCATCATATATATGATATATTATTATATATAATATATATATATATATATATATATATGCTTTATACATACTATATTGTATGGTTGCAAGCATCACAATTAGCGGATAACCATTTTCCTTTGTTTATTTTTGTATGTGTATGAATGTACTGTCTGCATGTAGGTTTGTGCACCCATGTCGTGCAATGCTGCAGAGGTCAGAAGAGGGTCTCAGATTGCCCTGAAACTGGAGTTCTCCTAGAATTGGAGTTACAGACGGTTCTTGGCCGCCATGTGGGTGCTGGGGATTGAATCTGGGTCCTCTGTAAGAGCAGTCGGTCTCTTAACCTCTAGGCTATCTCTCTAGCCCCCCATATATGACATTTATATAGGCATATTTTGGAGCAATACAATTGGGAGGGAACCACAACAACGTAAGGACTAGGTTAAAGAACACACTGATGTAGTTAAATTCTGCCCAAAACAATAAATCTTTGCAGAGGAAACTTTTAAAAGACTGAGAGAAAGAAACAGGACATGTATGGTAAAATACAGGAACTGGAGTGGGGTGGGAGGAAGGGAAGGGGGAATATGTCTAAATTGAACTGAAAAATGATATGTGAAACACACAAAATGCCAATAAAATTATTGTATTAAAAATGTAATGACATATCTTTTTGATCTAAGCATACGAAATTTATTAACATTTAGTCCCTAAACACAAAATGAAATATTTTTATATGGCTGTATTGAAATAAAAATGTCTAGTTATGAACACACCTTATAAAAAATGAGTGAGAAGGCTAGGTAAATACTGAAAATCCATTTTACACAAATATTAACGATAAGGGGCTATCATGCAAAGTACAATTTAAGGACACACTCAAACATAAAACAGCAAAAATGTTAACCCAACAAAAATGCTTAAAACTCAAAATCGATTCCCTTGAAATGATCAGTGACTATATGAAAATAATTGTCCCTTATCAATAGAGAAATGGAAATAATGGCTACATTTATATAGCTTTTATGAACTATTTATTACATGAGTAATAGGTAAAAAAATGACAAACTATTTATGAGCATCTAAAGTAATGAATACAGCTTCTCTCCTAAGGAATAGTACCTTTGGATACAATATGTACACTAGCAGCACCATTTGAAGAAAATTTTTGAAAAGCAAATTTATGTCAATAAAAAGCAAATTGATAAAAATCTATATTGATCAAACAAAATATCTACATAATGATTTAAGTAAAACTGTTTAGAATATTATAAATGGAATATAAATTAGTATATTTAATAGATTTGATAGTGGCACAACAACAGACCCATAGATCAATGAAACAAAATTGAAGATCAGAACCTGAGCATATACAAACAAATAATCTACTGAAAAGATGGAGTAAAATGCTGAACAGAGAATTCACCAGTGAGGAATTAAAGATGGCTGAGAAACATCTTAACAAGTGTACAATGTCATTAATAATTAAGGAAATGCAAATTAAAACTATTCTCAAATATCATCTCACTCTGACATGACTGACTAGCATCAAGAAAACAAAGGATACCAAGTGCTGGAGAGGTTTTGGAGAAAGGAGAACACTCATCCACTGCTAGTGGGAATGTAAACTCATACAACCACTATAGAAATCAATGTGGGGAAACCTTAAAAGACTCAAAATGAGCTTGTCACCTGACCAAGTCATACCACTACTGGTTATATAGCACAAGACTCATCTTACCACAGAGATATTGGCACAGCCATGTTTATTGCAGCTCTCTTCACAATAGAGAAGAGATGAAACCAACCCAAGTGCTCCTCAATTGAGGAGTGGATAAAGGAAATATGGTACATTTACACAATGAAGTTCTATGCACTGGTAAAGAAAGATGGCATCATGAAGTTTGCAGGTAAGTGGATGGAACTAGTATATATTATAAGTGAAGTAACACTGTCCCAGAAAAAGAAACTAGGAATGATATCCATCATTTGTGGATGCTAGCACCAAATACCTAGTTGTAAGGAAAACTGAGCAATGTTAATATCATATTTATTTTATTTTGATCTTTTTGAGACAGGGTCTACCTTTAGTTGTAGCTGGCCCGGAGCTCACTCTGTAGACCAGGCTGGCCATGAACTCACTGAGATCCACTTGCCTTTGCCTCCAGAGTGCTAGGATTAAGGGCATCTGCCACTATGCTCAGCTGTTACATTTCTTTTTATCTGAAAGCAACTGTATGCTTATAATGTGAATCCTTTAATGGGCTTTAGAATTAACCTGCCACTTATTTTCAGACTTTGTAATTTTAGTATATTGGTGTAGGGTATGTACACATATTTCAGAGAATTATAAATTTTTCATTTTTATTAATATAATATCTTCATTGATGTTCTGTACATTTCATACATCATTTTTCAGTTCAATTTAGACATATTCTCCTTTCCCTTCTCCCCACCCCAGTTCTTGTGTTTGGCCATACATGTCCTGCATCTTTCTCTCAGTCTTTTTAATATTTTCCTCTGCAAAGATTTATTGTTTTGGGCAGAATTTATCTATATAAGTCCATTCTTTGACCCAGTACTTATGTTGTGGTTCGCTCCCAATTGTATTGCTCCAAAATATAAGTGTCAAATATATACCAGAATTATGACCTCCAGGAATAAACTGTATGTTAACATTGATATATGTTTAGGAGTTCACATTTTCCCTGTAATTGTAATATTACTCTAAAATATGAATATATGCTTTCTGCCCATACATATTAATTACAATTTTAGAAAGTAAGTGGTAAATTAATTCTAGAGTTCATTAAGAGATACGCATTATACTGAGCTGGAAAGATGGCTGAGCAGTTAAGAGCACCAACTGCTCTTGCAGAGGACCTGGACTTCATTACCAGAACCAACATAGTGGCTAAGAACCTTCTTTAACTCTACTCCCAGGGGAATCTGACACCCTCTTCTGACCTCCCCTGCATTCCAGGACATGGATGCATCTACCTACATGCAGACAGTACATTCATACTCATAAAAAAGAGAGATTCACATTATAACATCAAAGTTACTTTCAGATAGAAAGAAATACATCAATAATGCTCAGTTTGCCTTTCAATTGGGGGATTTGGTACTAGCATTTACAAATGAGTGAAACCATTCCCTATTTGGATTTTTGGGACTGTTACTTCACATAACATAATGACTTCAAGTTCCATCCATTTACTTGCAAAGTTCATGATGTTAAATACCCACAAGTCTCATCCTACTGCAAAGATACATGCACATCTATGTTTATGCAGCTCATTTCACAATAGCCAAGAGTGTGAACCCAAATGCCCCTCAATTGACAAGTGCATCATAAAAATGTGGTGTATCTACACAATGGATTTCTATGCTGTGGCAAATAAATAGAAAATTAAAGGGAAAATTTGAATTCCAAAATATGATTTGGAATTAACATACAGTCTATATTCAGAGGACATTATTTTGGTATATGTGATATATTATTATATATATATATATAGTATATATCTATATATATCAGCAAGACAAATTGGAGGGAACAACAACAACAACAAAAGCAAAAGACTGGGACAAAGAACTGACAGTAAACTTCTCCCCAAGCAATAATCCTCTGATCCTCTGCATAGAAAAACTTTAAAAAGCCTCAGAAAAAGATACAATTTATGTATGCCAGAATGCATGAACTCAGGTGGGGTGGGGGGACATGGAAAGGGGAATGAGTGTAAATTTACTGAGAAATGATGTACGAAATGCACAAAACTTCAATACAAATATTTTAAAAAGAAAAAAGCAAAAAAATTGTTTTCATTAATTTTATGTCCTTAGAAAAGTTGAAAATGGGATTAATCGTCTAATTTGTTTAATAGAGGGAATTTCAAGACAAAAGGCTATTTACGTTGTTGCTGAGAAACCAGCTGTAATTATTAAGGATATTAGCATTACTGAAATGGATCCTCTTGGGCAGCAGGGGAAAAGAGGAAATATCTCTTGCAATTGAAACTCCAGTGGATTTAACATATAAGGATCCGATAAATTCAACAGCCTGAATTAACTGTTTAGTTTCATCATACAGGTCATAATGCTATAATCTAGAATGGACAGGGTATATCTTAAGTTGGCACTGGAACTTGGCAATATCATTTATGTGTTACTGATTTTGTAGGCCTGGTACACGCAAGATTTGGAGTATCATAGAATCCTGCTCTAAAGTTTCAAAGAACACCTGAGACCTGGCAATGTGCGATATGCATGGATACTATTAGAGTCTATTCTGTGATGCCTGGAAGGTGAGTCATAAGTGTACTAGGGACTCTAGAATAGTGGGCATGCCAGGACCATGGGACATTCACCAAGGGCATATGTGGACCTAGACTATTGCAGACCAAGAATGAATCTCTGTGGTGATGGGATATAGCTAGAGTAGTGAGGCTATTAAAACCCAGTTGAATAATTTATGATTCCCAAATTTCAGACATGGAGCTGCAGAATTGGTTATTTTCTCTTCTGGAGTTATGATTTTACTTTGGTGGGACTGTTTTTTGTTAGGTCCCAGTTCTTCAATTTCATAATAGAAATATTTACTATGTGCCATTATATGTTTAAAGTATGCCATTTGTTTATGAATTTACAGGAACTCACAATTAACAGACTTTAGTCTTTATAATGTGACTCTCTTATTTGGCCCTAGAATTAACTTACCACTTATTTTAAGACATTTTAATTACTGTATATAGGTGGAAGATATATATGCATATTTTAGAGTAATATACAATTAATGGGAAAAATGTTAATTCCTAAGCAAGAAAAAAGACAACTCTTACCTTTACTTAACATCTAGATTAACCAAAATAATATTAATTTTCTCCTAGACATTTATAATGCATTGGTTATCTAATAGTTTTATACTTAATTAATTTACAGCATATAAAATATTTAAGGAGTAATAATGATGTTCTTTATACCGAATTATTGTTCATTGGTACTTTTCATTAAGATTTCCTGTTTTTTTTTTCCAGTTTCTTGCATTTGATGACCCATGAGCAATAAAGAAACAAGTCTAATAAAACTTTTTAAAGATTTATTAAAAAATAAAATAATAAATAAATAAGTAAATAAATGAAAAGAATCATAGATATGTTTGTTAGAATATTTTCTCACAACCACAAGTAAAGAACCTATGATTTTCACTGACTAGAACTAGATGGTATGATCTTCCTACTGAAGATATCATATCTTTTGTTCTGGGACACAGAGAATTCAAGCTAAAACTGATCTGGGATCTTCCTGCCTGCCAGACAGCTTTCATAGGGTTGGAAAGCATTATGTATCCTGGGAAAGAAAAATTGATGTTTTTAAATAGCAGTAGACCAAATAAGCTAATGCTCCAGTCCTCAAATTCCAGTAGACATATGTCCATGGCTATTGGGATAAACATCAGCATTCCTTCTTGGTTTTGTAAAAGTCATCAAAAGCCCTGGCCTGGAGATGTCACATGAGCTTGGAACTTCCTACAATTATTTTGCTAGATGGATACATTGTTAAACTTTCTTCTAAATGCTTTTATTTCTACCGATGTGTTAGTGCTGCTCTCAACCTTGCTTTAAGAAGCTCCTTTTGGTGTACTCATAAAACAAAGAAGAAAGAAAACAAATGACCCACTCAATAGATGGAGCAAAGAGCTAAACAGAGACTTCAGAAGTGAAGAATTAGAGAAAGAAGTGAGGAATTAGAGATGGCTGAGAAACACCTTAAGAAGTGTTTGACATCACTAATCATTAAGGAAATGCAAATCAAACCACTTTAAGATATTATTTTACTCCAATAAGACTGGCTAGGATCAAGAAAACAAATATTACCAAGAGCTGGAGAGTTTGTGGGGAAAGGGGAACACTCATCCCCTGCTGGTGGGAATATAAACTCATGCAGCCACTATGCAAAGCAGTGTGGAGAACCCTTGGAAGATTTGGACTGAACTTGCCACCCGACCCAGCCATAACATTCCTAGGCCTCTACCCCCGAGACTCACCCCACCACAGAGATATATGCACGGCCATGTTTATTTTAGCTCTCTTCACAATAGCAAGGAGCTGGAACCAACCCAAATGCCCCTCAACTGACGAGTGGAGAGAGAAAATATGGTAAATCTACACAATGGAGTTATATGCAACAGTAAAGAAAGATGACATCCTGAACTTTGCAGGAAAATGGCTGGTGCTAGAAGACATCATGCTGAGCGAAGTAACACAGTCCCAGAAAAACAAACGAGAAATGGTGTCCTTCATCTGTGGATGGTAGTGCCAATTACCTAGTTGTAAGTATTTCTTGTGCACGGCCCCTTGAGCTTTTGCCCAAGCAGTTGGGAGTGATGCATACTGGAAACAACAACAACAATGACAATAACAACAACGACAACAACAACAACAGAAAGGACTGCACCAAAGAACTGACTGAAACAGTGAACTTCTGCTCAAAACAGTCAGCTTCCACATGGAGAATATCGAGCAAGACTGAGAAAGAGTTAAAAGCATGTTTGGCAGAATACATGAGCTCTCGTGGGGTGAGGTCATAGGGTGAGGAACACGGGTCTAGATTTGATAATCTTGTACAAAATATATATTAAAAAATAAATAAATAAATAAAATTTGCCATTCATTAATTGTTTTCTTAACTGCCCCATGTACACTAACTCATGTGACTATGCTGCTGGATAGCAATTGTTGTAGGGAATGCTTTTGCATTAATCTGCATTAATTGAAACAATATCTGTTTATTACTAGCTGTGGTTTGAATTTTCGCTTGTTTCTCAATCTGCTTCGATCTTAACACAAAATCTAAAAAAATAACAGAAAAGGAATTAATAAGTATTTAATTTTGGCTGAATTTAAAATTACATTTTGTATTTTTTTTATTGAGCTTTTGTACAGTTCATGCAACAGTTCTTAATCAAATTTACATCCCTCCCTTATCCACCCTGCCCAGCCCTTCACAGACCTTACATGTTAAATCCTATCCTGTCAAGCATCTGTTCCCAGATGCCCTTATGTGCAGATTCATCCACTGGAGTTTACTCAGTCTACCTAACGATTGTAAATAAGGCTTACTCTCCCACACTTAGTAATAAATGGTATTTTGTAATCTATATTCAAACTGTTTGCTTGAATTTACTACAATGTGGACCATATCATAACTATTAGGTAGTATCTTGTTCAAAGACTTCCTAAACAACTAACTATTCAAATAATGTTTGATGAACAGATTTGGATGAATTTCATTCCTGAAACTTCTGTAAAACATTTGCGATTCTTCCTATAGTGTAGAGAATGGATATGGACATAAATTATAATCAACAAAGTATCTTCATGTATGTTCATCAGCTTTGCTTTAAGTTCATAATTTATGTAAAGAAACCTCACTAGGCTGTATGAAATGAGGTCATATAAACTTTATTTCAATATTACATTATAATATCAACTTTTGTAGATTTGTAAGTTTCAAGCCTCTATTGTCTGAAAGTATGAACCTTCTAAACCAAGTACACACATAGTTCCCAGCGACCAACAGCAAATCAAATTGTCGTGTACAAGTTCACAGTTGAACTAAAATGTACTTGAACTGCTTCTCTTGACCCCATGTTTCACAGCCAGTGATCAACGTTTAGGGTAACATCTAAGGGAAGTTTGCTCTTCAGAATTTCAGGGTAACTTTCTAGAGACTGCCATCATCTCTACCAAGACTGTTTTCTTCCTGTGTCTTCATGATTCTGGATTCTTTGTAAAGCTGTGGAGTATTTTGTTTGGTTTTGCTTTGTTTTCTTAGTTTTGGCTGTTTCCTTTTGTTGCCTGGAGACTGAAATGACAGCATCCAAGACCAGATTTTCAATGTTTCACTCAGTAAGATAAAATCTTCAACGTGTTCACATTTACTATTACAACTTTTTTTTTTAATTTTTATTTTTGTATGTGTATGAATGTACTGTCTGCTTGTAGGTTTGTGCACCCGTGTCGTGCAATGCCGTGGAGGTCGGAAGGGGGTCTCGGATTCCCCTGGAACTGGAGATTTCCTGGAATTGGAGTTACAGACTACAGTCGGTTCTTAGCCGCCATGTGGGTGCTGGGGATCGAACCCGGGTCCTCTGCAACAGCAGTCGGTGCTCTTAACCACTAGGCTACTTCTCCAGCCCCTACTATTACAACTTTTGCAATGGAAGAGGGGCCTTTAGTAAATGCATTTCCTATCTCCCCTGACAAGGATTATTTTTGAGTAAGATCCTTAAAAGACATACTTACAAGCTTTAGCACCATGGAGGCATTCTTCTATTCTGTATACACACACACACACACACACACACACACACACACACACACACACGTCTGATTGAATTAATTAATTAATTAATTAATTAATTAATATCTTATTGGGAATTAGGTCATTGGAAGATGACATACAACATATAGCTCAACACAGAAAAATAAACATACCTGTGTTTCTTATCTACTGTATAGACCAGTGCAATGGGATGATACAAATATCTCTTCAGTTTTGGCAGGAGACATATGAGGTTAAAAAGGAAATGAAAGTGAAATAGTTGATCAGTTTTTTCAGGATTTTTGTCTTCAGTAATTGATTATTCCTTCAGTCTATTGATTTTCGCTTTAAAGAAAAATCACTTTTTCTTTCTTCCCTTGTTATTATGAACAGTGACATCCATCATTGTGAGCAATTCTTGTTCCAATTTAATTCACCTGCCATCCATAAATATCCTAATTTCAAGAATAAATAAGTCTAGTGTTTGAACTAAATCTTTTATCTTTCTCTGCTGCTTGATTTTATCAAACCTATGCAAACTAAATAATATTAGACTTGCAGATAGGAATGTTGATGCATCTTACAGAATGAAACTTTGTTACTTAGGTGTAAGTAATATTTTGATAATAAGGAATGTGGGGAGGGAATTTAGGGATTAAAAAAGAAACAAAATTTACATAGATCTCTGACCAGACATATATCTTTATTTTCAGCATTAATATGTCCTCAAGTTAGGAATGAATATAATAATGAATGACATTGAAATAAAAATATTAATATGGGAAAATCTTTCTGTTACATGAAAATAAATACTTCCTCCATTCAAATCACTACAAATACATAACAAGAAATAAATCATCTCCTTTTGTAAGTTACAAAAATATGTCCTTATATATGTGAGTGTGCATATGTGTGTGTATATGGGAATGTGTAACATGATTCTCTCATTCATTCATCTGTCACCTCATACTTAGTATCTGTTCCATATATTGACTCTATTGAGGATGTACTGAACACAAAAATACAGATATATTTATAAGGTATTAATTTCATTTCTTCGGGGTACATATTCATAAACGAGGCTTCTGGCTCAGCTGCTACTATCTAGATATCTATCTATCTCTCGCTATCTCTATCCGACTCTCTCTCTCTTTTTTTTTTTTTTGTTATCGTCTGTGTCTGCCTCTCCTTCTGCCATGCGGTTTTTGTGCACCAGTGTCGTGCAATGCTGCGGAGGTCAGAAGAGGGTTTCGGATTCTCCTGGAACTGGAGTTCTCCCTGAATTAGAGTTACATATGGTTCTTAATCACCATGTGTGTGCTGGGGATCGAACCCTTGTGCTCTGCAAGAGCAGTCGGTGCTCTTAACCGCTAGGCTATCTCTCCAGCCCATATATATATAAATTTTTGAGTAACTTAAATATTGTTTTCCATAATGGTCATGAGAATTTACATTCCTATCACAATGTGCAATATTTTACTTTGAATATAATTTCAAGAACAGTTCTTCTGTCTTTCAATAGCCCTGCTAACCAAAGTGATATTTTATTATCATTTTCCTGATGTCTGTGAACATTCACCAATTTTTAATATATCCGTTAGGGACTCGTAGCCTTTAGAAAAAGATGTCTTCAGGACAATTGCCTGTGTTTATAGAGGAATTATTTAAATTTTCTTCATTTTTTCCAATTTTGATGTTATGTCATATGGAGTTCCATTTATATTTTGTATATTAAAACATTATTAGATTCATTCTGTAGGCTGCCTTTTCATTTAGTGTAATATTACTTTTTTCTATGCTAAGTGGAATATTCAAGACACCATTAAGAAACCAACTATACATTTCCCTTGTATATGGAGTATAAAATAACAAAATTCATAGGAACAAAATAATCTAGTTTCCAGTGAAAGAGATTTCCAGAAAAAATAGAGATAGATATATACAAAAGGGAAAGAAATGTATAAATATATGTCATATGTATATAGCTATGGTAAAGTACAGGAAATATACTTAATAACATTTTATTGAGTATTATTTTGATAAGACAGTGGAGTGGATTTTATAAGATCTTTTTTTTTTCTTTTTTCTTTTTTTAGGTGTTTTTCAGACAGGGTCTCCATATACCCATGGCTGACCTGGATATCACTTTCTAGACCAGACTGGCCTTGAACTCACAGAGATCCATCTGCCTCTGCTTTCTAAATGCTGGGATTTTATATGATCTTATTTTACTTCAAATTCATATAAAAATGAAGATGTCTTTATTTTACTGATTATACTTAGCAACCATTTTAATAAGGATATGACCAAACCATCCCATAGTCTGCAATAATCATACACAGTGAATTTTGAATAACTATTAAAATTTAGCTTTTGAAAATAGAGTAAAGCTGAGCTAGAACAGTAGTAACAGTAAAGCTCAAAAATTGCAACTACACATCAACTGTCAAAAGCACTAATTAAAGTTATTGAAATATATAATTTTATGTTTTTATTTATTCAACCTGAACCAACCACTTTGACGACTGTTTCTGTTCTGAATATCACTCTCTGGAGTAGGAATGTGTGCCATATAGAAGGAAACAAAATGAAATAGGGAAATTATCTATTTTCCTGTCAGTGTTTTGTAAATTTCCTAGATGAACTTTGATATGATAATATATCCTTTAAAGAATTCCTGTCCTTGTGTGTGCTTGACAAATGTTTCATTAATTAGGTATATATTCAACCCTAAATAATTATTTTCTTAAAAGATCCAAGTGACCACTGTATGTAAGATTTGTTTGACATCTACTTTATATTTGTCTGTCCATGCTCTATTTGTGCACATTTGTTTGAATGTGCATGCACTTTTGTTTATGTTCATGTGGAGGTCACATCTTGGTGTGGGCTACTTCTATAATAGTTATAATAGTTATATTTTGAGAGTAGGCATCAAAATTGTACCTAGAATATTTTATTATTGTTAGGCTGTCTGGATAGATCCACACTCACTGTCTCCATAGTACTAGGTTTGCAAACTCACACTGTTACACCATGCTTTAGGGGACTCTAGGGTTTTGAAATCAGATTCTCATGCTTGGAAAACAAATACTTTCCTGACTGGGCCATTTCCATAGCCCCTTTTTTATTTTTACTTCATTTTTGAGGTAAGACTGCACATTAATATGGTGTATGACACTTTCATACATATGTGTTACTATGCCGGATTCCAATTATTGACATCTACTTTCATATAATTTCTGCATTCTTGGATAAATTTGTGCACAGAAATCAGCTACATTTTATGACTTTGCATACCTTACAATTGTCAGTGATTAGAAGAAGATAGAATATACTTATAATTACTCTCATATTGATATATTATGCTATAAATATATGATAAACTGCAATCATTCAATTTAAAATAAACCAATTATATTTAGAAATTACTGTATTAATTACTGTATTACTCACAGTGTGCTGAAGAATCAGATTTTCTCCATTAGCTAATGTTATTTCCTGCCACCAAATAATTCTAATTACACTGCAAACACACTGACTTCCTTGGTGGCCATTTAAAACATCAATAGGAAAGGAAACATGAGACCTTACATTTCTCCTCACTCTTTTCAATTCAATTATCTATGTCCATAGTCTGTTATTTTAAACAAGGAATTGTGCTTTCTACATACAAACAAACATTGTATTTCAAAACTCCATCATCAATTATCACATGCTGAAATTGTGATACTTGTTTTAGGATTTCATGAGTTATATATTTATAATACTCTTTATGGAAAACAATGTGTTTCTTCCTAAAATAAGTTATTTTTCTTGGGCTCTTGAATGATGTATGACTTTTTCTACCTTGTATGAAGCTGAGAACACATAACTGAAACAAATGTAATGGCGTGTTAATGGAAAATATGTGTATAATTCCCTACATGACAAAATTCAAAGTGATGCTGTATGTACAATTTCTGGCCTTAGAATGAATGTGGGCCAGTGACCTTGTGGAATGGATATCCATATACTTCATTACAGTGTGAGAAATAAGCATTTCTGACTGCTTGGATTTGTTTTGGACAAGGAGTGACTATGAAGCCCAGTCTGGTATTGAACTCACAATTCTTACTCTACATAACAACGACAAAAAATTGTAGTCATACATATTAGTGTGCCTTATAATACTTATGATATTAAGGCCAAGAGGTTGAGCTAATTAATCTACAGAAGTTATTATATTCTGATACATAAAATCTTAAACCAGGGTTTGGAGTAAAGTTTCCATAGAAATTAATACTTGTTCTCACAGAGATCCTGTGTTCAACTCCCATCACCCAGACAGTGGTTCATAAAGATCAGTAACTCAGCTTCCAATAATGCAATGTGCTCTTCTAGCCTCTGTGGGCAATTCATATATGTGCACACTTACATACATGCAAGAAAGGCACTCACATTCATGAATGAATATATATATACACACATATATTCATTTTTACACGTGAGTCTTTACATGTAATGATATTTTTACTTGTGATAATAAACCTGACACAACTTATTAATCTATTTGAAATTCTCTTTTATAATTGTTATTCATGTAATACCTACAAGGAATTGATGTTTGGGTAACCACAATTTATCTTCTTCTAAAATGTGAACATTGTAACCATTAAAATAACTTCTTATTGCTTCTGTCTCCTGCCTCAGCCATCTACCATTTTAATTTCTATTTCTATCAACACGACTGTGATCAGTACCCACAATAAAATAATCATGCTATATTTGTCCTTCCACAATAAGTTAATTTCACATGGTATACAATCTCCAAGTACCATAAATGGTGAGATAAAGGTTAGAATTTATTTCTGTTTTGTAGCTGAAAACAATACATTATTTGCATACATTACATTTTATTTGTCCATATATCACTCAGTGGACATTTTTTTAAATAATTTCTGCATTGTGAATATACTGCCATGAATGTTTTCAATGAGTTCAATTATTTAGTTCAATGTTTTTAATTTTTGGAAGAATATATATATATATATTATATATATTATTATATAATATCTCTATATATAATTTTTCCATAATGGCCAAACTATATTATATTTATAACAAGAATACATAACGGGTCCAATTTATTTATGTGTTTGTGAACTCATTTTTATTGAATAATTTTGAGAATTTCATTCAGTATTTCTTCATCAAATTTCAACTGTCTTCCATATGTACACACTCCCATAGCCATCCAACCAGATTTCATGCATTCTCTCATTTATGCTAAGATTTATTGGGCCACATTTGAGTTCCTAAATGTTTGCAGTATGAGTCCATGACAAGTAAACAAATCACCACTCATTAAAGTAGCTTATTTTATCAAAAGAGGGAGACTATTACAGAATTCCACAACTGGTTAAGTACACAAACTGTCTTTGATATGGCGAACCCAAAGTCACACATCTACAATGTTTATGAACTCTTTATGTCTGCTTTTAGAAAATTGTCATTCTAATGGGTATGAGGTAGCATATCATTGTTTTCTGGATTTATAATTCAGCAGTCATTAATAATGTTAAAAATTCATGAACAATTGTATATCTTATTTTCAAGAAATATGTATTCAACTCTATTTCACCTTGTTTAAGATTTATTTTTATGGTTTTATGTAGGGACCTGTGTGATGACATGTTACAACTGTATGTTACAGTGTTACAACTGTTTATAATGTGTCCTAATGAAGTTACCTTCCAGGTGCCACAAAGTTTTAATATGAGAGACTTTCTTATCTCCCTTTCATAGAACAAAGAAAAACGTAATGGTAATTAAGTCATCCCCCAACTGTAAATTAGAGCCAATTGTTATAGTGGTAATTTCTTATAAAACAGGTATAACTGTTTTCTTTAATTGACTGATAGATATAAGAACTGTGAAAAGATATTCTCCATTGAAGGGCAAATAGAAAAGTCTTTATAAGCTGTGTAATTAAGCAAAATATATTAATACAGGAGAGCTCTGACAGCAAAGGATTATTCTGCAAAAAAGATGTTGGCTAGGGGTTCCAAGCCCCAAAAGTTAAAGGCTTTTTGCTGTAAGCTGGGATACCTGCAGGAAGAGAGGCGGTAAGGCCCTGTTGTCAAAGACCTGGGGTAATCATGGAAAACTGTTTTGAGACGTTACTTGCTGATGTACACCTTGCCTCTGAAATGCCAGAGAGCATGACCAAAGGCCACTAGAACAATGAAGCAAATATTGGTCTCCTTGATCCAAGCAAGACTCCTCTGTCAAAGATACACCTCCCTTGCCTAGAAACACTGTGCAGCAGTGGCAGCCATGTGTCTGTATATCCCAAATCTAATTTGCTATTAGCTCTCTCCTTAGAGGAATATTTCTCGGCTGATGCCACAAGCTTATATCCTCTAGTGGTTAAGAAATGTCATAAGCCACATTAAGACCTTGTCATCTTTTACAGAAAAGCTATAGTTCATGGATTAGCATACCATCCAAACATCTGTGCCTATGCCAACTATGTAACTTACCATAATAACTAGTACTGTTTAAATGCCTGTATTTCTAACTGCTTGTGCTTCTTTAGTAGGATTAAAAGGTTATTCCTGGATAAACTGCTAACCCATGAAAGGAAACAGCCTGAACTGATCAAAGTCTAGAATGACATCTCCAGAGAAAGACTGTTTTGCTCCTCGCCCACTTGTGTCCCTTTCCTAAAGCCTAGGGAACAATCTGTGGAAGAGGGGGCGTGGTAGAATGAAAGGGCTGCGATTGGGGTAAGTTGTGGAACAACAGCAATATAGACTGGACTCTTATTTGATCAACATGCTTATACATGCAAGCCCCTCCAGCTGGACAATGGGGGTCTTGGGCTGTATACATTTGGGTATAGCTGCTTGCAAAGTGGTTTTGGTATAAAAGATAAAAATCTTACATCTGGCCTGCTTCCACCCAGCACTCAAGATAGGTTTAAGCAATCATGCATTTAAAAACAGTTTCCCTTAGAGATGACAACCTCTCCCATGGGCCTGTCTGCCTCTCACAAATTAAAAACAGTGGGATATATAGGGAAATCCAGCTTGAATTGCAGGCTAGCTTTCCAGCTGGCATGCCTCAGGGCATCACATGGCCAAGAGTCTGGCTCTGCCCCAAGGAGGAGCAAGCAGCATGACCTAGGTGTGCAATGCTGGTTGGAGCAAAGTGTGCAGTGGCACCGAGTTGGGGGATTCATGATTGGTCCTGAGAACTGATATCATTTGGTTTATAAAAGCAAACTGTGGTAACCACTCCTCTTTAACAGAGTGCTTGAAACACTTGCTAGGGCAATAAGACAAAGGAAGGAAATTAAAGGAGTACTAATTGAAAAAGAAGTTAGCTATCGCTTTTTTTCTAGTTTAATTTTGTATCCTGCCAGTTTACTTAAACTCTTAATCATTTCTAGAAGTTTTCTGGTGGAGTTTTTAGTGCCCCTTAGGTAAACTATCATATCTTCTTCAAAAAGAGATAGTTTAACTTCTTTTTTTCCGTACTCCATTAATTTCCTTCTCTTGTCTTATTGCCTTAGCAAATGTTTCAAGCACTATGTTGAAGAGGAGTGTGAATAAGGGGCAGACATGTTGGGTTCCCATCTTTAAGGGAAATTGGTCCAATTTTTCTCCATTTAGTATGATGTTGGATGTGGGTTTGCTATATATGACTTTGATCATGTTCAGGAATGTTTTTTCAGTCCTATGCCCTCTAGGACTTTAAACATGAAGGGATGCTGTACCTTGTCAAAGGCATTTTCTTTTTGAGATGATGGTGTGTTTTTTGTCTTTAAGTCCATTTATGTGTTTTATGATATTTATTGATTTTATATATGTTGAGTCATCCCTTCGTCTCTGGTATGAATCCAACTTGATCATGATGGATGATCTTTTCGATGTGGGTCTGTATGTGATTTGCAAGTATTTAAGGGAAATGATACCAAATATTTTTTCCATTTAGGATGATGCTGGCAGTGGGTAGGCTATATATGTATTTTGTTGAGAAAATTTGGATCTATGTTCATTAGTGAGAAGGGTCTATAACTTTCTTTTCTGCTTGTATCTTTACCAGGTTTTGATATTAGAGTGATGCTGGCTTCATAGAAGAAGTTTGGGAGAATTCCCTCTGTATCCTTCTGAACAGTTTGAGTAGTAGTTGTTGTAGGACCTCTTTAAAAGTTTTATAAAATTCTTCCTTGAAACCACCTGGGCCTGGCCTTTTTTTTTATTTGGGAGGATTTTATATTATATCTTTAATTTCCTCAAATATTATGGGTCTGTTTAAACTGTCAGTCTCTTCTTGGTTAAGCTTTGTTAGTTCCCAGGATTTCAGATATTCATCCATTTCTCTTAGGTTTTCCAAATTTAGTGGAGTATAGGTTTTTGAAGTATTCCCATATGATTGTCTGGATCTTTACTTTGTTTGTTAAGATGTTTCCCCTTTCATCACGAATACTATTGATTTGGAGGCTCTCTCTCTCTCTCTCTCTCTCTCTCTCTCTCTCTCGTTTCTTTTTCTTATTCTTTTTTTTTTTTGTGAACTGGGGGGCTACGGTAGATGGCTGTCTATTTTGTTATAAACGAACCAGCTTGGGTACCTATTGATTTTTATACATTGTTTACTTTGGTTCTATTTCACTGATTTCTGCTCTGATATTTATTCTTTCTTCTGTCTTTTGGGTTTAGGGTTCATTCATTTATTGTTGTCTCCCAAGTGCTTTAGCTGAAATTTAGATTGTTTTATTCCATTTCCGGTTTTTTTTGTTTTTTTTTTTTTTTCTTTTTTTTTTTATGTGGGCACTTAGGGCTATAAATTTCCCTCTCAAGAATGCTTTTAAAGTGTCCCACAGGTTCTTCTGTGTTGTGTTTTTTTTTTTTTTCGTTCAGTTCCATGAATCCTTTTTATTTTGCTTTTTATTTCTTCACTGACACATTCGTTATTCAGCATTGTGTTGTTTAGTTTCCATGTGTTATTGTAGCTAGTTGGGTTTATTCTGGTGTTTATATTTAGCTTTATGGCACTGTGGTCTGATAGGACACATGGAATAATGTCTATCCTTTTGTATTTCTTGAGGTTCTTTTTTGCCCCAGTATGTGGTCAATTTTGGAGAAAGTTCTGTGAGGAGCTTAGTAGAACGTATGCATTCATTCTTTGCTGTTTGAGTGGAATAATCTATAGATGTCTGTGAGGTCCATTTGGTGTATTGTATTGTTCAGTTCTGATGTCTTTCTGTTTATTTTTTGTCCTGTTGATCTATGCAAGGGGCTTGGCGGGGTGTTGAAGTCACCCACTATTAGTATGTTAGGATTAATCTCTGTCTCGAGGTCCTTCAGAGTAGCCTTTATAAAGTTAGATGTACCAGAGTTTGGTGCATAGTCATTTAGGTCTTTGAAATCTTCATTATTTATTGCTACTTTTACAAGAATATAATGGCCCTTTTTGTCTCTTCTGATTAATTTTACTTTGAGATCTATTTTGTCTGATATTAGAGTAGCCACCCCATCTTGTTTCTTGGTACCATTGGCTTGGAATATATTTTTCCATCCTTTCACTCTAAGGTGGTGTCCGACCTTGCAGGTGAGATGGGTTTTTGTAGACAACAAATAGATGGATTCATTTTGCTAATCTATTCTTCCAGTTTATGCCTTTTGATTGGGTTGTTTAGACCATTAGTATTTAAGGTTATTATTGAAAGATATGTGTTGTTTTCTTTAACCTTATTTTTATTTATTTATTTTTTTTTTGCATTTGCAAACAGATGGTACCAGAAAAGAAATTCCCCACACAATATAATTGTTAAAATACTGGATGCTGGAAACAAACACAAAATACTGAAAGTCACAAGAGAGAAACAAAAAGTTACATATAAGGGGAAACCCATCAGAATTACAGCTGACTTCTCAGTGCAAACTATCATTAAGCAATCAGAGAGAAAGCAACAAAAACATAACAGATTAAATACAAACCTAGACCAACTTGCTCCTTTCCTCAGTTTTTTGGATTGCTTCCAGGATTTTCTGAATTTTTCATTTCTAAGAGATATATTCTTTCATCTTGTTCATGTCGTGGAATATTATTCTTTCTACTTCAAGTATAATTGAAATTTTTGGTGGGTATAGTAGTCTGAGTTGTCATCTAAAGTCGTTTATAAGTGGGAATAGTTTGGTCCACAGTCTTCTAGCTTTCATTGTTTGCACTGAGAAGTCAGCTGTAATTCTGATGGGTTTCCCCTTATATGTAACTTTTTGTTTCTCTCTTGTGACTTTCAGTATTTTGTGTTTGTTTCCAGCATCCAGTATTTTAACAATTATATTGTGTGGGGAATTTCTTTTCTGGTACCATCTGTTTGTTTTTCTATGTGCTTCTTGTATTAGTATGGGTTTGTCTTTTTTCAGTTTGGGAAAATTTTCTTGTATTATCCTGTAGAAGAACTGGTCAATAGTGTTGTCTTGGAATTCTTCTCCTTCCTCTATCCCTATGATGTGGAGGTTTGGTCTTTTCATAGTGTCCCACATTTCCTGGTTATTCCACTCTTGTGTTTTTGTTTGTTTGTTTGTTTGTTTGTTTTAATTTTTCATAATCTTTACTTGAGCATTCTAATTTGTCCATGCTTTCCTACAGGTCTTATATTCCTTTTTCAGCCTCTTCCATTCTGCTTCTGAGGCTTTTCCCCATATTTTCCTGTGTATTGGATGAATGTTCAATTTCTTTTTTCATTTCATCCTGTGATTTCTTTAGTATTTCTACTTCCTTCTGAAGCCTGTCATTCTCATCTTGTAGCTCCTTGGTTCATTGGTCATTTTATTTTTTTCGATTTTGTTCTGGGATCTTTTCAGCATTTCCACTTCCTTCTAGTGTTAATCATTTTCTCCCTTAAGTTCTTTCTAGTGTTTGCCATTATCTCCCTCTAGGTCCTTCTTGAGTTTTTCAATCCCTACCCTTAGTTCTTTCCAACATTTGTCATTATCACCCTCTTGGTATTACTCAAGTTTTTCATTCTCTTCCGTTAGTTCTCTAATTTCTTTGAATATGTCCATGATTGTTCTTCTAATGTCTGTGTCTTGATGTCTGTGCTGGATAGCTTTAGTGTCAACTTGACATACCTGGGATGAGGGACCCTCAACTGAGGAATTGGCTCCATTGGATTGGCCTGTGGCCACATCTGTGGAGTATTGTCTTGGTGGTTGAGCAGTGTGGGAGGGCACAGCCCAAAATGAGTGGTGCCACCAGGGGCAGGTTGTTGTGTACCTTATAAGAAGGCCGGCTGGACATGAGCCAGAGGAGCAAACCAGTGACCAGCATTCCTCCATGGCCTGTGCTTCAGCTCCTGCCTCCAGGTTCCTGCCCTGAGTTCCAGTCCTGGGCTCCCTGAGTGATGGACTGTGACCCAGGAGATGGAAGCTGAATAAACACTTTCCTCCCCAATTTTGTGTTGGTCAGAGTGTTTTGTCAGAACAATGGAAGAAAAATAAGAACAGAAATTTGGGCTAGAAATTCTTTTGACTACTGTAAGGAGAGCTTAAGTTGCCATTCTAGTAGAAGCCTGGAAGAAAGCATTGCTGCAATCAATGTAGCTCCAGAGGAAAATAAAGTCTTAGGCAGCAACTGGGCTATTTTGTCAAAAAGTCTGGCCACAGTGTACCCACAGCTCAAATGCTAGCCTGATGCTAAGTCGAAAAGCAATGGACTAATGTCTTTGGTGGAGGATATTTCAAGACAGCCTAATGTAGAAATGGTGGTGTGTCTATTGATGGTGAATATTGTGCAGATCTACAGTGAAGAAGAGCAGATGGGGCAGAAAGAAATGCAGAATGTACAGTTTGGATCTGAAAACTGCACTAGGAAGATTAAAAGTGGGGCCAAGGCATGTGAAGGAGAGGTTCCTTTTGATAAGGAGACTAAAGTGATTAAGGAGAGGCCTAGCTATTTACAAGTAAACAATGGGAAAACTGATATTAAAGTAATTAAGGAGAGGCCTCAAGATTTACAAGTAAACAACAGAATCAGTACCTTCAGGGCAAGACCACATCCATCTAAGCCTCCAGTTTTTGAAAGGAAAATACTGACAGCATTTTCTACTCCAACAAGTCCAGGGTAGAGAAAATTTGCAAATATGGTTAAAGTAGGAGAGAATCCATCCCAAACTTGCAGCCAAACTCGACAATTTCATTCACGTGGTGCTGGCTTTAGAGGCATGAAGTTTGCAAGAATGAAGGGATCATCAGTTCTTCCTCCAGAATTTCAGAGAGCTGTCAAGGTCAGGCAGAGTGCAGCAGCGGTGTCCCTGAATAAAGAAGGCCCTGATAGGCCATTGTGTGAGGCTGAGAATGTGAAGCCTGGTTGGCAGTGGAGATCCCAGGAAGACATTCGAGATGCCAGAGCTGTGAGATATTTGCCAAGGAGAGCTGCATACAGGGAGTCCCACCAGCCTAAGAAAGAGATGTATGTTGCAAGCAAAGCTGGAAGAGCTGAGCCATCTAAGCCCTTTGGAAGTCAAGTCCCAGAATTTGCACATGGAGTTACTGGACTTGGTGTTTGCCCTGCTGGTTTTTTGTCTTGTTTTGGTCCAGGATTTCCTCATTATGCCTCTATTCCTCCCTTTTGGAATAGGAATTTGTATTCAGTTCCACTGTATGTTGGGATTATGTAATTTGCCTTTTGATTTTACAAGAGCTTACAGTTAAGAGATCGACCTGTATCTCAGAAGAGATTTTGGATGATAGACTTTTGAATATAATTGAGACTGGTAAAGACTATGGAGACTTTTAAGGTTAGACTAAATGCATTTTGCATTTTATATGGTCAAGAGCCTATGGGGGCCAGGGTGTGGAATGTGGTGATTTGAATGAGTGTTCCCCATAGGCTTTAAGTATTCAGACATTTTGTCTCCAGTTCGTGGCACTGTTCTTGGAGGTCTTAGAAGGTGTGGCTGTGCTGGAAGAAGTTCGTAATTGGGGGCAGGCTTAGTGAGTCTAACAAACCTTTCAGTCAGTCTCCAGTCTCTCTCTCTCTCTCTCTCTCTCTCTCTCTCTCTCTCTCTCTCTCTCTCTCTCCTTCTGGTGCTCATTGTGAGATGTGACCCTTGGCTTGCTGCTCCAGCTTCGGCTACCATGCTTTCTGCCACAATCATAAGCTCAAATAAACTCTTCCTTTTAAAAGTTCACTTGCTCCTGATGGTTTTATCACAGCAACAGAAAAGTGACTAATCCTTCCAGGGAGATCTCACTGTAGGAATCTTCTTTAGAGTTGGTAGTTTTCGGTGTGGATTTATTATGAGCTTTTCCCTTTGTGTGTGTGTGTGTGTGTGTGTGTGTGTGTGTGTGTGTGTGTGTGTCTTTAGCATGTGGATTTGTTTGTCTATTTGTTTATTTGGGTTCTGGTGTCTTAACGTTGGCTACACAGACCATAATCACTAATACTGTGCCTTCTAGATCCTCTACACCAGTGCTCCCCTAGGCTGTGGGGGGTTTCTACCTTGCTCTGAGTGTCAGTAACCTCTGGGTGAACTCATGCCATGAGCTGGGGGTATGCTGATATTTTGCTGTGTGCGTGTTTACATCTGCCCACGTGTTTGAGTCTGCCCACAGTGTACTCTGGGCCCAAAGATTGGAAGGTCCTCAGAGATACCAAGCCTCCTTGAGGACAGGGGTGCCAAAAGCACCCAGGAAGGAAGTGATCACCTGGTCTTTGGCAGGCTGTTGTGCAGGACACAGGTGTACTCTGCTCACATCATGAGCTTGGCACACACCAGTGTTGTGCTGTGTGCGCATCTGAGTCCAAAGGCCTTTTTTTCTATTAGTCTCACCTTGTCCATACTTGAATGAACGAAGATAAAACCTTAAAACAAATGTCATATAATGTTTTTCCAGCTGTATCACATTCCTTCTTAAGATAAAAATATGCCCTCAGGGGCTGGATAGATGGCTCAGCTATTAAGAGCACTGACTGCTCTTGCAGAGGACCCAGGTTTTAATCCTAACACCCACATGGCGACTGAGAACTGTCTTAGGCCTGGCATGGTGGTGCACGCCTTTAATCCTAGCACTCAGGAGGCAGAGGCAGGTGGATCTCTTTGAGGTGAAGGTCAGCCGCTCTACATATCAAGCTCCAAGTCAGCTGAGACTAAAGGGAGACCCTGTCTCAACAAAACTGTGCCCTCAATATTAGGAACATTTACATTAATAATAAATGCATAGAAAATTATATGAAACTTTTGAGAAATGTGAAAATCTGATAGGATTGTTTCTCTGGTTTCTTATATTGTCTATATTTCTTGTAGTGTGTATGTTTATTAAAAAAATAAATAATTTAGAGCATTTGGAACTCCATTGTGAGGCCTTAACAAGCTTGAGGTTTTTAATAGATTCTAAATTTGAGCAGAAAGAAAACCTTGAAGGTAACATCTGAATGGTCAGAGAAATGCAAGGCAGTCTAACTTTTTATAAGATATAAAAGCTGTGTAATGAAAGGGAAAATATTCATATTTTGAAAAATTGAAATAAATATATTTGTTTGCTAAAGAGATGATATATATTGAAAAATTGATGTTCATGGTAAGTAAAGCTTTAAGGACTCACAATGATTATTTTAGTTGTAATGATTCCTAACAAAGCTTACCTTCTAGGTGCCGCAAAGGTTTTAATACAAGAGACTTAACTCCCCCCCATAGAATAAGTAGAAATATGATGATGATGAGGTCGTTTTCCAGCTGTAGATTGGAGCCAGCTGTTATAGAGGTATTCTCTTGTAAAATCAGTAAAACTGCCTTCTTTAATTGACTAATGGACATAGAAACTCTGAAAAGGATTATTCTCTTTCTCAAACCTAAGAATATTAATGCTAGAAAGTTTCCTGAAAGCTTATACACGTTAAACATCAGTATTATTTTATCTAATACAGAGCCTGACTCCAACAACAACTTGAGCTATTCGACCAGGAGAGGGGCCACGGGGTTCCAGAATTGCCCCCACCCAATAAGGTTGAAAGTTAACGCCAGCCGCCTAGTTTCTTTATCGGCCAAGATTTCCCTGCGTTCAGCCATTTGTACGTACATCGAACTTATCCTTTCCATACGTCAGAAATGTCTTTATACAAAATGGTACAGCTCTTCTTGTTCATGTAAGGACCCCGACAATTGCATCAATAATGCAGATTTAAATCAATTTACTAAGATTTATATGTAGCTCTTAGATTGGTTCTCCTGGGCAGGCTCTTTGAACTATTTCTGATAGCACCCCGATGCTCAGATTTGCATACCAAAGAGTTGTTGGCCGAACATCCTAGGGTTAAGAGCATGATCCTGTTCTTCCAATTCGATAAGAGGGAAGGCAGGATTATTGTATTTATAGCTACCTTTTTGCTTATTGTCCTGTTTGCGCGCTGTATGTTAAGTCCTTCTGGACTTATCTTACGTGAGAAGCTAAATAAGATCAGATAACCTTGTCACACCTATTACTATTTTGCACTTTCTTATGTGGCTATGGGGTGAGTTTCTTAACCGAACATCCTTTAGCCTACAGCGATTTCAAAATATTGTCTTTTTTCCTTTATGCAGTGCTTCACCACAGTTCCCCCTTCTCTATAAATTGCTAGGAGAATGCCTGTATAGGTCGCCATTTGCAGAGGTATTGCACTTACCTGTCTTGGGTAACAAACAGCTCTGTCAACTATCAGTATTTAGGGTCTCAAGCGTCCCATGAACTCTTTTCCACCGATGAAAGCCTGCGGCAGAAAACTGTCGAAGCGTCTACTACGTTAGACTTCTTCACTCGTTATGAGTGCGTTGGCCCCTTTTTAGGTTGGAAATACATAGTGGTTTTACCCATCATTGGATACTTCTCCAGCTACTGAGCCAATGTAGGGGAGGAGCCTGCTCCAAAAGCTGCCAGAAGCCTGTGCAATAACCTTATCTGCGCGATGTTGTGGCACGGAGCTACTACAATCTAGAGCATAAATATCCCTCCTGCCTAAAGAGTAAGCCATAATCCTGCCACCCAGCCCATTTCTTTGAAGTGCTGAAATCTTAATAAGCTAGTGGGATACCAAGGATAGAAGTCTCAAAACCTCCCTAGTACACAAGACAAGGGAGTGTCATTCCTAGTGGATAGATTATTGCCCACTCCAAAGAGTCCTCAGATGGCGCCTCTCTCGAAGCTTCACACTGATCTAACCTTTTCTAGTCCTACTCAACCCACGTTGTATACCATTCGAACGCTTTTCACGCCCCTCTCTTTTATATTTTATCTTGTGGGACAATCAATCTATGAAGAATTGTACCCAAACGGTCGCCGCCTTGGAGTCAGTTCCAGGAGTGGTCTCTGATTCGAAGTAATTCACCAGCAAATTATGAGTACTCAACTTTGTGCCCGCTCAACCATCTCACATTTTACGCTTTGTCCCAAACGTGTCAGGTCCCGCCAAACCTTCTGGACCTCTTCTCCAGTGTTGTTGAACCTAATACAAATAGCTCCTGGCAGACATCTTATCCAATATATTCGAAACCCTCTTTCCATTACCACACGATACCTTATACCATCTTCTGTTACACAGTTCTATACTTTAATGCAATTTTTGTTGTCTAGAATTATGATCCCTCGCCTGACAGATCTCCGCGATCCTCTCCTTAGATGCTATCTCAAATTTCAAAAAAAATGAGAGTCAAATATTGTCATCTGAGACAATTTGTTTTTGTGCGTCAGGGCGTTCTCCTTTTGTGCCTTATACCCCCAATACCATTTTGTGCTGAAATTTAATAATAGATGAGTGGAATGTAATGATCAACAAGTACCTCCATAAATGTCCACAAAAATCATATTTTATATTAAAGATATCCGCCTATATAGTAAAAACTATAATACCTACACCTATATCTTGGAGATATAATTTCTTATTGATCATAAAATATTCATATTTATCTTTTGCCAAAGAGAGATTCTACTCCTTAGCATTTTATTAGCTGATCCATTGGCCATTTCATTCTTAACTTCTTAACGATTTATTTGCTATTTTATATCAAGTACCCAACCAAATACATTCTCTAGTGAATTAAACGTAGTATGTAACCATGTAGATTTATTTTTTACCATACAGATAAGCCATTAACCTGGAAATATACTATTATTCCTGCAATTAATTATATTCTGCCATTCAATAGACAGCGCCAGTCCAAGGTCAGAGCTCAAAGTTCCCACGCCTACATTTAAGTAAACTTTCATATCCCCCAATACTTGGACTCATCTAATGTTACACTCATTATCATTGAACTACCCATGTTCACGCACATAACACTACACGATACAATAACACAAAATACCATTATCCAAGAAAGATGTTAAGGACCTTGAAGAGGAAAAACCATAGTAAGAGTTAGACATGCCAATCATACTCAGTGGGCAATCGGGATTAGATCCATTGTGTTCTACTATAAGACGTGTGTAAGTACTTTTACAAACTGACTCGCTAATTAGTTATATTTATATACCATATAAGTCCCTCTCTATTATTACCCATTTATATCACTTATTAGTTTACAAAACAACCTCATTTATTAACTTACCTTTATTTTACTTAGATATTTTTCAATCTATACGACACTACACACACAACACATTGTACATCTCAAATACGATCTTATTAATTCCATATCGACTTTTATTATAAATTGAATATCAAGTAACTCAATAACCTATTCTTAGTATCCAATTCAACACACAAATTAAAGAATAATCAATCCCTAGAACAACAATCACTACCCGAGCTACTTCCAGTAATCCTTTCAGAATTGTCACTCAGAAATCTTCTTCAAATATGAAGTCATTAGAATCAAAAATGTATAATTAACCTCTATATGCTCTCCTATCACAAAGACAGCTTGAAGTATATAAATATTACGCAAAGATATATGTAACGCAAAGTAGTTTGCATCAGGAAGCTTCTTCACTTAAAATAGATAACCAATACATTTTAGATCTTGCTCAACATCATCCATTCATAGTGGATATATAACTTCTCTATAAAAGCCATGTTTTACTTATAAGTGATACTTAACGTCGATTCTATAAAAGTGATCGAATACATACTGGTTATCAATCTCCAACTCCTGAACACAGTCTTAATGTTTAAAGCTTTGCTAAGTCTTATGAAATGGGTATGAAGAGTATACCTATCTGTTTATCCTTTTCTTTATAATTAATGCTTATAGGCTATCTTTTGATAGCGACTCCCTTTTCATTTATCTATCTTTGCAACTTTTACTATCTTTCACCCCATTTATTTCTGACATTTGCTTTCCTGAGGTCCTTCAAAGAGTCTAGCGTCCTTTCCTATATATTATTTTCTGACCGTTTAGAGCCTGTAGCAGATCTTACAAGTACTTCCAATAGGAGTAGGGTATGCACACCACTATCTTTATTTACCGGAATTAATCGTTCTACTCCCCGAGACATCATACAACCCTTAAGTATGCCCAATAGGAGAGAGTAAGCAATCCCGTGGAAACACAAGCCAAGGGGCACACCGACCTAATTTTCCTGAATGACACGGTTTATTATAATGCGGTCTTAGTAGAGACCTTACTGTTCCTCTTAATATACTCAACTTGCGTAGGGCTGGTAACTGTGCTTCTAGACTGCTGGTACTTAGTCCCATTCTAAGGCGATCAGCCTTCTGTCACCAAAATGTTGACATCTACCCAGGACAAGGTCACATAGCGACAGTATAAATCACCTCTAGATCGTTTTTAGAGAAACAGCCTATATCATCTCTCAGAACTAACCTTAAAAAATTCTTCTCTTGAGCGTCAGTTCTGAATCCCTCTTCGAGCAAGGGTCCTCTCAGCGCAGTCCAGGTTTGCAATTGTCACCGGCCCTGGGTCTTTCGGTCGACCACTTGTCGCGCGCACATGTTCGCCGAGCAAGCAACATGTCACGCAGACAATAGGATTCTTCCGCAGCAAACGTTATATGTGTCACATACTCTTTGGAGAAGGACCCTGACAAGTCGGGCAAGCTACTGTCTCTTGTAGCGCCTAGATGGCTTGTGCATTGGCTCTGGTCTATTGGCTCTTTTTGCACCATCCGATGTCTCATTTGTATACCAAAAGCGTGGGTTCGAACATCCTGTGGTTAATGAGCATCCTGTTTATCTTCGAGGAGGAAATAAGGAGGGGAAGGGCAGGAAGAAGATAAGCCTGGAATGTCTGTGGGCTGGAACATCCTGAGGCTTACTTACATGGTAGGTAGAAGTGAAATATACCTGCATTCTTTTGCTCGTTACCCATGGCGGTTGAGTTCATGAAACTGCTAGCACAGGCTTCATCTTTTTAACCGAAAAGCAGTCTTTACCAAACAGTAATAGGCTCCCTTTTGCTCGTTCTCTAACAACCACATTATCTCGGATCTCAGATCTATTTTTTCCAGCTAATGAATCCACTTTTATAGCCCTGCGTTTTGAAGATGAAACCTGATTACTAAACATGGGAAACAATATTGATTATACTTCGAGACTGCGCCTCACCTCTATTCTGCCAGCTCTATACCAACGCATCTGCTGAATGCCCAGCAGTATGATCAACCAATGTAGCCCTATCTCCAATACAGCAAAATATTCTTCTCCTTGAGACAAGCAAGACTCCTTCTTCTCACGAGTGCACCATATACATGGCTGCCACGCTAGTGGCACCACTTATATATCTGTATACTTTATCCCAAATTCATAATTGCTCTATTATGCTCCTCTTCCTTGGAGGAATAATCCAACGGGGCTTTGATGCCACAACTACTCTAATGCGGATCAACATCTGTTCGATGTTTATGAAACCACTACTGAACATGACCTCCACAATTTGCCCAATATCCATCCTAACAAAAGCATTAATTGCTAATTCATAATTAACTACTATGTATCTCCAATCTCTTCACCTCATCTCTTCTATACCAAAGGTAAACCTACCATAACAGTTGCGTTTATTTATAAATACTTAAAACCCTATATATCTAATTGCGTGCTTCATTAGTTGGATTCAAAGATATCATATTTATATTTCCAAAATACCCTATATCTAATTGCTTGTGCTTCATTAAGTAGGATCGAAAGGTTTATTCCTGGACAAACTGACAACCCATGAAAGAAAACTAGCTAGAACTTGATTATTTGCAAGACCAAGACATCATGCCTCCAAAGAACTGTGATACAGTTCAGACAGTATTTGTGTTTCTGCAGTGCCATACCTGTGCCTTTTCTAGCTATGGAACAATTGGGAAGAGGGGGTGTGTGCTAGAATGTAAGGGCTGTGTGGGTTAATGGGTTGAAATGACAACAATATAGACTGGACACTCATTTTGATCAACTTGATTGAAATACAAGCCCCCCCCCACACCGCTGGATGGTTGGACCCATCGGTTGTGTGGGTTTGGGCACAACTGGCTCGCAAATTGGTTTTTGATGTGAAGGATGGCTTGTACCACATAAGATTTATTTCACTTTATGTTTTAAAGTGAAAAATAGGTGATCAAAACAAATAACAAAACAGAAAAACAGAGGATAATACGTGTTGAATCGCTCAGGGAAAGAGTATGGGACATGAACTTAGCAGATTGACCGATAGATCATTGGGACTTAGAGGGGTAGCGGTGGGGTGGGGGGAAGGGAAGGGGATATATGCCTGAACCGAATTGGAAAATGATGTATGAAATACACAAAACATCAATAAAAAAAGAAAAAAAAAGAAAAAATAGAAAGTGAAACCAGTCAAAAATAATGTATGAAATTTTAAAACGATTTAATAGAAATAATTCCTTTGCTGGTATACATATGAAATATATGATATATGAAATGTATTTCAATGGTGCTTAGTTTACCTTTTAATTTTTATTTAATTGATTAATCCATATTAAATTAATTTTATTATATCCGAACCAGAAATCAAGAACTTCTGTCCATATCATGAATGTCAAGTTAATCTGTGGACATGTCTGAGTATGATTTTAGAAAAAATGTTCTACGTGACCATATTAAATTTGTTTATATTTTATACACACTACATGTACTTTTCCAGTTTAATTTGGATCAACTTGATTGCCTTTACTATTTTATATTCTTTTTTTTTTTAAGGCGTGCGCCACCATGCCTGGCATTTACTTATTTCTGTATGTGTATCAATGTAATGTCTGCATGCAAGTTTGTGCACCCATGTCGTGCAATGCCATGGAGATCATAAGAGGGTGTCAGATTCCCCTGGAACTGGAGTTCTCCTGGAATTGGAGTTTCAGACAGTTCTCTGCTGCCATGTGGTTGCTGGGGATCGAACCTGGTTCCTCTGTAAGAGCGGTCTGCACTTTTAACCGCTAGGCCATCTCTCCAGCCCTATTTTATATTCTTACTTGAGATGTAAAAGGAGGAAAAGAACAGGCAAAGATTTTAAGAGTGGAAGGAGTAAGAAAATTGCACTGGGGCCATGATAGCCTTTATATATTAATTATTTTTTGCCATGAAAAAAAAAACTGCAGTGTTTATATAAGTGTTATTAATACAAGGACTTGCGTTTATAGAAATACTTACATTTCTGGCTACAAACATCTGTCTAACAATGGAAGACAGCTCATAAAAAATGAAAATATATTAAAAAATGAAATCCCAAGAATATGTTTCCTTAAAGTTCTTCAGAATATTTTCAGATAATGATATTTTGGAAATATAAGGCCAATGCTATAAGCGTTGTGAGTTTATTAATTTTAATTCCCTGGGAAGTCAGAAAATAGGAAATACTCTGTTCTTAGTATAGATTAGACAGGTTGACTACTCCAAAACAAAAGAATAAAGAACAGTAATAATATGGCTCAACTAAAAATAGTATTTTTTCAGGGTTCGCTACTATATACCATGACATTCTTTTCTTAATTTGTATTGAGATTTTAGATTTCATACAACATTTCTTAATGAAATTCAAAACCTGTCTTAGGTGCATGTCCCCTCATATATCCTCTCCTCCCCCTGCTGCTGGACCTCATGCATTCTGTCGTACTTGTTAGGTCTTATTCAATCAAGAATTTGTACCCAGATATTTCTTTTGATAATGAACATGCATCAAGTACTATCTGGTTCTGGGTTACATATGGGCAATTGTTTATGATTAATTACTTGATCTTAAATAGGATTACATAACATGTTGCATAGCAAGCTGAAGATATAGGTGCGGGTTTGAGACCAGCTAAGCCTATGTGAAAACTTGTGTGAAAAAATAAAAATAAATTGAACATAAGCTTTATTGACCTCAAGGTTCCATATGCATATATTTAATGGGACGCTTTAATTAAAGTGTTTTCAGCATTATCTAATAATTAATTTAACTATTATGAGACTGGAATTTTATCAGAGTATCAAATTCACTATTGGTATCTTTCTTTCCTTGTCCACGAATGGAGGACAGCTAATCTTTCTGCAAAATGGTAAGTGGAAGTTAAAGATTTGTGTGGAGAAATGGAATATACACTGAGAAAAATACTATTATATACTAGCTCAAAAAAGAAAAGAAATATGTAAATATAAAATCTTTATCATTTCAAAAAGATCTGCATCAAGTTTAGTGGCATATGCCGGTAATCACAGCCCTCAATCAGTTGCTCAAGGCCAATCGGGTCTGAATAATAATAGAATATATTATATATATATATGTAATATGATATATATAATGCTATTTTGTGGGTGAGATTGCTTGAGTGCTTGGATGAAATAGTCTGCAAATAGCTCTCATCATGAATTTGATTTATAACATAATTTGACTGATCAGTTTATCTGTTTAGATGTGGTATTGAAGTCACCTGGTATCACTATGTCAGAACTATTCAGCAATTTTAGAGTAAATAGCACTTTTAAAAATGAAATCAGGTGCTGTTATATTTGGGGTGTATATGTTTAGGTGTGATATACTCAGTTGTTAGGCTTTTCCTATAATTATTGTCAAGTTTCTTTCTTTAATCCTTCAAACAAGTTTAGGTTTGAAGAATAGCTACACCACTTTGTTTCTTAGTTCCATTTTCTTTAAATGCATTTCCTTCTTTGTACCCAAACATAAGGATTAGTGTTTATGGTGAATTTTATTTCTTAGAATCAGAAGAAAGTGATCCAGTTTTCTCAGGCAATATTTTATACTGTATCAGTTTATTAGGGAGTAAAGTTCATTGTATTGAGAGTTACTATTGAACCAGATATGTATACATGAATTCTTGTTATTTTGCTGTGGTAGAGTTATTTTCTTAGAGTTCTTTGCTAATTAGTGTTAATTGTTTTGTAATTCTATGTGGCTTCTTGGGCATCTTAAACTTCACGGCAAACTGAAGTATTCCTTTGTGTGTTTGCTATAAAGTTGATTTAGTGGTCATAATTTGTTAAATATTTTCTTAATGATAAAAGTTGTCTTTCTCCTTCTATTAAGATTGATAGGCATGCTAGATGCAGAAGTCTGTGCTGGAATTTTTGGTATTTGAAAATTCATATAACATTAGTCCATAATCTCCTGTCATTCAAAGTCTCAAGAAATTGGGGCTGGAGAAATGGCTCAGCAGTTAAGAGTGCTGACTGCTCTTGCAGAGGACCTGGCTTTGATTCCCAGCACCGACATTGTGGCTAAGAACCATCATTAACTCCATTTCCAGAGGAATCTGACAACCTCTTCTGACCTCTGTGGCATTGTTCAACACAGGTGCACCAACCTACATGCAGACAGTACACTCATACATATAAAAGTAATAAATAAATAAATAAATAAATAAATAAATAAATAAATTGTTCAAAGTCTCAAGAAATTAAAGGAGGTAAGTCAAGGGTGCACACACCCCTTGCCCAGCCACCCAGGAAGGTTTGTGTGATGCAGGCACTTGGACTTCTGGCCCACTTCAGCATCTGACTTCCAGTGCTAGAACCATAGAGAGGAACTGCGTTGGTGGACAGAAGATGAGTCAGGGGCAAACATATCCCATGCCCAGACATCCAAGATGGTTTGTCCTGTGAAGGCATTTGGCCATCTGGCCCACCTTGGCAGTGGCAGCCCAGCTGCCCAGAAGGGTCTGTGCCTTGCAGGCATTTGGCTGTCTGGCCCACCTCAGCAGCTGCCGCCCAGCCTTTCAGGAGAGTTTGTGCCATGCAGGCATTTGGCTATCCAGCCCACCTTGGCAGCTGCCATCTGAGCTAGAACCATACAGAGGAACTGCATGTGTGGATAGAAGGTCAGTCAGGGGTGCACACACCCCGTGCCCACCTGCCCAGGAGGGTTTGTGCCTTGAAGGCATTTGGCTGTCCAGGCCCATGTCAGTGGCCCCAACCGAGCCTTCCAGTCAGGTTTGTGCCATGCAGGCATTTGGCCATCTGGCCCACCTTGACATCCGCCATCCAATGCCAGAACCTTAGAGAGGAATTTGTGCATGGATAGAAGGTCAGTCAGGGGCACACACACCCTGAGCTCAGCCGCCCAGGAGGGTTTGTGCCATGCAGGTAATTGGACATCTGGCCCACCTCAGCAGCCCTGGAGGATATGTGCTATGCAGGCATTTATTTGGCCATTTGGCCCATCTTGGCAGCTGCCATCCAATGCTAGAACCATAGAGAGGAACTGTGTGCCGTGCATAGATAGAAGGTCAGTCGGGCACACACACTTAGCCCCCAGCCACCTAGGTGGGCCAAAGGACTTACTCCCCCCTCAAGCTACTGATACTGTGGTGGAAAGTATAATCTGCCTGTGCTGCAACTTATTGCCCTTGGGAGGATCCAGCAGTGGCAGTGGTTTGAGGCTGCATAACCAAAACTGAGGAAGAAACCAACAGGAAACAAACTGAGTGACCAACTAGTCCTCCATATTACATTTGAGATTAGCAACAGAAGGCAAAAAAATAAACAAGGGCGGAAAAAAACAACAACAAAATACACATGCCAAAAGCACAACAGAAAAATAACAATATGGGAAAAGCTCAAAATAAATCCCCACCGAATTCCACCAGTCCTGTCGAAGATCCCAACAACCAGATCTCCCTGGAAGGAAACCAAGACACCGACCTTAGAAGAACATTCGTAGACATATTCAAAGACTATAAAGACCAAATCAGAGAACTAAAGGGAGAGAACAAAAAACTCATTAAGGAACTAGAAGGAAAGAATGATAAACTCCAGAAGGAACTAAAAAGACAGATTGACAAACTCCGAAAAGAACTAAAGGAAGAGAAATACAAACTCAGAAAAGAAATAGATGGAGAGAATGACTAACTGAAAAGAAAAAGAGGGAGAGAATGACAAATTCCAAAATGAAGTGGAAACATTGAAAAGATCTCAGGCTGAAAGGAAAAAAAGAAACTGAACAGCAAAGCAAGGATCTACACAAAGAGAATCAAAAGCTCCTAAAGGAAGTGGAAATGTTGAAGAAATCACAGAAGAAAATAAAAAAGGAAATTGAACATTCATCTAATCAGCAGGAAAAGTTGGGAAAAAGCCTCAGAAGCAGAATGGAAGAAGCAGAACAAAGAATATCAGATCTACAGGATAACACAGGGCAGCTAGAAACCTCAAGTAAACATTATGAAAAAAAAAAGAATGGAACAACCAGGAAATGTGAGACACTATGAAAGACCAAACCTCCACATCATAGGAATAGAGGAAGGAGAAGAATCCCAAGAGAATGGTATTGATCAGATCTTCAAAAGAATAATAGAAAACTCCCCCAAACTGAAAAAAAGACAAACTGATAAAAATACAAGAAGCACATAGAACACCAAATAGACAAGACCAGAAAAGATATTACCCACATCTTATCACAGTTAAAACACTAGATGCTCGAGACAAGGACAAAATACTGAAAGCAACAAGAGAAAAACAACAAGTTACATATAAGGGGAAACCCATCAGAATCACACCTGACTTCTCAGTGCAAACTATGAAAGCCAGAAGAATATGGGCCAAAGCATTCCCAGTGCTAAATAACTTTAGATGCCAACTCAGACTACTATACCAGCAAACATATCAATCATATTTGAAGGAGAAAGAAAAAAATTTCAGAACATAAACAAAATCAAAGAACACATGTCAAAAATCCAACGCTTCAGAAACTACAGGACAAAATCCAAAGAACAGAGGAAAGGAACAACTATCCTTAAGCAACCCAAGAGAGAAATTACCAAAAGCATAACAGTGTAAATAAATACCTAGACCAATAATACAAATGAAAAAGAAGTTAAATGGAAACAACCCACATCTCTCAATAATAACTTTAAATATTAATGGTCTAAACTCCCCAATCAAAAGACATAGACTGGGAGAATGGTTTAGGGAACAGTATCTATCTAAATGCTGCCTCCAAGAAACCCATCTTACACTCAAGGACAGACACCACCTTAGAGTGAAAGGATGGAAAAAAGTATTCTAAGCAAATGGTATCAAAAAGCAAGCAGGAGTGGTGATTTTAATATAAGACAAAATAGACCTCAGAGTAAAATTAATCAGAAAAGACAAAGAAGGTCATTATATCCTTATCAATGAAACAATTAACCAAAAAGATTTCACAATCTTAAATATTTATGCACCAAACTCTGGTGCACTGAACTTTATAAACACAATCCTTCAGGACTTCAAGACACAGATTAATCCCAGCAGGCTAATAGTGGGAAAATTTAGTACCTCACTGGGCCACCTGGATAGGTCAACTGGACAAAAAATAAACAGGGAGACATCAGAACTGAACAATACAATACACCAAATGGAACTCAAAGATATATACGGAATATTCCATCCAAACACCAGAGAATATACCTTCTACTCAGCACCCCACAGAACATTCTCCAAAATAGACCACATACTGGGACACAAAAGAAACCTCAACAAATACAAAAGGATTGAAATTATTCCATGCATTCTATCAGACCACAGTGCAGTAAATCTCAAAATTAACACCGGGGTAAGCCCTACTAACTATAAGAACACATGGGGACTAAATCAGACAATCCTGAACAATGAGTGCATCAGAAAAGAAATAAAGAAGGAAATAAAATTCCTGAAACAAAACGAAAGTGACAATACAACAAAACAAAACCTGTGGGATACACTAAAATAAGTTCTAAGAGGAAAATTCATAACCCTAAGTGCCCACATTAAAAAAAAAAAAAAAAGAAAGAGAACAAATAAATGATCTGACACTACAGCGAAAAACATTTGAAAGACAACAACAAATTAACCCTAAACCCAACAGAAAGGAAGAAATAACAAAAGAATCAGAGCAGAAATCAATGAAATAGAAGCAAAGACAACAATATAAAAAATCAATGAATCCAAAAGCTGCTTCTTTGAAAAGATAAACAAAATAGACAGACCTCTAGCCCAGTTAACTAAAAGAAAGAAAGAGCAACTCCAAAACAACAGCATCTGTGTTGTAGTGGGAAACATCACAACAGACAAAGAAAAGATCCAGACAATCACACAAGAATATTTCAAAAACCTATTCTCTACTAAATTTGAAAACCTAAGAGAAATGAATGAATATCTGCAATCCTGGGATTCACCAAATCTTAACCAAGGAGAGATTGACATCTTAAACAGACCAATAATACTTGAGGAAATTGAAGATGTAATAAAAAGCTTCCCAACTAAAAAAAAAAGCCCAGGCCCAGATGGTTACACAGCAGAATTATATAAAGCATTTAAAGAGGTTTTACAACCATTGCTACTCAAACTTTTCAGGATTCCGAGAGAGGGAAATATCCCAATCTCCTTCTATGAAGTCAGCATTTCTCTAAAACTGAAACCAGGCAAAGACACAAACAAGAAAGAAAACTATAGACCTGTATCTTTAATGAACACAGATGCAAAAAGTCTCAACAAAATACTTGAAAATTGCATACAGACCCACATCAAAAAGATCATCCATCATGACCAGGTTGGATTCATACCAGAGATTCAGGGATGGTTCAACATACTTATATCAATAACTATCATAAAACAAATAAATGGACTTGAAGACAAAAAAATCATCTCAATTCATGCAGAAAATGCTTTTGACAATATCTAACATCCCTTCATGCTTAAAGTCTTAGAGGGAATTGGACTGGAGGGATCATTCCTCAATGTAATTTAAGCCATATACAAGAAACACACAGCCAACATCATCCTAAATGGTGAAAAATTGGAAGCATTCCCCTTAAAGGCAGGAACACAGCAAGGCTGTCCACTAGCACCACTCCTCTTCAATATAGGGCTTGAAATGCTTGCTAGGGCAATAAGGTGAGAAAGCAAAATTAAAGGTGTACTAATTGGAAAAGAGTAAGTAAAACTATCCTTTTTTGCAGATGGTATGATATTTAACCTAAGGCATGCTAAAAACACCACTAGAAAACTTAGAAATGATCATAAGTTTCAGTAAAGTTTCAGGATACAAAATAAACCTAGAAAAATCAGGAGCATTTCTTTACACCAACAACAAGCAACTGGAGAAGGAATATAAGGAGACCTTCCCAATCACAATAGCCTCAAAAAATACCTAGGAATAAACCTTACAAAAGACACCAAAGAACTCTACATCAAAAATTTTAAAACCCTGAAGGAGATTGAAAATGACATCAAAAGTTTGAATGACCTCCCATGCTCATGGATTGGAAAAATTAATACAATAAAAATGTCCATTCTACCCAAATTAATATGAAGATTCAATGCAATCACAATCAAAATCCCCATGAGCTTTTTCAAAGACTTAGAAAAAAATCCTTAAATTCATATGGAAAAACAAAAGACCCCGAATAGCAAAAGCAACCCTGAGGGAAAAGTGCAACACTGGGGGCATTACATTATGAGACTTCAAGCTACACTACAGGGGTATAGTCATAAAGACAGCCAGGTACTGGTAAAAAAAAATAACCATTGACCAATGGAACAAAATTGAAAACCCAATCTTAAGCTCATATAACTTCAGCCACCTCATATTTGACAAAGGGACAACAAAATCTCAATGGAGGAAAGATAGCATATTTAATAAATGGTGTTTGCAAAACTGGATCACCATTTGTAGAAGAACAAAATTAATCCCCTCCCTCTCACCCTGTACAAAAATAAGTTCCAAGTGGATCAAAGATCTCAACCTGAAACCTGAAACCTTGATGGTGATAGAAGAAAAAGCCAGCAGCAACCTACAAGACATAGTGGTAGGAAAAGACTTTAATCAAACAGCAGCTGCACAGGAAATAAGGATAACAGCTGACAAGTGGGACCTCATGAACTCAAAAGCTTTTGTGCAGCTAAAGAAACAATCAAGGAAGAGAAAACACACAGAGTGGGAGGAAGCCTTCACCATTGATACAGCTGACAAAGCATTAAGATCCAGAATATATAAGCTACTTAAAAAAGAAAGAAGATCCAGTCGTGGTGGTGCACTCCTTTAATCCTAGCACTCTGGAGGCAGAGGCAGGCAAATCTTTGTGAGTTCAAGGCCAGCCTGGTCTACAGAGCGAGTTCCAGGACATCTGGGGCTACAGGGAGACCCTGTCTCGAAAAGACCAAAAAAAAAGGAAGAAGAAAACAAACGACCTACTCAAAAGATGCAGTAAAGAGCTGAATAGAGTCTTCAAAACTAAGGAAGTAAAGACGTCTGAGAAACATCTTAAAAAGTGTTCAACATCATTAGTAATTAAGAAAATGCAAATTCAAACCACACTAAGATATCATCTCACTCAAATATGACTGACTAAGATCAAAGAAACAAAAGACACCAAATGCTGGAGAGGTTGTGGGGAAAGGGGAACACTCATCCACTGCTGGTGGTAATGTAAACTGGTACAACCACTGTGGAAAGCAGTGTGGTGAACCCTTAAAAAAACTCAAAATGGGCCAACCACCTAACACAGCCATACTACCTCTGGGTATATACCCACAAGACACATCCTACTGCAAAGATACATGCACAGATATATTTATCGCAGCTCCTTTCACAATAGCAAAGAGTTGACACCAACCCAAATTTCCCTCAAGAAATCACTGGATAACAAAATTTTAGTTAATCTACACAATGGAATTCTATGCAACAGTAAAGAAAGATCACATCATGATGTGGTAAATGGATGGAACGCAAAGGAATTATACTAAGTGAAGTAACACAGTCCCAGAAAAAAAGGTGAATGGTTTCCCTCATTTGTGGATGCTAACATCAAATCCCCAGTTGGCAGGCAAACTGATCAACTTTATTACTACATTTCATTGTATCTGAAACAACTGTGCTAGTCCAATGTGAACCTATAAATGGGCTCTAGGGTTGCCCTACCACCTATATTCACAAATTGTAATTATTATATATGAATGGAAGATATGTAGTCATATTCTAAAAAAAAAAAGAGAGAGAGAATGTAAAGTTACACATCTTTATACCTGTATGCAAATTTAATGCTAAAATGTGAATCTCTAAATGTGTTTAGGAATCAACCTATAGTTTATTTTCAGAATTTCTAATTTTGATTTATGTGTGTACTGTGTATATGCATATTTTGGAATAATGTAAAAATATTTTCTCTTTTATTTGTTTATTTTTTAAGGGATTCAACAATATAATATCACAGTTGTTTTCAGATAACACTGATGTTACTCAGTGTGCCGTACAATTTGTTAATGGGTGAATTTTTTTTGAATGAGCCAAATTATTAAGCATAAGCAATGAATATAAGTACATTCATGTAAAACCAATTTACATGTATCTATCTCCAAATTTTGAACAACCCAAGGTTCCCATAGTCCAGTTGGAGAAGCTTGTATGCTCAAGCATGTTGATCAAATAGGATTCCAATCTATATTGCTGTAGTCTCAGGATTCACCCCAATCTCTCCAGAGCCCTTACATTCTACCATGCCTCCTTTTCCACAAGTTGTTCCCTAGGCTTTCGGAAAGTGGCACAAGTGGGTGAGAAGTGAAACAGTCTATTTTCTCTGGAGATGTCATTTTAGACTCTAGTCTCTTCAGGTTGTTCCCCTTGATGGGTTGACAGCTAATCGAGGGATACCTTTTTAATCCTACTAACAAAGCACAAGCAATTAGATGCACAGGCATTTAAGCAGTACTAATTATTATGGTAAGCTAAGCTATGAGCATAGACATGGATGCTTGGATGGTATGCTAATCGACAAACTGTGGTTTATCTATAAAGGGTGACAAGTTATTATTGTGGTTTATAACATCTCCTAACCACTAGAGGACATAAGTTTGTGGCATCCACTGTGAATTATTCCTCCAAGAAGAGAGCTAATAGCCAATTAGATTTGGGATATACATAGACACATGGCTGCCACTGTTGCACAGTATCTCCAGGCAGTTGAGGTTTAGCTGATACTGACGGAGGAGTCTTGCTTGTCTCAAGGAGATAATAATTTGCTGTATTATTTAGTGGCCTTTGGTAATGCTCTCTGGCATTTCAGAGGCCAATTGTACATCAGCAAGTGATGTCTCAAAACATTTTTTCATGCTTACACCAGGTCTTCAACAACAGGGACTTACTGTGTTTCTCCTTGCATATAGCCCACTTATAGGCAAAATGCCTTTATAATTTTGGGCACTTGGATCCCCTAGCCAACATCTCCTAGGCAGAATAATTCATTGCTGATATCAGAGCTTTCCTGTACTAATATTTTGCTTAATTACACATCTTATAAAAACATTACTATTGAATTTGGCTCTAAATAGAGAATTATCCTTTCACAGTTCCTATGCCTATCAGTCAATTAAAAAAGGTAGTTATACCTGTTTTATATGAAATTACCACTATAACAGTTGGCTCTAGTTTACAGTTAAGGAATGACTTCATTACCATCCTGTTTTTATCTTTCCTATAAAGGGGAGAGGTAGGAAGGTTTCTCAGCATCTGGAAGGTAAACTTCATTAGGGCCCATTATAAACAGTTAACCCAAATAGAATTCAGAGAGATGCTCATTGTCTGTGACTCAGGCAGTCTGAGGTTCCTCTTTCTTTAATGTTCAGATGCAAGACATGTATGTCAGAATGCATGACCTCAGGTGGAGTAGGGGCATGGAAAGGGAAATGAATCTAAATTGGATTGAGGAATGATGTGTAATGTATGAAAAAGTTAATAATAAAAGTACATTTAAAAAAGAAAGTAAAGAAGTACTAATTGGAAAAGAGGAATTTAAATTTTCCCTCTTTACAGTTGATATGATAGTTTACGTAAGGGATGCTAAAAACTCCACAGAAAACTTCTAGAAATGATTAAGAGTTTCAGTAAAGTGGAGGGATACAAAATTAACCTAGAACAAAATTAGTACCCTTTCCTTAAATCAACAATAAACAAGTGTAGGAGTATAAGAAGAATTTCCCACTCACAATACCCTCAAAAATAATAAAATGCCTGTGAACAATTCTAACCAAAGATCTCTACAACAAAAAATTTTAAACACCTGAAGAAGGAGATTGAAAATAACATCAAAAGATCAAAAGACTTCCCATGCTCATGGATTGGAAAAATTAATAAATTAAAAATGTCCTTTTTACCCAAATCGACATGCAGATTCAATGTAATCCCAATCAAAATCCCCATGAGTTTCTTCATAGACTTGGAAAAATATCCTTAAATTCATATGGAAAAACAAAAGACCCTGAGTAGCTAAAAAAACACTGAGTGAAAAATGTAATACAAGGAGGATTTCTCCACCAGACTTCAAGCTATATTACAGAGCCATAGTCATAAAGGCAACCTGGTACTGGCACAAAAACATAACCATTGAACAATGTAACAAAATTGAAGATCCAAACTTTAGCTCATCCAATTTCAGCCACCTCATATTTGGCAAAGGGCAAAAACCAGCTCAATGGATAAAGGACAGCATCTTCAACAAATGGTGCAGGCAAAACTGGACCAGCATTTGTACAAGAACAAATAAACCCCTACATCTCACCCTGTATAAAAATAAACTCCGAGTGGATCAAAGATCACAATGTGATACCTGAAACTCTGAAGGTGATAGACGTAAGACTCAGAAAAGCCTACCACCTCATCCAGTAATACCATTCCTGGGTATAAAGAAATCATCCTACCACAAAGATGCATGCACATCTATGCATATTGCTGCTTTCTTCACAATAGCAAAGAGCTGGAAACCAACCCAAATGCCCCTCAACAGATGAGTGGATGACAAAAATATGGTACATCTACACAATGAAGTACTAGTCCGTGGTAAAGAAAGATGGCATTATGAACTTTGCAGGTAAATGGATGGGTCTCGAAGCCATTATGCTGAATGAAGTAACACAGTCCCAGAAAAACAAAGGCGAATGGTTTCCCTCATTTGTGGATGCTAACATATGAAATTCAAGCTGAACAACATTTTTGTTATATTTCTGTTTATGTGAAAGCATATATATTGTTAAAATGTAAATCTCTTTTGCTGGGCTTGGTGGCACATGCATTGAATCCTAGCACTTGGGAGGCAGAGGCAGGTAAATCTTTGTAAGTTCAAGGCCAGCCTGGTCTACAGAGTGAGTTCCAGGACAGCTGGGGCTACAGGGAGACCCTGTCTTGAAAAGACCAAAAAAAGTAAATTTCTTAAAAGGCTCTAGAATTGACCCACCGCTTACTTTCAGACTTTGTAATTATTGTATATGGGTGGAAAGTATATATTCATATTTTAGAGTAACATAAAATTAAAGGAGAAAAATGTGAATTCCTAAATATAAAAAAGAAAATCTAAGAGAAAGATGCAGGACAGCTATGGAAGAATGCATGATCTGGGGTGGAACAGGGGGAAGCAAAAGGGGAATATATCTAAATTGAACTGAAAAATGGTGTCTGAAATACACAAAATATCAATAAAAGTATTANCACACACACACACACACACACACCCCAAGGAAAAAGTTGGCAACATCCTACAAGACATAGGCATAGGAAAAGTCTTTCTAAATCAGACAGCAGGTGTGCAGGAAATAAGGTCAATAGTCAACAAATGGGACCTCATCAAACTCAAAATCTTCTTTACAGTGAAAGAAACAATCAAGGAAGTGAAGATAAAACCCACTGAGCAGGAGGAAATCTTCACCAGTGATACATCTGACAGAGCATTAATGTCCAGAATATATAGACTACTCAAAAAACAAAGAAGAAATAAAGCAAATGACATACTCAAAAGATGGAGCAACGAGCTGAACAGAGACTTCACCAGTGAGGAAGTAAGAATGGCTGAGAAACATCTTAAAAAGTTTTCAACATCATTAATAATTAAGGAATGCAAATTAGAACCACTCTCAGATATCATCTTACTCCAATACATCTGGATAAGATCAAGCAAACAAAAGACATCAAAAGCTGGATAAGTTGTGGGGAAAGGGGAACACTCATCCACTGCTGGTGGGAATGGAAACTTGTACAACCATTATGGAAAACAATGTGAAGAACTTAAAAGACTCAAAATGATCTTAGCACCTGACCCAGCCATACCATTAATGGATATATACCCACAAACTCATCCTACTACAAAGATACACGCACATCCATGTTTACTGCAGCTCTTCACAATAGCAAAGAGATAGAACCAACCCAAATGCTCCACAACAGATGAGTGGATGACAAAATATGGTACATCTACACAATGGAGTACTATTTAGTGGTAAAGAAAGATGACATCATGAACTTTGTTAGGTAAATGTATGGAACTTGAAGCCGTTATACTATGTGAAGTAACACAGTCCCAGAGAAACAAGTGGTGGATGGTTTCCCTCATTTGTGAATGCTTCCAACAAATCGCCAGTTGAAAGGCAAGCTGAATAACATTATTGTTACATTTCTGTTTATCTGAAATCAACTATGATGTTATATTGTAAATCCCTTAAGGTGTTCTAGAATTGACCCACCACTTTTCACACTCTATAATTACTGTATATGGGTGAAAGGTATGTATTCATATTTTAGAGTAATATAAAATTAAAAGAGGAAAATGTGAATTCCTAAACATAAAAAGACCAAGAGAAAGATGCAGGACATTTATGGTAGAATGCCTGATCTGGGGTGTGTTGGGGGAAAGGGAAAGGGGAGTATGTCATAGTTGAACTGAAAAATTATGTCTGAAATACATAAAACACAAATAAAATATTTTATTAAAACATTGAAAAAAGAGAGTATATTATTGTAGAAATATCTACTTCACAAAAGAACATAAAGCTTTTGGTTGTAAAATGAAAAACAACATAATAAAATAATAAATTTAGACAGTAAAAAAAGAAATGTCAGGTTTTTATATTGATGGACCTGGATTTATATGTGATTTGGTCTTTATTTTTTTTGTAAATGTGTCTTTTTATTGATTCTTTAGCACATTCCTGAACATCCTGAACAGTTCCTGAACATCTTGTCCCCTTTCTGTGCTCCCCATCAGCCCTCCACTGTATTCCTTTTATTCTGGCATATTTGTTAAGGCTTATTAAGTCATTTGTATACCAATATATATCTGTTGCAGGTTCATCCACTGATGTCTAGTCTGCCTATCTGAATCTCTCCATTAAATAAAATCAACTGTACCTCACTCAGCAGTAATCAGCTGCCCAATAGTTGTTCAGCTAATGCTGGGAATCCCTACCTATTTTCCCAGTTCTATGCTGGGATTTTATCTGAATGATTTTGAACAAGTGTTGTGCATGCTGACCAATACTGTTGTTAAGTTCATATGAGGTTTCCAGCAGCCTGGAAAGCTCTGTTTCTTTGTGATTAACCACCTTGCCTGGCCCTTATACTTTATCTGCCCTCTCACAGTGATCCTTGAGCTGTGGATGGGTGAGGTGTTTTCTTTTTCTTTTTTTAATTTGAACTTTAGAGTACACATAGCATAAAAGTAACATGAATGAAACTGATGATACCAAGAAAAAGCAACAAAATACAGATACTTTAACATGGAAATCCCATTTATAGGTGAGTTTTAACATATGTGTCCTCTCCAGGAACACACTCTCTGCAGTCTCTTTTACACATACAGAGAGAAAGAGAGAGAGAGAGAGAGAGAGAGAGAGAGAGAGAGAGAGAGAATCTATATCCTATCTATCTATCTATCTATCTATCTATCTATCTATCTATCTATCTGACTATCATCTATCTATCGAGCGAGATATCCAAAATGGAACCTCAACTACTAAGGTTCATGAAACTTGGCAGAACACGGGTAAAGAGACTACTAGAGCATAACACAGCTCTCACCAGTGAAGCCTCCTCATGCAACAGAATATGATTTATAATTTGGTTGTTATGGCAAATTCAATATTTTCCTTGTATTGTAAATTTAGCGCTTGGCAATCCTAAGAGGGAAGTTTATAGCTCTAAGTGCCCACATTAAAAAAAAAAAAAAAAAACAGAAAGAGAACAAATAAA
>VZQC01000962.1:2598388-2628420 GCA_009823505.1 Rhizomys pruinosus
TTTTTTTTTTTTTTTTTCCTTGAGGTCAGTTGAGGCTATGGTCCTCAGGGGTCTCTTGGGTTTTTTTTTGGAGGGGGAGGGTGTGAGCCTCTGGCTCCTTTCAGCTTTACATTTACCAGTTTCATCCACTCAAGGACAAAATCAGGTCATGCTATATCAGGCTTCCCTTTTGGAAGCAAGAGCAGACTTTCCTCCTTATAGACTGGAAACTTGTTAAAGTCCCATTAGTGAATCTTCAAGACCTCCCTGAACAGGAACCCTGGTGACTCAAATTTTCAGGACTTTTCAAAAGATGCCTGCATGCACAGTCCCCTAAGACTTGGTTGACCTCTGAGGGCAAGGAACAAAGATATCCTTTAGGTTCCTCGGCCAAATTGGTATGGGCACTAAGTATGGTCATTAAGCACACAGAAAGGCTAAGTTACACCAGCCTGATACATTGCACCTATATTAAAATCATATGTTTTGAAAACAAACTGTGTGTTATTTGCATATCATGTTTCTTGATTCGCATTTTTCTATTTTAATTTTATATTACTCTAAAAGATGCATACATACCCACCATCATATACCAAAATTCCAAGGTCTGAAAATAAATGGTAGGTTAGTTCTAGGCCCTGTCTAGGGATTCACAATATAACAGCACAGTTGTTTTCAGATCATGAGGACTATAACATTGATTTTGCTCAGTTTGCCTTCAACTAGGAACTTGGTAATACCATCCACAGATGAGAATATCACTTGTATTTTGTTTTTCTTGGAATGTGTTACTTCACTTAGCATAAAATCTTCTAGTTCCATCCATTTACCTGCAAATTTCATGAAGCCACCTTTCCTTACAGCTGCATAGAACTCCTCCGTGTAGATGTACCACATTTTCTCTATCCACTCGTCAGTTTTGGGGCACTTGTGTTGGTTCCCATATGATTGTATCTTTTCATTGTCTGTTGTATTAATTCTCCTTTTACCATGAATTCTATTGATTTGGCTTTGCTCTTTCTTTTGGTTAACTGGGCTAGGGGTCTGTCTTTCTTGTTTATTCTTTCAAAGAACCAACTTTTGAATTCGTTGGTTTTTATATTGTTTTCTTTGTTTCTATTTCATTGATTTCTGCTCTGATTTTTTTTATTTCTTCCTCTCTGTTGCATTTAGGGTTCATTTGTTGTCTTTCAACTGTTTTTAGCTGCAGTGTAATCTCATTTATTTGTGCTCTTCCTACTTTTTTTTTTTTAATGTAGGCACCTAGGGCTATAAACTTCCTTCTTAAGACTGCTTTTAAAGTGTCCCATAGGTTTTGTTGTGTTGTACTGTCATTGTCGTTTAATTCCAGGAATGCTTTTAATTCTTTATTTCCTTCTTGACCCATTCACTATTCAGGAGTGTGTTGTTTATTCTCCATGTGTATCTGTAGGTAGCAGGCCTTATCCTGGTGTTGATATTGAGCTTTATTGTACTGTGGTCTGATAGAATATGTGAAATTATTTCATTTTCTTGTATTTGTTGAGATTTTTTTCTGTGTCCAAGTATGTGGTCAATTTTGGAGAATGTTCTGTGGGGTACTGAGTAGAAAGTCTATTTTCTAGTGCTTGGGTGGAATATTTGGAAGATGTCTGTGAGATCCATTTGCTGTATTGGATTGTTCCGTTGTCTCTCTGTTTGTTCTTTGCCCAGTTGATCTGTCCAAAGGACTCAGTGGGGTATTGAATTCCCCTACTATGAGTGGGCTGGGGTTAATCTGTGCCTTGATGTCTTATAGAGTTGTGTTTACAAAGATCAGTGCACTAGAGTTTGGTGCATATATATTCATGATTGTGAAGTCATCATGGTTAATTTTTCCTTTGATAAGGATGTAATGGCCCTCTTTGTCTCTTTCTGATTGCTTCTACTTTGAAGTCTATTTTGCCTGATATTAAAATAGCAACTCCTGCTTTCTTTTTGGTACCATTTGCTTGGAATATTTTTTCCATTCTTTCACTTTAAATTGGTGCCTATCCTTGAAGGTGAGATGGGTTTCTTGTAGACAGCATATTGTTGGAATCTGTTTCCTAATTCATTCTCCCATTCTATGCCTTTTCATTGGGGAGTTTAGTCCATTAATATTTAAGGTTATAATTGAGAGATGTGTGTTGCTTCCTTTTGCTTTGATAATTTAAATATTCATGTCTGCAACAATTGTCTCAAAATAATAAACTGTGCAACCCTTTTCATTAAAAAAATACCTGAACTACTCCCCCCCGAAAAAAATATCTTATCTCGGGATCTTTAATTTGACATCTGCCTCCAAACACACCTGCTTTATGGACAGATATCTTCTGAAAATAGTGAAACACTATTCTAAGTGAAGTCTAAAGGAATATTCTTTAACTGCAAAATATCCATGTGGCGTATTAAAAGCGTTTTTTTATTTTCTTGTTTTGCAGATGTATTCAGAATAATCCAGTGAGTTCGTCAAGCCCATTTTGATTACTGATAAATTCTGAAATGAATTTATTATGCAAATTATTTTTTCATTTCCTGTGCTCATGTTCTTCTCTGATCCTAGGAATGTACTTACCTCACTTTTCTCTAAATCCCTATTAAAATTTTCTATGTAAAATTTTCTTAATATTCCTCCCCCAATTAATCAGTCTATCCTTATCCTTTCTATTACCTCTGAATTGTGCTAGTGCTAAGCCAGTTCTATCTATATTAGAGTTAGTTTCTGTGTTTCTTCCCTTGCCAAACTGTGAGTTTCCCAAATATGTGGCTCCAAGTTCCTTTGAGTTGTGTGCCACTACATATCCAAATCTCAGGAAGTGGTGAGGAACTATGTGTTTTCCAGCTGCAGTGGACATTTGTTCCATCACCTTTTTACTTTTTATTAAAATATGACGAGTACACATGATGTATAGGTGAATAAATATAAGTAAAACTGGTTGTGTGTCATAAGTCTACTGCTTGTTTTCTTTGTTCTACAAAAAGGCAACCCCAGCAATATTATCAATCACCTTCACTATAGTCCATATCAAAGCATTTCATCAGTGCAGAAAATTGTCCTACATAATTTGTAATTCCAAATTTTTCTATAAGATAGGTATTCATGGAACCATTTGATAATGAGGATACTATTCTTTAAGATATTTTTTTCAAGATTATTCTATGCAATTATCAGAACTACGACAGTATGTTAACCCAAAACTAACTGTCTTCACGACTTTGTATCATAAAACAATCCAAATTCACTGACTACTATGTGTGCATTTTTGAACATTGTCTCTTCCTTTTTTCTGGTCTTTTTGAGACTGTGTCTCCCTGTAGCTAGTTCCTTAATTTTCTTAAAGGGATATTGGAATATGATATTTCACAACCTATGTATTAGATTCAATACACCTAACAGTATCTGACTCAAATTATCAACTGAATTGCCTGTGAATGTTTAGAAATGCCTTGAATTTCAGTTCATTAATTTCACATTACCACATTTTATGCCACCTAGCATTATTATGAGTAGTGAATTAGAGAGTATCTAGCAAAAATTAAGAATTTAAAAGATAGCAGAAATTAAGTGGAATATAGATTGTATTAAATGTGTTGTATAGGTTATATAACATACAAATATGGTTTACAGAAGTCATATAATAGATTTTATATGTAATAATGTCTAAGATGATGTAATATTCTCTTATAATTTTAAAATATATGATGAGACATAAGGTCTTTTCCTTTCAAAGCTCTTTCATAACATTTCTATCTCTAAGAGGGAAGATTTCAAATAATTTATTCATCAAAAGCACTAAAGCAGAATCCCACAACTGTTCAGACACATAAAATATACATCTGAAAAATGTCTAATCCTACTAGACACATCTACAGTTTAGAATCTGCACGTAAGGCTCATGGAACGTAGAAAAATGAGGGACGGAGAAAATGCTTGCATCTCTCAATTCTCACCAATGATGCTTCTTTATAGAACAGAATGCTATGCACACAGAAGGCCCCAACTGTGGCCAAGTTTCAATGAACTGGAGCCTTCCGAGTGTGTCCCTGGATAAGACTTCTATATTAAACTGCATCAACCCATGGCTCAGGGATCTTTTCATAAGAGGAAGTGGAAAGATTATAAGAGGAATGGCTGGTTCAGGAACACAAGGAAACAGAGGCTTTCAGAATACTGGAAGTTTACACATGTGAACTTGTGGTGATTTGGGTATCAGGCACGGATCCCAGAAATTTAATCAGACTAGATCCCAGAGTGAAACAAGAGAAATGGGTCATGGACTGACACTGGACTGAGATCTACTGGAGACTGATTACTGCTGCTTGAGGGAGAAAATGTCGACTTTATTCCATTGTGTTGTGGGCCACTGTTTAATGAATTAAATTATTTGAAACATTGAACTGAAGTGAATTTAGTTACAAAATCATTAAAAGCATAGAATAATGAAGAGGTAAAAACAATAGCAGTGTAATTTTTTTTTGTAATGCAGTCAAAGGAAATAAAATAAAATTGTGCATAGTGATAAATGTAAGTAAATGATTTTTCTTCTGAATATTCAGAATTATTGGGAAAATACTTAACTAATAAAAACATGAAGTAATATTTAGACATTTCTTATTGAACTGCATATTCTGACAGTGAGATCTGAGGAAAACCTTGTGGATAAGGTCAATTTACACCACTCAGTAATGTAACTCTGTGTTGTGGTAGATGTAATTCTCTATGACATCCATACAGTAAGTGACTTGAATTCCTTGAAAATTTTAAATTAAAAGTAGTGATAGGAATGTGTAATGATAAATTTTCAGGAACTCTTTCAGCAATTATTAATAAATTCAAATAAATAAAATCTCAGTAATTATTAATAAATTAAAATCTCAACTTTTTCAAACTATTCCTTTCATGGATTTTTCTTTCAAAGGGTCATGTCTGCATCTTGTCTATTTCATTGTCTTCAGGAGATTATAAAAAATTTCTAGCAGCTTGAAGCAAGAATCTATTATCTCAGAATTTGGTTGACCATAAATCCATGCAGACTCCAGACTGAATTCGGTGTTTGGGGTTTTGCAAAGCAAATGCAAGGGCATTCAGAAATCATAAAATAAAAACCAATAGTAAGAATATTAAGAATCCCAATACATAAGAATGCATAATTAGTTATTTTGTATTTACTGAGTGTAAAGTTACATGAGATATCACTTCATTGCTATCAGCATTAATTATGAGAAATGGAAAATAAAAATAAAATTTTTCTTCTTTTAATTTAACTTTTATTCTAAACTGTTAATCTGTAACACTTCAGAAGTCCTCTTCCACTTTCTCTGTGTCTGTCTATCTATCTGTTTCTCTCTCTCTCTCTCTCTCTCTCTCTCTCTCACACACACACACACACACACAGCACTGAGCACTCTACTGTCTTAAACCTAATTCTGCATTAAAATCATACAAAGCAATAACATTTAACCTATGTTTCCTCTTTTTACCTAAATACTCTACATTCCTATGCTTTGGGTTTGTTCTAAATGAGCTGTGATTATAGCTACTGAAGTTCTACCATGGAATATAAACTTTGGGTAATTAGTATCTCAATATGGATTACAGCCAGAGTCTTCACAGATAAATCTTAACTAAATCACAATCACAATTGTTTACTGAGTAACTACTGGGTAACCACTTCAAATTATACATATATATTTAATATATATAATATATATTAATAATATATATAATATATTAATAATAATATATATAATATATATATTTCAAGATCACACCCTGAAATAGGTACTACCATAATTCTCTTCAACAGTAAGATATAAAAATCAGCAAATTTAAATCTATTTTGCTAAATCACTTAAGTTATTAAGTCAACAAAGTAATATAGTATAAATTTCCCTATGAGACCTATAGGTTTTCTTTAATTCACTTCACTTTTACTATACATAAAATTAATTTTCCAAAGTCAAGTATAGGGCTTAACTTTGAAATGCCAATGTGACACTTCAAAATGTTTTATATTTCTTATAATTTGCTGGAGAAGTGATTCATTGTTTGAAATCATTGGATATACTTACAGAGGACCCAATTTTATTTCCCAGCATCAACATATCAGGTAACAGTAACCTAATACTTCAATTCTGAGGGATCTGATGCCCTTTCCTGTTCTCCATAGGCATTTTACAGCGAGGGTGCACTAATATATGTCCAGGCAAAACACCTGTATAGGTTTTTTTCCTCTGATACTTTGGTACCATTCTCCATCTAAAGTAACAGATTCTCATTGGTGTCAAAACATAATATCATATCAAATATCAAATATCTTTTGAAATTGTTTCCTCAATAGTGTATAAAATATGTATGGAAAAAGTATGAAAATAATGTACCATTAATAGGTAGACATAGCTGGAATGCAAACAGCTTAATTTATATGAGTTAATTGTGCATAAGAAAATAAGAGTCCCTTAGCACAAACTGTAAAAGCTTTTTTAGGATATCCCTGAGAAAAGGAATGCAATTGGAAGTTAAAAATCAGTTGGAAAAGAGAAGAAATTCTGAATTTCAAAATACAAGTAAAATTAAAATACGAAAATTCATGAAATTGACTAAAAGTTAAAGATGGAAGTTAAGGAAAGCATGGTGATGAAAGACTTAAAATTGAATCATTGAGAATAGAGAGAATTTTTTTTAAACAGCTTTTGTACATCACATATCACTTCAATAATGTCAATGAGACATTATTTTAGCATTCCCAAGATTTAATGATAAATTTCATTCTTGTTATATCATAATTGTGTACTGGTAGTAAGAGGGACATACTATTAACATAATTTTAAGCCTTAATTTTGAGTAATGCTTAAACATTCAGAAGTCCATGATTTTTTTTTATAAACTAGATTCTAAAAATGTTCATGCTCTTCAGAAAATGGCTGACTTAAATTAATAATAATTTGACTTATTCTGGCCCATCAATTTCAATTCAATTCCATGTTGCAATGTTACTTAAATCTGAGGCTATAATGTGAAATCAATAAAAACATGTTGCTGATCCAGCACAATAGTAGAATATCTGAAAGGATTGCTAGTTTTGCCTAATATTTCCTAGACACATGTTTATCCTCTTATAAAACATACAACCAGGGGGCTGGAGAGATGGCCTAGTGTTTAAGAGTGCCTACTGCTCTTGCAGAGGACACAGGTTCAATCCCCAGCACCCACATGGCTGCTGAGAACCGTCGTTGACTCCAGTTGCAGGGGAATCTGACACCCTCTTCTGACCTTCACAGCATTGCATGACACAGGTGCACAAACCTACATGCAGACAGTATATTCATACACATAAAAAAATAAATAAAAAACCATGCAACCAAGAAAATATACACCCATCTCATTCTTGGACATAAATGCAAAAATTCTCAAAAAATATTTGCAAATTGCATACAGACCCACATCAAAAAAAATATCATCCATTATGACCAAGATGGATTCATACCAGAGATGCAGGGATGATTCAACATATGTAGATCAATAAATATAAAACACATAAATGTACTGAAAGACAAAAAAAAAAAAAACACAATCATCTCAACTGACCCAGAAAAAGCCTTTGACAAAATCCAGCATCCCTTCATGCTTATAGTCCTAGAGGGAATTGGACTAGAGGAAGTATTCCTCAACATAAACGAATCCAAATACAACAAACCCACAAGGAACATCATCCTCACTGGGGAGAAGTTAGAAGCATTCCCCTTAAAGATAGGAACCTAGCAAGGCTGTCTCCTATCACCACTCCTCTTTAATAAAGTGATTGGAATGCTTGCTAGGGGAATAAGGCAAGAAAGGGAAATTAAAGGAGCACTAATTGGAAAAGAGGAAGTCAAACCATCCCTTTTTGCAGTCAATATGATAGTTTGCCTAAGGGATGCTAAAAACTCTACCAGAAAACACCGAAAAATTATTAAGAGTTTTAGTAAAGTGGTGGGATACAAAATTAACCTAGGAAAATAAGTAGCCTTTCTTTACACCTACTAGCAACTGGAGAAGGAATACAAGAAGACCTTCCCACTCACAATGGCCACAAAAATAAAATAAAATAAAATAAAATAAAATAAAATAAAATAAAATAAAATAATACCTAAGACCAAACTTAACCAAAGACACCAAAGAACTCTACAACAAAAATTTTAAACCCCTGAAAAAAGAGATTGAAGAAGACATCCAAAGATGGAAAGAGCTCCATGTTCATGGATTGCAAAATTAATATAGTAAAAATGTCCATTCTACCCAAATTAGTTTACAGACTCAATGCAATTCCAATTAAAATCTCCAAGAGTTTCTTCACAGACTTGGAAAAAAATCCTTAAGTTGATATGGAAAAAGAAAAGACATAAATAGGCAAAACAACCCTCTGTGAAAAGTGCAGTGAAGGGGGATCACTATACCAGATTTTCAAATTATGTTATGGGGCTTTAGACATAAAAACAGCCTGGTCCTGGTACAAAACAGATCTGTAGTCCAATTGAACAAAATTGAAGATCCAAAATTGAGCTCATATGATTTCAACTACCTTATTATTGACAAAGGGGCCAAAAAGCCTCAGTGGAGGAAAGAAGGCATCTTCAGCAAATGGTGCTGGCCAAACTGTATCACCGTTTGTAGAAGAATACAATTTAACCCTTACCTCTTACCCTGTAAAAAATCATCTCCCCTCAAACAATTCAACTCCAAATAGATCAACAATCTCAACGTGAAACCCAAAACTCTGAAGGTGATAGAAGAAAGCATTGGCAGCAACCTACAAGTGATAGGCATAGGAAAATACTTTCTTATTCAAGCAGCAGCTGCACAGGAAATAAGGTTGATAATTGGCAAGTTGGATCTCATTAAACTCAAAGGTTTCTATACGGCAAAACAAACAATCAGTTAAGTGCAGAGAACACCCATAGAGTGGGAGGAAACATTCACCAGTGAAACGTCTGACCAATCATTAACATCCAACATATATAAACTACTCAAAAACAAAGAAGAAAACAAATGACCCACTTAAGAGATCAAGTAAGAGCTGAACAGAGACTTCAAAAGTGAGGAAGTAAAGATGGCTGAAAAGCATATTAAAAAGTGTTCAATATCATTAGTAATTAAGGAAAGGTAAATTAATATCACTCTAAGATATCATCTCACTCCAATAAGACTGGCTAAGTTCATGAAAACAAAAATCATCAAATGCTGGAGAGGATGTGGGGAAAGGGGAACACTCTTCTGCTGCTGGTAGGAAAGCAAACTGGTACAGCCACTATGGAAGCCTTAAAAGCCAACATGAGCCTGACCCAGTCATACCACTCCTGGGTATATACCCACAAAACTCATCCTACCACAAAGATATGTGCACGTTTATGTTTATTGCATCTCTCTTCACAATAGCCAAGAGCTAGAACCAACACAAGTGCCACTCAACCAATAAGTAGATAGAGAAAATGTGGTACATCTACACAGTGGAAATTTATGCAGCAGTAAAGAAAGATGATAACATGAACTTTGCAGGTAAATGGATGGAACTAGTAGACATTATGCTAAGTGAAGTAACACATACCCAGGAAACAAAGGATGAATACTGTCCCTCATTTGTGGATGCTAGCATCAAATACCTTGTAGTAAGGGAAATATATATATATATAAGATTGAAGTTATTCATTAGAAGTATTATATATTAACACTGAAAGAACGACTATGCCCATTGTAATGAGATAATAACGTAAGGATCTAGAATTGACCTACCACTTATTTTCAGACTTTGTAATTGTGGCATATGGGGGGAGGGTATGTATGCATAGTTTAGAATAATATTAAAATGAAAGCTGAAAAATGTGAATTCATAAACATGTTTTGAAATTAATATACAGTTTAATTTCAGACATCATAATTTTAGTATACATGTGAAGAAAAAAATATATATATTTTGGAGCAATACAAACTGCAGGGAACTACAAGAAAAGGTCTGGTTCAAAGAACTGACTGAATTAGTAAATGTGAGTCCAAATCAATAAATCTCAGCATAGAAAAACTTTAAAAAGACTGAAAAAATGATGCAAGACGTGTATGGCAAAATGCATGACTTGAATGGGGTGGGGAGCATGGAAAGGGGAATCAGTCTAAAATTGCCTGAGACATGTTGCATGAATTTCAGGAAACTTCAATATAAAAAAATTAAAAAATAAAAATTAATAAAACGTGCCTCATCTTTTAGAGTTTGAAGAAGGTTTTATTTTTTAAAGTTTTTGAAATGCAGGCAATTTGATATCAAATATTTCCATACACTATTTCTTCCAACAGAAATTGTGGCAAGTAAGTGTACAAGAACTAATTTCCCTACTGTTCTTTCAGCTTTTGTGTGTTTAGCAACCATGTTGTAAGATTTTGAAAATGAAAAGCTTATTACATTTGTTCCATTTTTTCCTATGACTTTTAATAGACTTCTCAATGACCACAATTGATTAATATTATGTACATTTGTGAATGGTTGAAAAAAATTACTGGCATAACCAAAGAAAATATGTGAATATAGGACACTGAGTCTACAAAGACAGACATGGATCAGCTTTCACAATTATTGGAATGATACAATGAATACAGTCCAAATAAATTTTAATGCGTAATTATTAAATAAAAAGTATCAGATAGAGGTAGAAATATAAAAGAAAATGTGAGCAGCAAAACAAGAAATTATTCACAATAAATGTTATATTTCCATATGAGATAAATTGTTTGAAGGTTTAAGTCAATGTGCACAGTTTGAAACATGGCTGTTGCAGTGGGAATTGAGTCATTTTTAAAGTTAATGAAGTAAATAGGTGTATTGAATTTCTTATGAATGCTGCATAACCTAACCATGCAGTCCCAAAGAAAAGGGTAATATGTTTTTACTCCAAAATTGTGATAAATGGTTACTATGTGATTAATGTGTTTGTGAATCTACATAACAGTAGTCATATCAGGCTATAAAATACAAATTTGATTGCATGACCTCACAGTGGAATTCATGGCAGTATAGATAATGACAATATTATGAACATAGCTTCACTGTAATGTCAAAATAATTAAAAAATATGAGGAAGAAGGAAAATATGTAACCAAATCAGAGATAATTAATTTTCATGAAATATCAGTCAGACTTTCCATTTAGAAATGCTAGTAGAAAGACCTCAAGACACAGATTAATCCTAACACACTAATAGTGGGAGACTTAAACACCCAATTGAACACTTTGGATAGATCAACTCAACAAAAATTAAACAGAAAGACATCAGAACTGGACAATAAAAAACACCTAATGGGCCTCACAGACATCTACATAATATTCCACCCAAACACCAGAGAATATACTTTCTACGCAGCACCTCATAGAACATTTTCCAAAATCAACCACATACTGGGACACAAAAGAAATCTCAACAAATACAAAAGGATTGAATTTGTTTAATGCATTCTGTCAGACAACAGTGCAATAAGGCTCAATATGAACACCAGAATAAACACAACTATTTACAAGAACATGTGGAGACTAAATAACACCATCTTGAATAATGAATCGGTCAGGGAAGAAATTAAGAGTGAAAAAAAGTATTCATGGAAATGAAGAAAAAGACAATACAACACAACAAAACTTGAGGGAGAATTTAAAAGCAGTCTTGAGAGGGAAATTTACAGCCTTAAGTGACCACATCAAAAAAACACAAAAAAAAAAAAGAAAAGAAAAGAAACAGAAAGGGAACAAATAAATGATCTAACACTGAAGCTAAAAGAACATGAGAGACCGCAACAAATGAACCCTAAACCCAAAAGACAGAAAGAAATCACAAAAATCAGAGCAGAAATCAATGCAATAGAAACAAATAAAACAATACATGGAATCAAGGAATCCAAAAGCTGCTTCTTTGAAAAGATATATAAAATAGACAGAACTCTAGCTCAGTTAAACAAAAGAGTATTTGTGACGAAAGGGGAAATATCACAAAAAAGTAAAGATCCAGAAAATCATACAGGAATACTTCAAAAACTTATACTCCACTAAATTTGAAAACTAAGAGAAATGGATGAATATTGAAAACCTGGGAACCACAAAACTTAACCAAAAGATTGACAGTTTAAACAGACACATAATATTTGAGGATATTGAGGATGTAATAAAAAACCTCCCAAATAAAAAAGTCCGGGCCAAGATGAATTCAAAGTAGAATTTAAAAAAAATACATTTAAAGAGGTCCTACATCTATTACTACCCAATCTGTTCAGAAGGATATAAACAGAGGGAATTCTCAAAAACTCCTTCTATGAAGACAGCATCACCATAATACCAAAACCAGGCAAAGATATAAGTGAAAAAGAAAGCTATAGACCCATCTCATTAATGAAAATAGATGCAAAATTTTTCAACAAAATAATTTCAAATTGCATACAAACCCACATCGAAAAGATCATCCATCATAACCAAGTTGGATTCATACCAGAGAGCAGGGATGTTTCAACATACATAAATCAATAAATATCATAAAAAGTATAAATGGACTGAAAGACAAAAACCACACAATCATCTCACTTGATGCTGAAAAAGCCTTTGACAAGATCCAGCATCCCTTCATGTTTAAAGTCCTAGAGGGAATTGGACTTAAGGAAACATTCCTCAACATGATCAAAATCATATATAGCAAACCCACTGCCAATATCATCCTAGATGGAGAAAAACTGGAACAATTTTCCTTAAAGGCTGTAAACCAGCAAGGCTGACCCTTATCACCACTCCTCTTTATCATAGTGCTTGAAGCACTTGCTAGGGCAATAAGAAAAGAGAAGGAAATTAAATGAGTACTAATTGGAAAAGAAGAAGTTAAGGTATCTCTTTTTGCAGAAGATATGATAGTTTATTTAAGGGATGCTAAAAACTCCACCAGAAAACTTCTAGAAATGTTTAAGAGTTTCAGAAAACTGGCAGGATACAAAATTAACCTAGAAAAATCAGTAGCCTTTCTTTACATCAACAATAAACAAGTGGAGAAGGAATATAAGAAGACCTTCCCACTCACAATAGCCTCAAAAAAATACCTAGTAATAAACTTAACCACAGACACCAATTATTTCTACAACAAAAAATTTAAGTCCCTGAAGGAGATTGAAAATTACATCAAAATATGGAAAGATCTCCCACACTTATGGATTGTAAAAATTAATATAGTAGAAATGCCCATTTTTACTGAAATTGATATGCAGTTTCAACGCAGTCCCAATCAAAATCCCCATAAATTTTTCAAAAACTTGGAAAAAAATCATTAAATTCATATGGAAAAACAAAACACCCCAAATAGCTAAAGCAACCCTGAGTGAAAATGGCAATACAAGGGGGAGTATTCTATCAGACTTCAAGCTATATTACAGGTCCATAGTCAAAAAGACAGCCTGGTACTGGCACAAAACAGACCCGTTGAGAAATGGAACAAAAATTGAAGATCCAAACTTGAGCTCATACAATTTCAGCCACCTCACATTTGACAAAGGGGCAAAAAAAACCTCAATGGAGGGAGTAGTATCTTCAGCAAATGGTGCTGACAAAACTGGATCACCATTTGTAGAAGAACAAAAATTAAACCACTACCTCTTACCCTGAACAAAAATCAACTCCAGTGATCGCTTCCACAGCACATATACTAAAATTGGAAGGATACAGAGACGATTGCATGGCCCCTTGCACCAAAAAAATGACAGGCAAATCTTTAATGAAGGTTTCCAAAAAAAAAAAAAAAAAAAAACTAAAGGAAAGAAAAAAAAAAATCAAACTCCAACGTGATCCAAAATAAATAGATCCCCAATACGTTAAAACCAAAACCCTGAAGGTGATAAAAGAAATAGTTGGTAACAATCCACAAGACATAGATGAAGGAAAAATCTTTCTAAATCAGACAGCAGCTGGACAGGAAATAAGGATAATAGTCAGCAAATGGGGCCTCATCAAACTCAAAAGCTTCTGTACATCAAAATAAACAATCAAGGAAGTGAAGCGAAAACACACAGAGTGGAAGGAAAACTTCACTGCAGATACATCTGACAAAGCATTGATTTCCAGAACGTATAAACTACTCAAAAAATAAAGAAGAAAGAAAACACATGACCCACTCAAAAGATGGAGCAAAGAGGTGAACAGAGACTTCACAGGTGAGGAATTATAGATGGCTGAGAAACATCTTAAAAATTGTGCAACATCACTAATAATTAAGGAAATGCAAATTAAAACCACTTTAAGATATCATCTCACTCCAATAAGACTGGATAGGATCAAGAAAACAAATGGTACCAAGTGCCGGAGAGGTTGTGGGAAAAGAGGTCACTCATCCACTGTTGGTGGGAATGTAAACTTGTACAGCCACTATGGAAAGCTGTGTGTGGCACACTTGGAAGACTTGGAATGAACTTGCCACCTGACCCAGCCATACCACTCCTTGGTATTTACCCACAAGACTCATCTTACCACAGAGATACATGCACAGCCATGTTTATTGCAGCTCTCTTCACAGGAGCAAGGAACTGGAACCAACCCAAGTTGCCCTCAGCTAACGAGTGGAAAGAGAAAATGTGGTATCTCTACACAATGGAGTTCTATGCAGCAGTAAAGAAAGATGACATCATGAATTTTGCAGGTAAATGGATGGAGCTAGAAGATATCACACTGAGTAAAGTAGCACAGTCTAAGAAAAACAAATGACAAATGGTATCCCTCATCCGTGCATGCTAGCAGCAATTACCTAATTGTATGGAAAACTGAGCAACGTTAATGTGATCTGAAAACAACTGTGCTCTTATATTTTAGAATCCCTTAAGTAATAAAAAAAATAAAAAATAAGAAAAGAATATAAAAAAGCCAATGTACAGTGAAAGAAACAATCAAAGAAGTGAAGAGAAAACACACAGAGTGGGAGGAGATATTCTTCAGTGATTCCTCTGACAGAGCATTAACATCAAAATATATAGACTACTCAAAAAACAAAGAAGAAAACAAATGACCTATTCAAAAGATGGAGTAAAGAGCTGAACAGAGACTTCACCAGTGAGGAAGTAAGGATGGCTGAGAAACAACTTTAAAAAGTTCAATATCATTAATAATTAAGGAAATGAAAATTAAAACCACTCTCAGATATCATCTCACTCAGATAAGACTGGATAAGATCAATAACAGAAAAATCTCTGACCCATCCCATGGGTCAGTCAACAGAGTCCTGGAAGAGAAGGAGTGAAGGGAAGGGGCACGAGACGCAAGGAATTGAGACAAGACAGGTTCTGATCAAGTCTCATTTATTGTAGGAACACAAGTAGAATATAAATTGTAGGGAATGCAGAAGCATTGCTAAACCACAGGCACCTCAGTGCTTACATATTGGAAAGAACGTGCAGATACAGATCTTTACTTAAGGTGAACATTTGCAACACCTCCTGTGATAAGTTACACAATGGACTGCAATCTCTTCGTGATTATTTCAGTGCTGGGAAGCTGCTAGTGGAAAGCTACCAAATGGCTAAACATGACCGAGAGCCCCACAAATCTCCAAATGCTGGAGAGGTTGTGGGGAAAGGGGAACACTCATCCACTGCTGGTGGGAATGTAAACTTGTACAACTCTTATGGAAAGCAGTGTGGAGAACTTTTCAAAAAACTCAAAATGAGCCTACCACCTGATCTGGGTATATACCCACAAGACTCATCCTACCTCAAAGTTACATGCACATCCATGTTTATTGCATATTTCTTCACAAGAGCAAACAGCTGGAGCCAACCCAAATGCCCCTCAACTGACTAGTGGATGAAAATAAAAAAGTGGTACATCTACAAAATGGAGTACTATTTAGCGGTAAAAAAAAGATGACATCATGAACTTTGCAGGTAAATGGATATAACCTGAAGCCATTATGCTAAGTGAAGTAACACAGTCACAAAAAAAGCGAATGGTTTGCCTCATTTGTGGATGCTGATCCCAAATCCCTAGATGAAAGGCAAGCTGAACAATATTATTGTTATAATTCTGTTTATCTGAAAGCAACTAAGTTGTTACAATGTAAATATCTTAGGCTCTAGAATCAATCCACCACTTATTTTCAGACTATGTAATTTTTGTATATGAGTGCAAAGTATGTATTAATATTTTAGAGTAATATAAAATTAAAGGAGGAAAATGTGAATGCCTAAACATAAAAAAATGACAGAGTGAAAGATGCATGACATTTACTGCAGAATGGATGATCTGTGGTGTTGTGGGGGAAGGGAAAGGGGAATATATCTAAACGCAACTGAGAAATGATGTCGGAAGTACAGAAAACATCAATAAAGCATTATATAAAAAAGATATGCTAGTAGAGATCAAGACAGTGAGAGAAAGAGAAAGTTGCCTCAAAACACATAGCAAATGTCACTTCTTGTCATATATGCCTGGCACACAACAGGCAGCCAGAAAACTCAATTATTTACAGGCAATTTATATCAGATAAAGCATATTTTATTTTTTAACCCATATTTTCTTGTTCACATATTAAAGGTAAGAATAAAATATATTTGGAATCTTGGTATAATCATAAAATATGTAGAATGAAATGATGATGAAATCATGGCATATGCAAACCTGCAGAGTATAATAAAATTTGCATTTTGTGAGCATTTCATGGTAGAAATATAGTTAAAACTAATGAACAGAGTGCTTTTATCAAAAAGTTAGAATCATTGAAGTCAAAATGGAAATAAATAAAAAACAGGGTCAGTAATTCTCAAAGGCTAACAATATTTGAAAAAAATCAATCAAATAAAGTATCTGACAAGAATATTTAGAACAAAATAAAGTTATATCAAACAAAACATATATGGAATAAATAAATCTATACTAGCCATATCCCCCTTAGTTTGTGTTTTGGGGCCATGATTCTTGTTATTGGTGCTTGATTTTGAGATTTTTTTTTCTTTTTTGTGGGAAGGATGCTGGTGACTATACCCAGGTATTGGTGATTAGTAAGTAACGGTGTGAAGTAAATCAGAGATAAAAATCACAAATATTAAATAAATTAAAAATATTAACTATCAAGTAGTACTACCAAATTTATCAAGATATTTTAAATTACACGGGAATATACATTTTTGAAAAATGTAGGATACCATAAATAAGGTTATTTCAAATTCTGTGATAATCAACAAGTTACATAAATATATTTTCAACATATTTCATTGAGCACTCCCACACCTCACAAAAATTGAAAATTCCTAAATCTTTATTTAATTTCTGGTTTTATAAATATTCTAGGAACAGATAATTTTAAACTAAGACTCTTACATAAAATAAAATGGAAACCAAAGTTGCCCATTTTACTTATAGTCACCTTGACAGCAATACTCTATAAGGAAAATACCATAAACAAAAATAGGTAAACCTGCATCACTACACAGATTATGTATAATACAACATTAAATATTCATGTGTTTAACCAACTATGCATACAATATAGGACTCATAATAAAATATTCTTAACCAAGAATCGTAATGATGAGTTCATATTAGAAAATCAATGACTGGAAATCAAACGTCAGTGTCTACCAATGCGTTCATTACACATCAAATGCTGTTAGTGATTTGGAAATATAATATATTGGTATAATTCATTCTATATCTAGTAGAATTCAAAATGAATGGCATCCTTATTCTTATGACTAAGTACTACCACTTCCAAGTTGGAAATCAAGTTAAATCAACACCAATATGGGCTACAGTAAGGAAAGCAGGCTTGGCTCTAAAATAATATCTTTTACTGAAAAGTAATTAATGAAAAAGAATGCCTTCTGTCATCACTATTTTTCATTAACATATTGGACTTCCTAGTTTAAGGAGCAAAATATGAAAAAAAATATTATGTAAGGGGATTATAAAGAACATAATAATATTAATTTAAAGATAAATAACTACAAAAGGGAATTCAAGAATATGTTGCAAAAATATGAAAATGTACTAAGCTTTGTTTTACTTTGTACAAGCTTAAGATCCTAACGATAGTCCAACAAAGTTGTGCTTTCCTTTTCAAGAGTGTAGGGAAGGGAAGCAAACAGCACAAAGATTTGAAAGGTGACCACCAAAGTCCAGGAGGCCTTTGGAATTACTGAATTCTAAAATTAATAAAGAAATTTAATTTAAAATTATGATAATGGGGTTTGAATCCCTAGCATAGAGGCTGCTGGTGCCTTCTAGAACAGCTGGGGAGCAGGGTGCGGGCTGGTATGTCAGACAGGAGGATCTTGAAAGCTGATATTTTAATTCTTAGCATAGATGCTGCTGGTACCAGCACATGGACTAAGCAATCAATTCCCCTTATTACACCCTTCCCAGCCCACCACCGACCTAGAAAAACTGGCTGGCAGCAGAGAGAATACAGTACTCAGCATGTGTCCTCTGGGTTGCTACCCACCCAGTTCTTGCAGAGCTGAAAGGGAAGAGTGAACTATACCTTCCAATATATAACAAAAATTGAAAACCTGAAACCCGGACAAGCCAACACTCCATAAATAAGGAGAATACAAGGAAGGCACCTGAAGGAATCAAGGAAAGAAATCCTTCAACATGGTGAAAAGGCATTGGAAATTCACATCAGAGTACAGGCAAAAGGCAAACCACATGCTGAGAGCACAATGAAAGAACAATATGTGAAACACAGAGATCAACTCCACACCAAACTGTAGGGAGCATGTGGAGGACTCCTACAATGGGTTCTCCCTAGAGGTATCCCAGGAAAAAGATCATAGAATAACAATCACAGATGTATTCAAAGAAGCCTTCGAACTAAGGGGAGAGAATGGAAAACTCAGAAAGGACCTACAGGGAGACAATGACAGCCTTCAGAATGAACTACAAGGAGAGACTCCAGAAAGAGCTAGAGGGAGAAAAAGAAAACTCCAGAAAGAATTGGAAACACTGAAGAGATCACATGCTGAAATGAAAAAGGAAACCAATGAGTGAAACAAGGAGCTACAAGAAAAGACTGAGAAGCTCCAAAAGGAAGTGGAAAAACTAAAGAAAACACAGGATGAAATGAAAAAGGAAATCTGCACTCATTCAATCAAAAAAGATTCCTACAGTGGGATACCCCTGGGGATGGTCCAGGACACAGATATCGAAACACAATTGAGAACATACTTAAAGAAGTACAAGATTATAAAGAGCAAATAAAAGAATTAAGAAAAGAGAATGAAGAACTCAAGAAGGACCTAGAGAGAGAGAATGACAAACTCTGGAAGGAAGTAGAAACACTGAAAAGATCCAATGCTGAAAAAGATAAGGAAACCAGCCAGCGAAGCAAAGAGCTACAGGAAGATATTGGGAAGCTCCAAAATGAAGTAGAAATATTAAAGAAATCAAAAGAGGAAATGGAAAAAGAAATCAAACACTCAATCAATCAAGAGGAAATGAATGGAAAAATCCTCAGAAGCAGAATGGAGGAAACAGAACAAAGATTATCAGACCTGGAAGATAACACAGAACAACTAATAAACTCAAGTAAAGACTATGAAAAATTTTTAAATACACAAGATTGGAACAACCAGGAAATGTGGAACTCTAAGCAAAGATCAAACCTCTGCATCATAGCGATAAAGGAGAAGAATCCCAAGAGAATGGTATTAATCAGTTCTTCAATAGAATAATAGATGAAAATTTCCCCAAACTAAAAAAAAGACAAACTCATACAAATACAAGAAGCACATATAACACCAAGTAGATTAGACCAGAAAAGAAACTACCCTCACCATATCATAGTCAAAACACATGACACCCCCCAAAAGGACAAAATTCTGAAAGCCACAAGAGAAAAACAAGAAGTTACATGGAAGGGGAAACTGATGAGAATTACAGCTGACTTCTCAGTGCAAACTATGAAAGCAAGTAGAACGTGGACCAAAGCATTTCCCATGCTAAAGGACTATAGATGCCAGCCCATGTTACTATATCCAGTAAAAATGTTGATTCTAGTTGAATGAAAGAGAAAAATCTTCCATTACATAAACAAGATGAAAAAATACATGTCCAGGAAACCAACCCTTCATATACTACTTGTAGCAATTCAAAGGACAGGGTAGAAAAGCAACTACCAACAGGCACCTTAAAAGAGAAATTAATAAAAGGAGAAATGCAGAGCTAGAATCCTAGACCAAAATGAAATGGTTAATAAGGTGAAAGGAAGCAATACACATCTCTCAATTATAACCTTAAATATTAATGGGCTAAACCCCCAATCGAAAGTCATAGATTGGGAGAATGGTTTAGGAAATCCATAGATATGCTGTCTACAAGAAACCAATCTAACCTTCAAGGATAGGCTCCAACTTAAAGAGAAAGAATGGAAAAAAATATTCCAAGCAAATGGTACCAAAAAGACAGCAGGAGATGCTATTTTAATATCAGACAAAATAGAATTCAAAGTAGAAGCAATTACAAGAGACAAATAGGGACATTACATCCTTATCAAAGGGAAAATTAACCATGATGTCTTCACAATCATGAATATATATGCACCAATCTCCATTGCACTGATCCTTATAAGCACAAATCTATAGCACCTCAGGGCACAGATTAAACCCAGCCCACTCATAGTAGGGGACTTCAATACCCAATGAGTCCTTTGGACAGATCAACTGGATAAAGAACAAGCAGAAATAAATCTGAACTGAACAATACAATACAGCAAATGGACCCCACAGGCATCTTCCAATTATTCCACCCAAGCAACTAAGAATATACTTTATACTCAGCACCTCATGGAACATTCTCCAAATTGACCACATTCTTGGACACAGAAAAAACCTGAACAAATACATAAAAATTGAAATAATTTCATGCATTCTATCAGAACATAGTGCAATAAAGCTCAGTATCAACAACAGGTTAAAACCTGCTACCTACAGGAACACAGAGAGACTAAACAACATGCTCCTGAATAATGAATGAGTCAAGGAGGAAATAAAGAAAGAAATAAAAGCATTCCAGGAACTAAATAACAATGACATTACAACACAACACAACCTATGGGTTCACTTTAAAAGCAGTTCTAAGAAGGAAGTTTGTAGCACTGGGTGCCTACAGACAAACACACAAACAAACCCAGAAAAAGCACAAATAAATGAGCTAACACTGCACCTAAAACACTTGAAAGACAACAACAAATGAACCCTAAATGCATCAGACAGGAAGAAATAACAAATATCAGAGCAGAAATCAATGAAATAGAAACAAAGGAAACAATACAAAAAAATCAACGAAAACAAAATTTGGTTATTTGAAAGAATAAACAAGACAGACAGACCTCTAGAAAAGTTAACCAAAAGAAAGTAAGAGCAACTCCAAATTAGTAGAATTCGTGATGAAAGGGGAAATATCACAACAGACAATGAAAATTCCAGACAATCATGAGGGAATAGTTCAAAAACTCATACTCTATTAAATTTGAAAACCTAAGACAAATGGATGAATATCTGCAAAACGAGGAATCACCAAAGCTAAACCAATATATTGAGAGTTTAAGCAGACCCATAATATATGAAGAAATTGATAATATAATGAGACCTCCCAACTTAAACTGTGCAGGCCCAGATGGTTTCACAGCAGAATTCTATAACACTTAAATAGGACTTACAATCATTATTACTCTAACTGTTCAGAGGGATTCAAGCAGAAAGAAATCTCACAAATTCTTTCTATGAAGCCAGAATCACTCTAATACCAAAACCAGGCAAGGATACAACCAAAAGAGAGAACTATGATCCATCTCACTAGTGAAATCAGATGCAAAAATTCTCAACAAAATCCTTGCAAACAGTATACAAACACACATCGAAGAAAAGATCATTTACCATGATCAAGTTGGATATATACCAGAGATGAAGGGATGGTTCAACATATGAAAATCAGTAAATATCAAAAAACGCATAAATGGACTGAAGGACAAAAACCATATGATCATCTCAATTGATGAAGAAAAAGCCTTTGACAAAATCCAGCATCCCTTAATGATTATGGTACTAGAGGGAATTAGATTGGAAGGATCTTTCCTCAACATAATCAAAGTCATATATAAGAAACCCACAGCCAGCATCATCCTAAATGAAGAAGTTACAAGGATTCCCCATAAAGGTAGGAACCTGAAAAGGCTGACCCTTGTTGCTACTCCTCTTCAATATAGTGCATGAAACCCTTGCTAGGGCAAGAAAGCAAGAAAAGGAAATTAAAGGAGTTCTAATTGGAAAAGAGGAAGTCAGGCTATCCCTTTTTGCAGATGATATGATATTTTACCTAAGGGATGCAAAAAACTCCACCAGAAAACTCCTAAAAATGATTAAGTGTTTCAGTAAAGTGGCAGGATACAAAATTAGCCTAGAAAAATGAGTAGTCTTTCTTTACACCAACAACAAGCGACTGAAGAAGGAATACAAGGAGACCTTCCTAATCACAATAGCTTCAAAATAAATAAAATAAGTGGGGATAATCCTACCAAAGTCACCAAAATGTCTACAACAAAAAATATAAACTGCTGAAGGAGATTAAAGAAGACCTCAGAAGATGGAAAGATCTCCCATGCTCATGGAGTGGAAAAATTAATATTGTAAAAATGTATATTCTACCCAAATTAATAAAATGATTCTATGAAATTCCAGTTAAAAGCCCCAAGAGATTCCTCACAGGCTTGGAAAAGTAATTCATAAATTCATATAACAACAAAAGACCCCAAATAGCCAAAGCAAACCTGAATGAAAAGACCAATACAGGGGGGATTTCTATACGAGACTTTAAACTATACTACAGGGCTAGAGTCATAAAAACAGCCGGGTACTGGCACAAAAACAGACCTGTAGACCAATGGAACAATACTGAAGATCTAAACATGAGCACATGCAATTTCAGCCAATGGAGGAAAGACAGCATCTTCGGCAAGTGGTTTTGGCAAAACAGGATCACCACTTGTAGAAGAATAAAATTTAACCCCTACCTCTCACCCTGTACAAAAATTAACTCCAAATGGATCAAAGACCTCAGTGTGAAACCCAAAACTCTGATGGTGATAGAAGAAAAAGTTGGCAGCAACTTACAAGACATAGGTGTAGGAAAATACTTTCTAAATCAGACAGCAGCTGCACAGGAAATAAGGTTGATAATCAACAAGTGGTACCTTATTAAACTCAAAATATTCTGTACAGGAAAAGAAACAATCAGGGAATTGAAGAGAAAACCCACAGAGTGAGAGGAAATCTTCACTGCTTATACAACTGACAGAGCATTAACTTCCAGAATATATAAACTACTCAAAAAACATAGAAGTAATAAAACAAATGAGTCACTCAAAAGATTTAGTAAAGAGCTGAACAGAGACTTCACAAGCGAGGAAATAGAGATGGCAGGGAAACATTTTAAAACGTGTTCAACATACCTGCTAACTAATGAAATGCAAAATAAAACCATTTTTTTTTAATTTTATTTATTTCCGTATGTGTATGAATGTATTGTTTGCATGCAAGTCTGTGCACCCGTGACGTGCAATGCCGCGGAGGTCAGAAGAGGGCGTCGGACTCCCCTGGAACTGGACTTCTCCTGGAATTGGAGTTTCAGACAGCTCTCGGCCGCCATGTGGGTGCTGGGGATCGAACCCGGGTCCTCTGCAAGAGCGGTCGGCACTCTTAACCGCTAGGCCATCGCTCCAGCCCAATAAAACCATTTTAAGATATCATCTTACCTCGATTAGGCTGGCTAGGATCAAGAAGGCACATGGTATCAAATGCTGGAGAGGGTATGGGGAAAGGGGAACACTCATCCACTGCTAGTGGGAATGCAAACTTGTACAACCACTGTGAAAAACAGTATGGAGAACTCTTAAAAAATTCAAAATGAGCCTACCACCTAAGCCAACCATACCACTTCTGGGTATATATCCATCAGACTCTTCCTACTGCAGAGATACATGTACAGCCATGTTTATTGCAGCTCTATTCACGACAGCCAAGAACTGTAACCAACCCAATTGCCCCTCAACTGACAAGTGGATACAGAAATGTGGTAGAATTACACAGTGGAGTTGTATACAGTGGTAAAAAAGATGACATAATGATATTTGCAGGTAAATGGATGGAACTGGAAGATTTTATGCTAAGTGATGTAACACAGTCCCAGAAAAACAAAAGACAAATGGTATCCTTCATCTCTGGATGCTAGTACCAAGTACATAGTTGTAAGGCAAACTGAACAACATTAATGTTATAGTCCTCATGATCTGAAAACAAGTGTACTCTTATATTGTGAATCCCTAAACATGTTCTAGAACTAACCTACCATTTATTTTCAGACCTTGGATATTTGGTATATGATGGAGGATATCTATGCATCTTTTAGAGTAATATAAAATTAACATGGAAAAATGCAAATCAAGAAATATGATATGGAAATAACATACATTTTTTTCAAATGATAAAAATTTTTTTTTTAATTTTTATTGATGGTTTGTGCATTTTATACATCATTTTCCAATTCAGATCAGGCATATTTCCCTTTCCCTTCCCCCCCACCCCCACCCCATCCCAGATCATGTATTCTGCCATAACTGTCCTGCATCTTTCAGGTTTATTTTTTTTCATTTTTTAGCTATAAGTGATAATCCATGAGTATAAGCATCCTTCGTGCAAAACCAATCTATAGACTGTTGTGCCCAAACCCCCACAGTCCCACCATTCAGTGGAGGTTGACAGGTTGTTTGTTCAATCAAGTTGATCAAATGAGTGTCCAGACTACATCGCTGTAGTTTCACCGTTCACCCCAATCGCAGCCTTTACATTCTACCACGCCCCCTCTTCCGCAGATTGTTCCCTAGGCTTAGAAAAGGGGCACAGGTGGATGAGAAGTAAAACTGTCCTCTCTCTCTGGAGCTGTTGACTTGGATTCTGGTCAATTCTGGCTGTTTCCTTTCATGGGCTGACAGTTTGTTCAGGAGTAACCTTTCGATCCTACTAATGAAGCACAAGCAATTAGATATATAGGTATTTAAGCAGCACTAATAGTTATGGTAGGTTACTTTGGCATAGACACATATGTTTGGATGATATGTTAATTCATGAATTACATTTTTACCCCCTGATAAATATAACAGGGTCTTACTGTGGCTTATGACATCTCCTAACCTGTAGAGGATGTAGGCTTGTGGCATCAGCCATGGGTTATTCCTCCAAGGAGAGAGCCAACAGCCAATTAGATTTGGGATATACAGGCACATGGCTGCCTCTGCTGCACAGTATTTCCAGGCAGGTGAAGTGTAGCTGGTGCTGATGGTGGAGTCTTGCTTGACTCAGGGAGACCCGTATTTGCTTTATTGGTTTAGTGGCCTTTGGGAACAAATGATAAAATTTTAATATAGGTGCAATGTATCAGGCAGGTTTAAGTTAGCCTTTCTGAGTGCTTAATGACCATATATAATATCCATACAAATTTCGCCTAGGGCCTTAAGGGATAACTTTGTTCCTTGCCCTCAGAGATCAACCAAGTAATAGGGGTCTATGGGGCATCTCTTGAAATGTTCTGCAAATATGGGTCACCAGTCTTCCTGGTCAGGGAGGTCTTACAGATCCACTAATGGGATTTCAACCAGTGTCTTCTCTATAAAGAGAGAATTCTGCTCATGCAACAGAAAAGGGAGCCTGGTCTAGCAAGACCTGATTTTGTCCTCGAGAGTTTGGAAATGGCAAATGAAAACCTGAAAATAGCTAGGGGCTCCCACCATCATCCCCCTAAAAAAAATCCCCCTGAGACACACATGACGACCAGATCATCAACTAACCTCAAGAAAATAAAAACATTGGTTAATCTGGACTGTGTGGCCTTAAGCATCCAAAAGGAAAGTAAAACCAGAAATATATAATCACTAAGACCAGAGAAGTTGTACTTCAGATATAAAACATGAGATCTTAGTAAAAAGACAAAAAAAAAATAGAGCACTGTTGTTTGGCCTGTGTTCAATTCTTACTGGCAAGTATGTCTATTCTATGGCTGCCATTGCTTTTGCCACTCTTCAAAGACATGAGACACAGCTTTTTTAACTTTCCAATATGGACTGAAGACTCATGTCTGTCTGAGAATCCTCCTAACCTTCAATGCCAGATGGGGACTACTGAAATATCCAGCTTGTGGTCTAAGAAGCTAAGGGGAATTCAGCCTCATCAGAGTATAGACTGCTATTGTTAGACAACCCAGGCTGTATCATGGAGGCCAACACAGGGGGACCAAGACAGGACACATGCTTACTGAACTTCATTTGGTGGACCTTGGGAGGGAAAGACCCCAGTGTGGAGCACAAGGGCAGGATTGATGGTTGTTTTGTCTTCCCAAGGAGGAACCTTTGAGTACTTCCTTAAGGAAAACATGACATTTTTAGGAAAAAAAAACCCTCCAATTCAGGATTATATATATAAAACAAGTTAGAGAGAACAACAACGAAAGAACTGGAGAAAAATAAACTCTGGAAAGACACAGAAAAAGATGCAAGACATATATGGCAGAGTGCAGGGACTCAGGTTGGGTGGAGGGCATGGAAATGGAAGTGACTCTAAACTTGATTGAGAAAAGATGTATGATTTATGGAAAAAGTTTAATAAAATAAATAATTAAAAAGTAATACATTCTATTTCTTTTTGTTGTTGCTGTCAGTGTGTTTTTACTTTCTCCCAGAAGCCCTTTTCAAATATTTTTGGCATGCTACTCTTGGATCTATACTTCCTGTATCAATCAGTTGAAGATTCTTTTGAAATTTATTTTATTTTATATTTTTATTGACTTTTGTGTATTTCATAAACATCTTAATAATCTTTGACCCCCTTCCTCGTATGTACCCTAGTATAAGCTCCAAGAGTTTTGAAGCATTCTGTCATTTATATTAACGCCAAGGAACTTAAGGTAATGTTCCTTGAAGTCTCTCAGTACAAGTTCTTCTACTGGGAATAATCAGTTTATATAGAGTGACTGACTTAAAGAAGCACAGCACTTCCTCCCCTAGTAGTAATCAGTTGTTCCATAGTTCTACTAAGGTTGTGTTCATTTACACATAGCTATGCTGAGATTTTTGTCTGCTTGAGTTTGTATGGGTCTTGTACATGCTGTCACCATTTATGGAAGATCATATGAGCAAGGTGCCAAAGAGCCTCTAATTCTATATAACTAGAGAGGTCATAGACCTCAGAGAAAATCCCAAGAATGTCACATCCTTAGAAAATGTTAATTTGCTATTATGTATTAAATATGTCCTTATATCTACAGACATTTATGCTAATCACCACTCATCAAAGAACAATCTTTTGCAACAGATGTAGAAAATTACAGACTCCCACAACATCACACAAAGAGATTAAATGTGTTTGAAATGACCAACCGAAAGTGATGCATCTAAAATGGAACCTCTACTCTTAAGACTCATGAAACTTAGTGGAACAAGGGCTACAGAACATAATATTGCATCTCTCAACTCTCAATAATGAAGCTCCTTCATGCAACAGAGGGAAGTGATTCTAGTGCCCAGGAACCATTGTGGAAACATTTCTCTTTATTGTATACTATTTGTCATGCATATATCCCACTACTATTTGGAAATGGTCCTTTAAAAGTCTCAGGAAGGGGCTGGAGAAATGGCCTAGAGGTTAAGAGCACCGACTGCTCCTGCTGTGGACCCGGGTTCGATCCCCAGAACCCACATGGCAGCTGAGAACCGTCTTAAACTCCATTCCAGGGGAATCTGACACCCTATTCTGACCTCCATGGCATTGCACGCCAAGGGTGCACAAACCTGCATACAGACAGTACATTCATACACATACAAAAATAAATAAATGAATAAATAAATAAATTAAAAAGTCTCATTAAATATAATAAAATTCTTTTTTAATATTTTATTTATTTATTTATTTATTTATTTATTTATTTATTTATTTATGTGTATGAATGTATTGTCTGCATGTAGGTTTGTGCACCCATGGCGTGCAATGCCGCAGAGGTCAGAAGAGGGTCTCAGATTCCCCTGGAACTAGAATTCTCCTGGAATTGGAGTTACAGACGGTTCTCAGCTGCCATGTGGGTGCTGGGGATTGAAACAAGGTCCTCTGTAAGAGCAGTTGGGGCTCTTAACCGCTAAGCCATCTTTCCAACCCCAACAATAAAATTCTTATTAAATATACATAAATATATGTGATAATATCTTGATGGAGAATTTGCAGTTTTCAAGGATACATAACACTTTTGGAATACATATATTTTAACTTTAAAAATAAGAATAATCACATATTCTTGCTAAGAAATATCATACTGATGTTAATCCCCTTAAAATTGATCTATGACTAGAATTTTCTCACAACTTCAGATAGGATTAAACAGAGCTTAAGATCTGCTTTAATTAAGAAAACCGATAAGAATAATTGATTTATTTGTAAGGGAAATTCACAAGTTGGAAAAGTTTTGCCTATCAAATGTCAACACATTACAAAGAAAAGATATGAAAAGTGCGTGAATTGTCAGAAGGATAATTAAATTAGAAAGAATAGTATAAAACTGAGAAATTGTTTCATATACATATGAAATACATTTCAATGAATAATACAATAGAAATCAATTTGCACTGAAGTTGCCTGAACCAAACTGCTGGCAATGTACCTAAGTGTCTCTTTTACTGACAGACACTGGAGAAATTGTTCTCCATTTTTTATATCATTTAATTTAATTAAGAAATGGAAATAATTGATAGGTATTTTTGCAGTAGTAAAATTTATTATGAATGTTATTACATAAAGACAATGAAATTATCCTATTGTATTAAGTGCGCATTTGATTACTACTTAAATTGTTAACAGGTTTGTGTCAGATGTGACATTTGAAATTGTATTATATAAAATGTACTAAAAACTATAATAGAGACAAATGTTTTGATACACAGCTGTAATTCCACCACTTGGAAATGTTGAGGCAGAAGAATCAAGTGTTTAAAGTCATCTTAGTCTGCATAGTAAGTTTGATGCCTGATTGTGACCATTTAAATAAATGTGGCAGTAACAAATGCCAAAATTAGAGAAATAGTTATGTTGAAAAGATTTACAACTAATACTGAAACATAATAATAAATATTTCAATTATGCCACCCATTTCCAGGAAAATGTTTGTATACAAGTTAGGGAAAGATGAACCTTAAAAGGACACAGTGATAATTTGTCATCACATTAGAAGTTTTCTACAAGGAAATAATAATATAATTAATTTTATTTTTAATCACTGACATGAGCATGATACTTGGAAAGTGAATTAATAAAAATTATTAGCAAGCTTACCATAATAAAAAGGCTAAGAATAGGCATTTTGTATTAAAAAAAACACAGAAATACAGTGAATCATGGAATACAATTATTTTAATCTAAAGGAAACTACATTAAAAAGATCTGAGATTCCCAAATCCATTTATGTTGTTAGAATTATGAAAGAATGACAATATCATGATGAAAGAGTATATGGCAAGAAATTTTCTTTTATATTATTAATGAAGAAATAAATTGGTGAAAATATTTTGAAACATATTTTTCAATATCTAGAAAAAAAATAAATATTCTTTAAGATGCAGGAGTGAGATTTCTTGATATACTTCAGAAGTAAAAATTAATATCTAAAAATTTACAAACAAAAAAAATGCCTTACTTGTTTGGTATAGAATTGTGCCTCTTCCCCAAAACTTCCTATTATAACTTCAACATCCCATTAATTCAACAACTATGGTGTGTTTATGGAGATAGAGTTTCTTAAGTGGTGACTGTGTTAAAATGGGACCATTTGGGGATTCTTTTTTTTTATTAATTTAGTTTTTATTGATGCTTTGTGCATTTCATACATTTTTTCCAATTCAGTTCAGGCTTATTTCCCTTTCCCTCCCCCCCACCCCCACCCCATCCCAGATCATGCATTCTGCCATAACTGTCCTGCATCTTTCTCTCAGTTTTTTTTTTC
>VZQC01000962.1:2643193-2674017 GCA_009823505.1 Rhizomys pruinosus
ACAGCCTGGTACTGGCACAAAAACAGACCAGTTGACCAATGGAATAAAACTGAAGATCCAAACCTGAGCTCATACAATTTCAGCCACCTCATATTTGACAAGGGGGCCAAGAAGACACAATGGAAGAAAGACAGCATCTTCAGCAAGTGGTGCTGGCAAAACTGGATCACCACTTGTAGAAGAATGAAATTAAACCCCTACCTCTCACCTTGTACAAAGGTCAACTCCAGATGGACCAAAGACCTCAACGTGAAACCCCAAACTCTGGAGGTGATAGAAGAGAAGCTTGGCAGCAGACTACAAGACATAGGTGTAGGAAAAGACTTCCTAAATCAGACAGCAGCTGCACAAGAAATAAGATCGACAATTGACAAATGGGACCTCATTAAACTCAAAAGCTTCTGTACATCAAAGGAAGCAATAAAGGAAGTGAGGAGAAGACCCACAGAGTGGGAGGAAACCTTCACAGCAGATACATCTGACAAAGCATTAATTTCCAGAGTATACAAGCTACTCAAAAAACAAAGAAGAAAGAAAACAAATGAATCATTCAAAAGATGGAGCAAAGATCTGAATAGAGACTTCACAGAGGAGGAGTTAGAGATGGCCGAGAAACATCTTAAGAAGTGTTCAACATCTCTGATAATTAAGGAAATGCAAATTAAAACCACTCTGAGATATCACCTTACTCCAATAAGACTGGCTAGGATCAGGAACACGAATGATACCAAGTGCTGGAGAGGTTGTGGGGAAAGGGGAACACTCATCCATTGCTGGTGGGAATGTAAACTTGTACAGCCACTGTGGAAAGCAGTGTGGAGAACCCTTAGAAGACTCAAAATGAGCCTTCCATTTGACCCAGTCATACCACTCCTGGGTATATACCCACAAGACACAACTTACTGCAAAGATACATGCACAGCTATGTTTATTGCAGCTCTGTTCACAATAGCAAAAAGCTGGAACCAGCCCAGGTGCCCTTCAACTGACGAGTGGATAGAGAAAATGTGGTACATGTATACAATGGAATACTATGCAGCAGTAAAGAGGGACAACATCATGAAATTTGCAGGTAAATGGATGGAGCTGGAAGACATTATGTTAAGTGAAGTAACACAGTCCCAGAAAAACAAACGACAAATGGTGTCCCTCATATGTGGATGCTAGTACCAACAACCCAGATATAAATATTTCTCATAAAGTATTTCTTATTAAAAAAAGCAGGTGTTTCTATTTTAATATCAGAGAAAAGAGACTTCAAAGTTAAGAAAATCAGGAGAGACAAAGAAGGCCATTACATTTTTACCAAAGGAACAATTTACCATGAAGATTTCACAATCATGAATATATACGCACCAAACTCTGGTGCACCAAACTTTATAAAGACAATTCTTCAGGACCTCCAGGCAAAGATTAACCCCAATACACTCATAGTTGGGGACTACAATACGCCACTGAGAACTTTGGACAGGTCAACCAGACAAAGAATACACAGAGAGACATTTGAACTGAATAATATGATACATCAAATGAAAATCACAGACATCTACAGAATAGTCCACCCTAATACAAGAGAATACACTTTCTTTATTTTATTTTATTTTTTTTTTATTTTTATGTGCATGAATGTACCATCTGCATGTAGGTTTGTGCACCCCTGTCATGCAATGCCACTGAAGTCAGAAGAGGGCATCGGATTCCCCTGGAACTGGATTTAAAGACAGTTCTCAGCCACCATGTGGGTGATGTGGATGGAACCCAGGTCCCCTGCAAGAGCAGTTGACACTCTTAAATTCTAGGCCATCTATCCATCCCCGAGAATACACTTTATTTCTGTGGACTTTTCAAGGCAGGGTCTCCATGTAGCCCCAGCTGCCGTGGAACTCGCTCTGTAGACCAGGCTGGCCTTGAACTCACAAAAACCCGCCTGCCTCTGCCTCTCAAGTGTTAGGATCAAAAAAGTGTGAGCCACCATGCCTTGCTAGAGAATACACTTTTTACTCCGTATTCCATGGAACATTCTCCAAAATAGACCACATACTTGGACACAGAAGGAACCTCCACAAACACAAAAAGATTGAAATAATTTCATGAATTGTATCAGACCACAATGCAATAAAGCTCATTATACACACCAGGATAAGCCCTACTATCTACAAGAATACATGGAGACCTTCTCATTCACATTATCCTAAAAACAATAAAATACCTAGGAACAAACCAATAAAAAGACACCAAAGATCTCTACAACAAAAATGTTAAACCCCTGAAGAAGGAAATTGAAGAAGACATCAGAAGATGGAAAAACCTCCCATGCTCATGGATTGGGAAAATAAATATGGTAAAAATGCCCATTCTACCCAAAATCTTGTTCAGTTTTAATACAATCCCAATTAAAATACCCAAGAGTTTCATCACAGGCTTGGAAAAAAAGTCCTTAATTTCATTATGAAAAGCAAAAAAGCCCTTATAGCCAAAGCAACCCTGAGTGAAAAGAGCAATACAAGGGGATCTCTATACCAGACTTCAAATTATACTACAGGGCTATATTCATAAAAACATCTTGGTACTGGCACAAATACAGACCTGTTGAGCAATGGAACAAAACTGTAGATCCAAACTTGAGCACAAACAATTTAGGCCACCTCATATTTGACAAGGGGGCCAAGAAGACACAATGGAGAAAAGACAGCATCTTCAGCAAGTGGTGTTGGCAAAACTGGATCACCACTTGTAGAAGAATGAAATTAAACCCCTGCCCCTCACCTTGTACAAAAGTCAACTCCAGATGGATTAAAGACTTGAAACCACAAACTCTGGAAGTGATAGAAGAAAAGATTGGCAGCAGCCTACAAGACATAGGCATAGGAAAAGACTTCCTAAATCAGACAGCAGCTGCACAAGAATTAAGGTCGACAATTGACAAATGGGAACTCATTATACTCAAAAGCTTCTGTACATCAAAAGAAACAATCAAGAAAGTGAAGAAAAAAAGTGACAGAGTGGGAGGAAAACTTCACAGCAGATTCCTCTGACAAAGCATTGATTTCCAGAATATATAAACTACTCAAAAACAAAGAAGAAAGAAAACAATTGACCTCATCAAAAGATGGAGCAAGGAACTGAACAGATGCTTCACAAGTGAGGAATTAAAGATGGCTGAGAAACATCTTAAAAAGTGTTCAATGTCACTAATAATTAAGGAAATGCAAATTAAAACCATTTTAAAATATCATTTTTCTCAAATAATACTGGCTAGGATCAAGAAAACAAATGTTTCCAAGTGCTGGAGAGGTTGTGGGGAAAGGGAAACACTCATCCGCTGCTGGTGGGAAAGTAAACTCATACAGCCAATATGGAAAGCAGTGTGGAGAACCCATGGGAAATTTGAAATGAACTTGCCACCTGACCCAGCCATACCACTCCTGGGTATGTATCCACAAGACTCATCTTACCGCAGAGATACATGCACAGCCACGTTTATTGCATTTCTCTTCACAATAGCAAGGAGCTAGGACCAACCCTACTGCCCTTAAACTGAGGAGTAGATTAAGAAAATGTGGTAAATCTACACAGTGGAGTTCTATGCAGTGGTAAAGAAGAATGACATCACGACATTTTCAGGTGAATGGATGGAGCTAGAAGATATCATGCTGAGTAAAGTAACACAGTACCAGAAAGACAAAGGGCAAATGCCCTCATCTGTGGATGCTAGCACCAATTACCTAATTGTATGGCAAACTGAGCCACATCAATGTGATCTGAAAACAACTGTGCTTGGGGCTGGAGAGATGGCTCACTGTTTAAGAGGACCGACTGCTCTCCCAGAAGACACAGGTTTGATTCCCAGCACCCACATGTTGGACAAGAACCACCTCTAAGCTGGGCGTTGTGGCACACTTGGGGGGCAAGAGGCAGGTGGATCTCTGCCTGGCTCAAGGCCAGCCTGGTCTATGGAATGAGTTCCAGGACAGCTGAGGCTATAGGGAGACCCCATCTCAAAAAGTAAAAAAGAAAAAATAAATAAAATGACTCTTATTTTGTAGAATCCCTTAAAAATAAACAAATAAAAATAAAAGAAACTAACAATTCAGAAAAATTCTCAAAGCAATCCAATGAACAGAAGGAGCAACTATCCCTAAGCAATTAAAGTGAGAAATCAACATATGCATAACAGAGTAAGTACAAAACTAGACTAAGAATACAAACAAAAAATAAGGTAGAAAGGAAGCAACACACATCTCTGAATAATAACCTTAAATGCTAATGGTCTAAACTCAAAAATAAGACATAGACTGGAAGAATGGATTAGGAAACAGAATCCTTCTTATATGCTGTCTACAAGAAACCCATCTCACCTTGAAAGACAGACGCCACCTTAGAGTGAAAGGATGGAAAAAAATACTCCAGTGGAATGGTACCAAGAAACAAGCTGTAGTAGCTATTCCAATATCAGACAAAATAGATTTCAAAGTAAAATTATTCAGAAGAGACAAAGAGGGCTACTACTTCTTTGTCAAAGGAAGAATTACCTACTCAAAGATGGAGTAAACAGCTGATCGAAGACTTCACTGGTGTGAAATTAAAGATGACTGAGAACCATCTTAAAAAAAGTTCAACATCATTAATAATTAAGGAAATGCAAATTAAAACTACTCTCAGATATCATCTCACTCCCATCAGACTAGCTAAGATCAAGATAACAAAAGAAGACAAATGCTGGAGAGGTTGTGGGGAAAGGGGAACACACATCCACTGTTGGTGGGAATGTAAACTTGTACAACCACTATGGAAAACAGTGTGGGGAACCATTAAAAGAATCAAAATGAACCTACCACTTGACCTAGTCATACCACTCCTGGGTATATATCCAAAAGGCTCATCCTACTGCAAAGTTACATGCATATCCATGTTTATTGCAGCTGTCTTTACAATAGTGAAGAGCTGGAACCAACCCAAATGCTCCTCAACAGAGGAGTGGCTGACAAAAATGTGGTATATCTACACAATGGATTACTATTCAGCGGTAAAGGAAGATGACATTATGAATTTTGCAGGTAAATGAATGGAGCTCGAAGCCATTATGCTAAGTGAAATAACACAGTCCCAGAAAAACTAACAGCAAATGGAATCCCTCATTTATGGTTGCTAACACCAAATCTCCCCAGATGAAATTCAAGCTGAACAACATTACTGATATATTTCTGTTTACCTGAAAGCAACTATGTTGTTATATTGTAAATCTCTCAAGAGGCTCTAGAATCCACCTACCACTTATTTTCAGACTCTGTAATTACTGTATATGGGTGGAGAGAATGTATCCATATATTAGAATAATATAAAATTAATGGAGGAAAATGTGGATTTCTAAGCATAAAAAAAGACAGAAAATGATGCAGGACAGTTATGGCAGAATGCACAGTCTGGGGTACGGGAAAGGGAAAAGATAATATGCCTAAACTGAATTGAAAAAATGGTGTCTGAAATACACAAAACATCAATAAAAGCACGAAATAAAAATCTCTAGATAGGCTGAATAGACTGAAGTGGATGAACTTGAACTTAATGATATCTGGGTAAAATGGTTGACTGGATGGGACTTAACATGTATGGCATAACACATGAGATCTGGTGGGGCTCTCAAGGAGTATAGGTGAAGAGGGGATACAAATTTGTTTAAGAACTATTGCATGAAATGTAAAAAATATATCACAATAAAATATTTTAAAATTTGATAATAAGAAAGACTTCACAATCCTAAATGTCTATGCATGAAACTCTAGTGCACCTAACTTTATAAACACTACTCTGTAGGACCTCAAGACACAGATTAATATTAGCACACTAATAGTGGGATACTTCAACACCCCACTGAGCCCCTTGGAAAGATCAACTGGACAAAAAAATAAACAGACATCAGAACTGAACAATACAATATACAAAATGGATTTCACAGACATCAACATAATAGTCCACCTAAACACCAGAGAATATACTTTCTCCTCAGCACCTCATGGAATATTCTCCAAAACTGACCACATACTGGGGCATAAAAGAAATTTCAACAAATACAAAATGATCAAAATTATTTCTTGCATTCTATCAGACCACATTGCAATATAGCTCAATATGAATACCAGAATAAGCCCAACTAGCTAAAAAAACACATGGAGACTAAACAACACAATCCTGAATAATGAATAGGTCAGGGAAGAAATAAAGAATAAAATAAAAAATATTCATGGAACTGAATGAAAAGGACAATAAAACACACACACACACACACACACAAACAAACAAAACAAAACAAACCTGTGGGATATTTTAAAAGCTGTCTTGAGAGGGTAATTTATAGCCCTAAGTGCCCACAACAAAANAAAAAAAAGAACGGAAACAAATAAATGATCTAACATTGCAGCTAAAAACATTTGAGAGACAACAGAAAATGAACCTTAAACCCAACAGACAGGAACACATAATGAAAATCAGAGCAGAAATCAATGACATAGGAACCAAGAATACAATGCATAGAATCAAGGAATCCAAAAGATGTTTCTTTGAAAATATAAACAAAATAGATAGACCTATAGCCCAGATAACCAAAAGAAAAAAGAAAGACCAACTCCAAATCAAAACTATTCATGATGAAAGGGGAAGGTTCACAACAAAGTAAAGATCCAGATAATCATAATACTTCAAAAACCTATACTCCACTAAATTTGAAAACCTAAGAGAAATGGGTGAATATTTGAAAACCTGAGAACAAACAAAGCTTAACCAAGAAGAGATTGACAGTTTAAACAGACCCATAATATTAGAGGAAATTGAGGATGTAATAAAAAACCCTCCCAACTCAAAAAATCTCAGGCCCAGATGGATTTACAGCAGAATTCTATAAAATATTTAAAGAGGTCCTACAACCATTACTGCTCGATCTGTTCAGAAGGAATCAAACACAGGGAATTCTCCCAGATTCCTTCTATGAAACCAGAATCACTCTAATACCAAAACCAGGCAAATATACAACCAAAAGAGAAAGCTATAGACCCATCTCATTAATGAATGCAGATGCAAAAATTCACAACAAAATGCTTGCAAATTGCATACAGAGCCATATCAAATAGATCCTCCAGCATGACCAAGTTGGATTCATACCAGAGATTCAGGGATGGTTCAACATACCGTAAATCAGTAAATATCACAGAACAGATAAAAGGACTGAAAGACAAAAGCCACAAAATCATCTCAGTTGATGCAGCAAAAGCCTTTGACAAGATCCAGCATCTCTTCATGTTTATAGTCCTAGAGGGAATCAGACAGAAGGGAACTTTATTTGACATGATCAAAGCCATATATAACAAACCTACTGCCAACATCAGCCTAAATGGAGAAAAACTGGAACCATTTTCCTTAAAGGTTCGGGAACCCTGGAAGGGTGCACCTTATTGCTACTCCTCTTCAACATAGTGCCTATGATGCTTGCTAGGGCAATAAGACAAAAGAAAGAAATTAAAGAATACTAATAGGAAAAGAAGTTAAGCTGTCATTTCTTGCAGATGATATGATAGTTTACCTAAGCGATGCTAAAACTTCCACCAGAAAACTTCTAGAAATGATTCAGAGTTTCAGTAAATTGGTGGGATTCAAAATTAATCTGGAAAAATGAGTAGCTTTTCTTTACATCAACAATAAACAAGTTGAGAAGGAATATAAAAAGAACTTCCCACTCACAATAGCCTCAAAAACAATAAAATACCTGGGAACAAACCTAAACAAAGGCACCAAAGATCTCTACAACAAAAATTTCAAACCCCTGAAGGAGACTGAAATGACATCAAAAATGGAAAGACCTCCCATGCTCATGGATTAGGAAAATTAATATAGTAAATATGTCAATTTTACCCAAATTGATATACAGATTCATTGCAATCCCAATAAAAATCCCCATGAGCTTCTTCATAAACTTGGAAAAAAAATCCTTAAATTCATATGGAAAAACAAAAGACCCTGAAAAGCTAAAGCAACCCTGGGTGAAAAATGCAATACACTGAGAATTGTTTTACCAGACTTCTGTGGAGTGTTACACACCTCTGCCTACTGAAGACATTTAACCTGTTTTCAGAAGCAACAGCTGAGTCGGTGGCTTGGGCCAAAGATCAGCACCTGGTATATTTCTAGAAGAAGCAGATGATCATATATAAATCCTTACCTTTCCCATGTTAACCTATTTAGCAGGATCTTGCATTTTTCCTGCTTTTTAGCCAACTCCCAGAGTCTGTGGTGTTGACTACACAACCTATTGGCCCACTCCTTGGTCAAGACCTGGAACCCTGCTGGCTGGCCTAGAGCAGGTTCCTACATCTGGTGCCCAGCATGGTCTGCAAACCCCCCCACCCCGCACCCAGCATTTAAAGAAAGGCGGCCCTTCCTCGGTTTCAGCTTATGGCCCCCGCGTTTGTTAAATGCTCCTTTGTTTTATCTGAGGTACCGCCTTTACTGATTAGGTATGGTAATTGGTGAGTAGGCCCCTTTCTTTTGTGTGTTTGTAGCCACACCGGGGTGAACACTGGAATATTTGAGATAGCATGAGCTCACATTTTCCCTGCTTTTCACACAGCTGTTCTGTTGATTTTGCAACCTCTTCTCCCCCTCCTTGGTCAAGACCTGGAACCCCCCAGCTGGCCTGGAGAAGGTTCCTACAGACTTCAAGCTGTATTACAGGGCCATAGTCATAAAGACAGCCTGGTACTGTCACATAAACAGACCCATTGATCAATGGAACAAAACTGAAGACCCAATCTTGATCTCATACAATTTCAGCCACCTCCTATTTGACAAAAGGTGAAAAATAAAACTCAATGGAGGAAGGCTTGCATCTTCAGCAAATGGTGCTGGCAAAATTGGATCACCATTTGTAGAAGAACGAAATTCAACCCCTACTTCTCACCCTGAACAAAAATCAACTCCAAATGGATTAAAGATCTCAACAAACCTGAAAACCTGAACATGACAGAAAACAAAGTTGGCATCTACCAGCAAGATATAGGCATAGGAAAAGACTTTCTAAATCAGACAGCAGGAAATAAGGTCAACCTTCGACAAATGGGACCTCATCAAACTCAAAAGCTTCTGTACAGTGAAAGAAACAATCAAGGAAGAGAAGAGAACACCTACAGTGTGGGAGGAAATCTTCACCAGTGATTTATCTGACAGAGCATTAATGTCAACTATATACAGACTGCTTAAAAAACAAAGAAGTAAGAAAACAAATGACCTACTCAAAAGGTGGAATAAAGAGCTGAACAGAGACTTCATCAGTGAGGAAGTAAAGATGGCTGAGAAACATCTTAAAAAGTGTTCAACTTCATTAATAATTAAGTAAATGCAAATTAAAACTAGTCTCAGATATCTCACTCCAATAAAACTAATCAAGATCAAGAAAACAAAAGAAACCAAATGCTGGAGAGTTTATGGGGAAATTGGAACACCCTTCCATTGCTGGTGGGAATGTAAACTTGTACAACCATTGTGGAAAGCAGTGTGGAGAACACTTAAAAGACTCAAAATAAGCCTACCACCTGACCCAGTCATATGACTCCTGGGTATATACCCAAAAGACTCATCTTACAGCAAAGATACATGCACATCCATGTTTATTGCAGCTCTCTTTAAAATAGTAGAGATGAGGATAGTTGCTCCTCTCTTCTGCCCTTTGAATTGCTTCCAAATATCTGTGTCTATAACAAGGTAAACTACCATAAAAATTAGTACTGTTTAAAACCTATATATCTAATTGCTTGTGCTTCATTTGTAGGATTGAAAGGCTATATATTATACTGTTTAAGTACCTATATATCTAATTGCATGTGCTTCATTAGTAGGAATGAAAGGTTATGCCTGGACAAGCTGGCAGCCCATGAAAGAAAAAAGCCAGAATTGACTAGAGACCAAGACAACAGCTCCAGAGAAAGTAGACTGTTTTGCTTCTCATCCACCAGTGCCCCTTTTCTAAGCCTAGGGAACAATCTGCGGAAGAGGGGGCGTGGTAGAATGTAAGGGCTACGATTGGGGTGAATGGTGAAACTACAACAATATAGACTGGACACTCATTTGATCAACTTGATTGAACATCAAAGCCCCCCCCCCCTGCTGGATGGTGGGACCCATGAGCTGTGTGGGTTTGGGCACAACTGCTCGGAAATTGATTTTACATGAAGGATGCTTGTACTCGCAGACTATCACCTACTGTTTAAAAAAAAAAAAAAAAACAGAGAAAGACGCAGAAAAGTTATGGCAGAATGCATGATCTGGGATGGGTAGGGGTGGGGTGGGGGGAAGGGAAGTGGATATATGCCTGAACTGAATTGGAAAATGATGTATGAAATACACAAAACATCAATTAAAATAAAGAAATAAATAAAACATAAATAAAAATAAAAAAAATAAAAAATAAGTAAAAAATAAATAAATAAAAATAAAATAGTAGAGATGGAACCAACCCAAATGCCCAGCAACTGATGAGTGGAACACAAAAATGTGGTACATCTACACAATGGAATATTACACAGTGGTAAAGAAAGTTGACATTATGAAGTTTGCAGGTAAATGAATGGAACTCAAAGAAATTAGGGTAAGTGAAATAACACACTCCCAGAAAAACAATGAATGGTATCCTTCATTTGTGGATTCTAGTACCAAATCCCTAGTTATAAGGCAAAATGTGAAGATTAATGTTATATTTATTTTTATCTGAAAGCAACTGTACTGTTAAAAATATGAATCCCTTTTGCACTATAGAATTAACCTACCAGTTATTTTCAGACTTTATAATTTTGTTATAAGTATACATATTTTGGAAGAAAATAAAATTAAAAGGGAAAAATATGAATTCCTAAACATGTTCTGGAATTTTCATATAGTTTATTCTCTGATGTCATAATTTTTGTATATATGTCATATACATGCATATTTTGGACCAATACAAATTGGGGGTAGCAACAAAAGAACTGAGTCAAAGAACTCACAGAAACACCAACCTTATGTCCCAAACAGTAAATCTCTGCATAGAAAAACTTTAAAAAGCCTGAGGAGCCCATGCATGGTGGCACAGGCCTTTAATCTCACCACTCAGGAAGCAGAGACAGGCAGATCTCTGTGAGTTCAAGGCCATCCTAGCCTACATAGCAATCTCCGGGCCAGCTGGAATTAAAGAGAGACCTTGTCTCAAAAAGACCAAAGGAAAAACAAACAGAGACAAGTCATGTTTGATAGAATGTATGAGCATTGGTGGGAAGAAGGGCATGGAAAGGGGAATGTGTCTAAAGTGTATTGAGAAACGCTGTAAGACATAAAATTTCAATAAAATATTTTAAAAAAAGAACTGACCAAAACAGTAAATTCTGCATCAAAATGTTTATAAAAGACTGAGAAAAAGGGCTGGAGAGATGGCCTAGTGGTTAAGAGCGCCGACTGTTCTTGCAGAGGACCCGGGTTCTATCCACAGCACCCACATGGTGGCTGAGAACCGTCTTCGACTCCAGTCCCAGGGCAATCCGACACGGGTGCACAGACCTACATGCAGACAGTACATTAATACACATAAAAATAAATAAAAAAAATTAAAAAAGACTGAGAAAAAGATACAAGACAGGACTTAATATGTAAGACAGAATCCATGAGCTCTAGCAGGGGATGGGGTTAGGGGGTTTGAGGGGTGGGCATGGATGGGGGAATGAGTGTAAATTTGATTAAGAAATGTTGTATGAAATGTGCTCAATAAAAATTAACTTAAAAAACAACAACAAAAAAAGAAATAAAAAAAGCAATCTAAGGAATATTTTGGAACTGATGGCTGGGGTATGTGGGAGAGACAGACTCAAACAGGGATGAGATTATTGGTTGGCTGCCCAAGCTGTATCTGATGGACCCAAATTGTGGGACATGTGGTCACACAAATCAGACTCTGTAGGCTGCATTTTTACACACAGTTAAGTACATTAAAATTGACAAGGGGGAGGTAGCAATGGGTGAGGGGATCTACATACCATGAAATTATATTGTATGAAGATTGCAAAAGTTCAAAAAAATTAAAGGATATGCACTTATCATAGCCAAATTTTCTGCAATGTAAAACATTTTAAAATTTAGTGACTTGAAACCAACATTGTTCTGTTATCTACCACATATTTTGTAATTAAAGACTTTTGGAGGTAGTCAGTTTATGTTTCCATTGTTTCTTAATGACACTAATTTAAATCACATAGTGGTACTTTAATGTGGAAGAATTACCCTAGAAATTTCAAGAGTGCTTAACAAATGTGACTTCACCTCAGAAAGTAAAGGATTCAAGGATCAATTGTGGGTCTGCTAAAATCTGTTATGTACTTAGAATATGAGTTAATGAATGTATAGAAATATAAAGAAGCTTTTTTATGATTTCTGTTTATTTTTTTAATTTTTATTGATGCTTTGTGTATTTCATACATCATTTTCCAATTCAATTCAGGCATATATCCCCTTCCCTTCCCCCCACCCCACCCCTACCCATCCCAGATCATGCATTCTGGCGTAACTTTTCTGCATCTTTCTCTGCTGTTTTGTTTTGTTTTGTTTTGTTTTGTTTCATTTTTATGTTTTTTAACAATAAGTGATAATCTGTGAGTACAAGCATCCTTCATGTAAAACCAATTTGCAAGCAGTTGTGCCCAAACCCACACAGCCCATGGGTCCCACCATCCAGCAGGGGGGGCTGTATGCTCAATCAAGTTGATTAAATGAGTGTCCAGTCTATATTGTTTTAGTTTCACCATCACCCCAATCGCAGCTTGTTTAATATATGATTTCTATTTATTTTTAAAAGATGATGCAGAGATCTGTTCTCTAATCAGTTTAATTGTAGCTGCTTTTAGTTACATTTTCAAAAATTGATTATTCTTTATTATATTCCCATCTGATAAGAAGCAATAATTTTAGAATTAGCACCACAGAATGTAAGTAGCTCATATATTATGTCAAAGAATATAAAATATAATTTTGCTGAAAGGCTTCCTTGCCCTCCTATAAGTTTATGTGCCTCAGTTTATCCTCAAAGATACATGAAGTGTTCATGTAAGCTAAAAAGCTTTGCATGGATTCCTAAGATTGACAATATCCTTTGTCCTTGTTCTGTGTATTATGGTTTTACTACAGGTAACTTCTGTTTCTTTGTAACTGAAAGTAAATAGGTGAGTTGTTGTGAAATAGCGAAGGCTGCATTGGGCATGGGAATGGGGTAAGGAAGGGGAATGGAAATAAAAATTACTAAATATTCATTAAAAATGAATGAAATTATGAAACAATAAAAATAGAAACAAAAAATATTTTTACAACTATATCTTACAGTAGAGGTGACATACCCTAAAGGTAGCTTAACTTAATTCATGAGAAGAAAAACATACTGTATTTTCACTTTTGAATATAGTTCATTTTACTAAAAAGTTACTCATAGACGAAAAGGAACTAGTATATATTTGGCACAATTGAAAAATACAATAAGTAAATATATGTATATAGGCACATTTTAAGGGATAAATTGTTATTTGCTGTGAAATATTGTCCAGGATGAATAATGCAACTTGGCCTGCATCCAAAATGCACATTCTTAGATCCAAGAAAATTCATTTCAGTTTCACCAGTGAGCAATGATCATGTCCTTCAAATACACTAGAATAAATACACTTCAAAAAGGTGTGTATGTAAAATGATGACTATACTTCTTGATTAAATCATGACAATTAGCTATTGAAGCTTTGAAGCCTATATTTCATTTAGATGAAGTATCCCGGAATCAAATTATTTGTTCAGAGCTCATTTTGAGTCTTGATTTACAGTAAAGTAATCAGCTTGTTTTTAATATGAAATGAAAACCTTCATTTATAAATCTTTTATGACATAGGAAACATTGGAAGATAAACTCATATTTCTGAGCCTTGTATTATCTATGATGGTGCATGATGTGAGAAACGCAATTAGCATTCATGCTCCTCAATCTCTATTTTCTAGATAGATAAAAGAGCCCAAGGAGAATCAGAATTTTGACATGCTATTACAGAGAAGGATGAATATAGTAACAGTAGTGTACTTTGTTTCAAAAGACTAAATGAAAGTGTTTTGAGGGTTTTTCACCATAAAGAGGTGATGGCATGATAAATTTATGAAACAATGTATTTTCCCTGTTTAAAATACAGCAAAACAGAGTATAGTGAGATGGCTCAGTGGTTAAAAAGCACTGGTTGCTCTTGCAAAGATCCTGGGTTTGATCTCCAGCTCTTACAGGGTGGCTAACAACTGTCCATAACTCCAGTTACAGGGAGTACAAAGCCTATTTCTGATATCCTAGGAGATTACATGACAGGGTACACTTATACGCGTGCAGGCAATACACTATTACAAACAAAATATAAATGATAAATAAAACTTTAAAAAATAATAAAATATACCAAAGTATATAGACATTGTGAAACGTCACATGGTATTCAAATTGTATATTCAGATATATAGTGTATTTTTAAGTACATAATTATATTTAAATATATTTTTTTGTATCTTGTGTGAGGGAATTGCCTGCATGTATGAAAGTGCACATATGTCATGCAATACCTCGAAAGGCCAGGAGAGGACAACGGATTCTCCTGGAACTGAAGTTATGGGCTGTTCTTAGTCACAGTGTGGGTGCTGAACATTGAACATGGATCCTCTGCCACTGCAGTCAGTGCTCTTTAATGGTGAGCCATCCAACTGGCCCCTCCAAACTGCTATGTCAATATTTGGTCTATTATACCAAGCATCACTGTAATTGCCACAGATAAGTAACATGGATATAGTACAGTCTTCTCCCACTTGAGTTGCTTCTTATTTATTTTGTAACATAATCCCATCCAAGTACTTAGTTTAAAATTCAACTTCACTTTTCCTTCCTCATCTTGTAAACTAAGAATGTGTCTCAAGGAATGCAAATAATACTAATACTATTGTTCATTTTGTGTGCAATATTACAAAACATATGAATTCATGCATTAGAGAAGACATAGATCTTCATACTATTCTGGAAAAAAAAGTTATTTCTAAACATGAACCCTTAACAAAAACATTGCTAAGGGCGTTAAATTCTTGTTGCTATGGCTAAATTCATGAGATAAACAAATTAGTGGGAAAAGAAAAGCTTTTGACTTATGTACTAGTTACTCTGTCATTCTGAAAGAAACACCATGACCAAGACTAAGAGTAGGAAGTGTTTATTTGTTTTATAAAGCCAGAGGGAAGAAATCCCGTAATGGGAGGTGAACCATGACAGTGGAAGTGATCAGAGCAGAAAGTCTGGCAATCAGAAGCAGACAGAAGAAGCAAAAAAGAGACTGGAAATCTGGCAAGGCTTAAAAACTCTGTAAGCCCACCCCGGTGATTTACTTCCTCCAGCTCACATCCCCTAAATGTATCAGGATCCTTCCCTCCAAATGCCACAAACTGGGCACCAGGAGTCCAAATAATTGTAGCCTATGAGGGACAATTAATTCAAATCACAATTCAGTTTTAGAAAATGAAGTGTAGTGGTTGATAATACTGTTATTTGAGTCTGTGGGAACTGTGACCCTGAGACAGAGAATACATTTTACATTCAGGAGGATGAAAAGAAAGACAGAAAGGGGACAATGTCTTATCCACCTTAGCCACATATCCCCTAAAAGCCTGACTTCCTCCATTCAGGTGCCACTCTTAAAGATTCACCACTTATGCTAGGGTTGAATTCTTCAGCATATGAACTTTTGATCAACTGATAATATAAACAATAGTCCAATAGACTGAAGAATTTCCATTATTGGTGGACATATGGAACTATCATATAATTTAGTTGCTTATTTTTTTCAGTATTTCACTAGTTCCTTCTTCCATTTTCTATCCATTTGTCCTTTGATGAGATTCTCAGTAACTCCTGGATTTACAAAGGATTTCTCCAAAGGAATTATAAAATTTCACATTTTTTGTAAAGTTATGATAAGCACTTACTCTGCTGGGACCACGGAAGTATAAGATTGGCCATTTATTTATGTTTTCTATTTCTATGCCAAAGTTCATGGAAAAACTAACAAATAACATGGGTTTAGTCCTTGAGCAAAATGAAAATCATTAATAATGTCATGGTATCCACAAGCAGGAGGGCTTATTATTTACATATTCCTGATGGAATCTTCAAAGTTTTAATGACGTTCCCTAGGTAACAAAGAAAATACAAAGTAGATTATAGTGCTAGTCTCCTTAATTAAAGTGTCTGTACTGAACTATTCTGCAACTGTGGCTTTTATTCCTTTTTCTACAATTTGCTATTCAGCAAATATAGGGTTTACAAAACAGGATATTAAGAAATAAAGAAATCTTAGGAAAATTTCCTCTGTGATTTAGAAAAATAGAAATAGGGCTCCATAGCGATAAGCAAGTTATAGTTCTTAAAAAGAATTAGACTTAATATCAATTTAAAGTGAATTAATAAATACTACTTGAATAAAGAAGTAGAAAGAGATAAGAGACTAAGTGGGCTACTAGTTGGATAAATTAAAACATTATTGTTTATATATGTCTCTTTCCACTAATAATGAGTGGAATTAAATCCATAACAAAATATTTCCCTTAAATATTCACCTATAGTTAAATAGATAAATAGTGAATAATTATTTAGGTAGAACTATTTTGGGTCATGGTCACCACAGACCAAAATACATTGATAATAACTCAGAGTTGGACTCTGAATCTTATTCTTCTATTTGATTCACAGCTTAATTCCACCTGAATATTATATAACTTATACAATATGTTAAATATGAATGTATGTGTATCTAAATACAGTATGTCATCCACTAAGACATTTTACAAAAGGATCATTTTGCTAACAGAGCAGAATTTATTCTATGTCCAATAAGATTTAAGATCCTTGGACCTGGTGGATGTAATGAATAAAATACAACAATAAAACATACACCTAGATATATTCCACACGGGTTTTTAAATGGAGCTCAACGATTTAGTAACTATTTATTTATTTATTTATTTATTTATTTATTTATTTATTTATTTATTTATTTATTTGAGACAGGGTCTCTCTATAGCCCCAGCTGGCCTGGAACTTACTTTGTAGACCAGGCTCGCCTTGAACTCACAGAGATCTTCCTGCCTCTGCCTGCCGAGTGCTGGGATTAAAGGCATGCTCCACCACGCCACACCTGGCTTAAAGATGGTTCTTAGCTTCCATGCGGGTGCTGGGAATTGAACCCGGGTCCTCTGCAAGAGCACTTGGTGCTCTTAAAAGCTGAGCCATCTCTCGAGCACAAGAATTTACCTGAGCAGATTCCAGGTCCAACTCCACTACTGTCTCAACCAAGGATTTAACTCCCACTACAGGAAAAACGATAAATTTCCTTTTATTCTAAAATGAAATGCAAAGGCTGTGAATATAGCTCTATTAGTAGAGAGTTCACCTTTCATTTCAGTCTTTAACCCCCTGCAAAAACCAATTGTACTATTACACAACTGTAATTTCAGCACTTGCAAGTTAGAGACACGAGAATCTGTATTTCATGGTCATTCCTGACACCACTGAAAATTTAAGGTCAGCCAAGGACACATAAGATCCAGTCACAAAGCTATTTAAGTAACTAGATGAATAATTAAATAATACAGACATACATATGTAAATAAATAAATAAATAAATAAGAAGCAACATTTTAAAAGACAAGGGTGTTAACATGTAGCTAATTACTTAGTACTAGATATTCTTCTAGGTAATTCAAGCAAGAGCTCCATATTCATATTCATAACTTTTCTGTATTACTGATGGTATTTTCATTTTTCCATAGAAGAAAATTAGATTTAAAAGAAAGTTTTAACCATTTAATCAAACAGTAAAAAGTCCGCATTCTGTGCAAGATCTATAATACTCCAAAGCCCAGACTCTTTCCTATTTTAAAGATAATGATCATGCCATTGTATCCTCAGAGCAATCAACTTTCAAGTACATATCTTAGAATGAGATTTCCAGTCTTCTACTTATTTAGCTGCTTTGTTCTCAGCATGATTCAATTTGATTATATACAAATGTGATCAACTATGTACCTACTGGAAGATATAAATACATTTGGCTTGCTATTCAATGATTTCCCTATAATTAGTTATTGACTTTACTAATGAAGTTACCTCTTCCCTTCGTTGCCACCTGTGCAGCATATCTAAAGAATGGAATGCTAATTTATTCTATGAGGAAATAGAGACTGTTCTGATATAAGCATCCTTCTTTTTAATGTTTCCTTCACATAATGCATTGAAATCAATGTGAAGGGAAACAAATAATATAGCTAAAACAAACCATAAACAAAAACTGCAAATGTAAAGCATGGCGAAAGAGGAAATTTTATTTAAAAGCTAAAACAAAGCAAAACAAAACCAAAAAAAAAAAAAAAAGCGTGGTGGGGGTGTGTGTGGAGAGGAGGCTCAGTGGTTAGGAGCACCGACTGGTCTTACAGAGGAACCGGGTTTGATTCCCAGCACCCACATGGCAGCTGAGAACTATGTTTAACTCCAATTCCAGGGGAATCCCATGCCCTCTTCTGAACTCTTCGGCATTGCATGACAAGGGTGCACCAACCTACATGTAGATGGTACACTCATACACATAAAAAATCAGTTAATAATTTGCTACTAACTGCCAAGGGAAGAAGCTGTTCCTTTCTTGGCCCATCTTCATTACCAATATATTTATCTAAAATTGCAACTATTTAATAAAATCAAGTAGGAAACATTTCAGGAGCATTTTCATATTTCACATCCAAAATATAGATTCTAACATGCATAATCATTTTCTAGTACAATGTCACCCAATAATTATAATTTTATAATCATAAAATCATTACAAACCCAGAATCAGACTACTGAGGGACCTCCACAAAAGCAGAACACTTTTAGACAGTTTGTCATAATATAAAGCACACATCACAATCTGTTTCAGAGTGTCAGGGAGAGATCACCTGAAAAAAGTACACTGAAAATTTATTTTAAAACCTTCATTATTTCTATACATTTGTGAATTCATTCTGAAATTTATCATTATCTTCTTTTAGTTTATTCCTACCTTATTTTAGTTTTAGTTCTTCGATTTGTTTGTTGGTGTGTTCTTTAAATTCTTTGAATTCTTTGATCATGCTTATGATAGATTTTTTTTAAGATCTGTGTCCTGGGTTATATTTAGGGAGTCCTAATTACAGGAGTATTCTTCAGGATTGGTAATATTTAGTCGAAAATTATGATTAACGTTTTTCATGTTACTGTTTATTCATTGTGATTTTCCCATGTGGATTTCTTTTGTTGTTTGTGATTCTAATATGAAACTCAAAGTTTCTTGGTTGAATTGAAGACTGACTTTACTTGTATTCTTCAGGTGCCTTTGCTGTCTTCTTATTAAGTTTGAAAGGCTTATTGGTCCTGGCTTCAGGTTCTCACATCTGATTTTGCACTGCAGAGAGCAGCTAGTTCTTGTCCAGCTAGTCAGGAGCTCCTACAGAGGCCCAAAGTCAGGTAACAATCAGATAGGCTTGAACCCACACTACGTGTGGAGTCCACCTACTGGCTCTCCCGGGCTTGTTGCAAACATCTTGATATGTGTCTGAATCCTAGTCCGGAGGTCAGGGGGCAGGGAGCAGGGAGCAGGTGTTCCCTAGCTATTGGGTAGGGGGTCTGGATTGCTGCAGCAGCTACATACTTGGGGCAGTTGGGGACTCTCATCAACGAGTAGAGGACAGCCTCATACACTCACTGGGAGAGCTGAACTCATTAATCTGCCGCTCCACATGGGATCCGCCTACTGGATCTCCAGGAACAAAGATCTCAGTGTGAAACCAGAAACTCTTAAAATGTTAGAAGGAATCATTGGCAGTGACCTACAAGTTATAGTTATAAGGGAGGACTTTCTAAATCAGACAGAAGTTGGTCAGCAAATAAGTTCAACAATCAACAAGTCAGACTTCATTAAACTAAAAAGATTCTGTAAGGCAAAAGAAACAATGAAAGAAGTGAAGAGAAAACCCACAGAGTAGGAGGAAATCTTCACCACATATCTGACCGAGGTTTAATATCCAGAGTGTATAAATTATGCAGAAAACAATGGGCCAGGAAAACAAATGACCCAATTAAAAGACATGCTAACGATCTGAACAGAGACCTCTCAAGAGAAGGAAAGATGGCTAAGAAACATCTTAAAAAGTGTTGATATGGAAATAACAGTTTGTTTTCCAGAAGATACAATTTTAGTATAGTTGTGATGTAGCAAGCTGATGTAACTTAGCCTTTCTGGGTGCTTAATGACCATACATAATGCCCATACCAATTTGGCCAAAGGACCTAAGGGATAACTTTGTTCCTTGCCCTCAGAGGTCAACTAAGTCTGAGGGGACTATGCATGGGGGCATCTTTCCAGTGCAGGGAGGTCTTGGATATCCACTGATGGGAATCCAGCCAGTGTCCACCCTATAAAGAGGAAAGTCTGCTCATGCTTCAAAGAGAGAAGCCTGGTCTAGCAAGACCTAACTGTGTCCTCAAGTGGATGGAACTGGTGGTTGAAAAACCAAAAGGAGCCAGGGGCTCCCCCCCCAAGAAAAACAAAAAAAAAAAACGAGTGATACTTAAGGAACAGATCCTCAACTGACCTTGAGAAAACAGAGACCTTGGTTAATCTGGGCTGGCTTTGTGGCCTTAAGCATCCAAAAAGGAAAGTATAAGCAGAAATAAATAATCAATAACGTCTGAGAAATTGTATTTCAGATATAAAACTTGAGAATCCTTTAAACCTTCAATGCCAGATGGGGATTACGGAGATGTCCAGCGTGTGGACTGAGTGACTACTGGGATTTCTGCCTCTTCAGAGAGTAGACTGCTATTGTTTGACTACCCATGCTGTGTCATGGAGGCCAGTTCAGGAAGATCAAGAAGGACACACGCTTTCTGGACCTCATTTGGGCGACCATGGGGGAGGGACCGCAGTGTGGAGCACAGGGCCATGATTGATGGTTGTTTGGGTTTGCCAAGGAGGAACCTTCAAGCAGTTCCTTGGGGGAAAACATGACATCTTTTGGTTAAAACAAAGAATTATATTTAACAGTTAAAAATATTTTGTAAAATAATATTTTCTCTTTTTGTTGATACATGTTACAACCATTCATAATTTATCCTTATGTAATCCTATGATGTGTTCTATCATATAGGAATACTAATATTCATATTCTAGAAAAAAAGAGAGAATGTAAAGTTATACTTCTATTTACAAGCATACAACTTTACTGTTAAAATGTAAATCTCTAAATATGCTTTGGAATTAACCTATAGTTTATTTCCAGATTTTGTAACTTTGATTTATGTGTGGAGTGTATGTGTGCATATTTTGGATTAATATAAAATCAAATGGGAACGAAAAAAGAGAGAGGAAAACCTACTCAAAGAACTGACCAAAACAGTAATCCTGTGCACAAAAAGGTCATGGAAGACTGAGAAAAAGATGCAAGAAAGGACTTGTGTATGAAAGAATCCGTGAGTTCTGACAGGGTAAGGGGGCATGGTGGGTGGGCATGGATGGGCGAAGGAGTCTAAATTTGATTGGGAAATGTTGTGGGAAATGTGCTCAATAAAAATAAAAAAAATATGCGAATCTCTAAAAAAAAATAAAGGGTTCAGCATTGTTAGTAATTAAGTAAATGCAAAATAAAACCATTTTATGATTTCATCTTACACCAGTAAGACTGGCTATGATAAAAAAAATAAATGATACCAAATGCTGGATAGGTTGTGGGGAAAGTGGAAAAATCATTCATTGCTTGTGGGATTGCTAACTAGTGCAACCCCTGTGGAAAGCAGTGTGAAGAACTCTTAAAAGACTAAATATGAACTTACCATTTGATCCAATCTTACCACTCCTGGGTGTATACCCAAAAAAAAAAAAAAACAAAAAAAAAAACAACCCTCATCCTATAGCAGTGATATATGCACAAACATGTTTATTGCTGCTTTTTTCACAATAATGAAGTACTCGAAGCAATCCAACTGTCCCTCAACTGATGAGTGGATAATGAAAATGTGGGACATTTACACAATGGAGTACTAGACAGTGGTAAAGAAAGATGACATCATGAAATTTGCAGGTAAATGGATTGAACTAGGAGCTGTTATGCTAAGTCAAGTAGCACAGTCTCAGAAAAATAAACCATATATATTATCCATCATTTCTGGGTCCTAGAAACAAATCCTTACATGTAAGTCAAGATGAGTAATTGGTTAATAAAGATAATACAACACTGACTGATATTGTTACAGATATAGCTTCAACTTTATGTCTCTATTTTCCTCAGTTCTAAGATTTATGAGAAAGAACAGTTTTTTAAAAAAAACACATTAAAATATATATCAAATTTTAATGTAAGTTATGAATGAAGAATTTTAATTACTTTACTTCTATGTATATTTACTGTTAAACTGCAAATCCCTAAATGTGTTTTTGAATTAAAAATAAAAGAAAAATAAGAAAGAAAATAATTCCATGACACAGAATAAATAATAAAAAGTAAGCCATGTAATGTAATTATCAATAAAAAAGTCCAAATTGTTTAAAGCAATGTGACTGTGAAGAAGATGGCTATGGGGCTGAATGACAAAACAATACTTTAAAACAAAATGAAAAATAATAAATGAAAGTCAATTTAACACACACACACACACACACTCACACACACACACACACATGCACAGAAAATCCCTTATGCTACAGAGGGGCAGGAACACAAAATGATACAAATGAGTATGTCATGGAGTTTAGGAGTCTGCCGAGTCTGGTTCCTTAGACAGGACTAGTATATTAAGCTTCGCTCAGCCAGGATTCAGGGACCATTGCAGAAGAGGGATTGAGGTGGTTCATGTTCATATGTAAATAAAGACCTTCAAACAATTGTGACCTTGCTCATAAGAACACACAGAATTGTGGTCAGCATGTATAAGACCCATCCAAATTCAAGCAGACAAAACCCAACATAGAAATAGGGAAATGGGCAGCAGAACAAAATATATGCTGAAGAAATATTGGAAGCTGATTACTGTTGGGTGAGGAAGATCTGATCTTCTCAAAGTAAGGGACTTGGATAGGCTGGCTAGACTTCAGTAGATGAACTTGCACCAAGGAATGGCTGGGCACAATAAGGACAAAATTGGCTTTAACAGAAATGAGAGAGTGCATGAATTTCAGTGAGGGACCTGTGGGAAGTTGCCAATGGGGAAGGAGATATAAAAGTGATTAAGACTCATTGAGATGTTTTGTATGAAATAAACATTCATTTATTTACTTAAAAATGAGAAAAAATAAAAAGGCATAAAACCCAAATAGAACAAAAGGGAAATAGAAAATTCCTAAATATCTAACTATAGACTAAAGTTAGATATTCACTTCTTGTTCTAGTTTGTCATCCATTGCTGTGACAAAACACTCTGACTGACACCAACTTGGGGAGGAAAGGGTTTATTCAACTTTCATCTCCTGGGTCACAGTTCATCACTTAGGGAGCCCAAGGCAGGAACTCAGGGCAGGAAACTGGAGGCAGGAGCTGAAGCACAGGCCATGGAGGAATGCTGTTCACTGGCTTGCTCCCCTGGCTCATGCCCAGCCTGCCATCTTATAAAGTACACAACAACCTGCCCAGGGTGGCAACACACATTGTGGGCTGGGCCCTCCAACACTGCTCGACAATAAAGACAATACCCCACAGATGTGGCCACAGGCCAATCCAATGGAGCCAATTCCACAATTGAGGCTCCCTCAACCCAGGTGTGTCAAGTTGACACTAAAGCTATCCAGCACACTTCTTTATAAATTAAGAACAGGGGTTTTATTTTATTTTTACTAATAATACTATGCACGAAATATAAATAAATAAAATATAATGCTTATGTGGTTTAGAGGATGAAATCACATAGTGGTTCATCTTGCTTACTATAAATTATGTGAAAGGAGGTTATCCTCTGAAGAAAGCTTATTAGATGAACATAGTTATTCTAAAGTATACTTGATAGTGAAGATACGCTATATTTCACATTGTTTGAAAAGCTTAACACTGAATTTAAATCTAATTTAAAACCCCTGTATTTGGTTTAATATTATTAAATGTTTGAAAATATGAATTATAAATATTTTATAAGATTCATGTCCTTGGGTTAATTGTAGATTTCTTTATTTATACTGATTATTATTTTGGTCTCTTTGAGACAGGGTCTCCCTGCAGCCCCATCTGTTCTATAACTCTATGTAGAACATGCTGGCCTTGAACACATGGAGATCCTCTTGATTTTTTTTCACAGTTTAAGACATTGTTTTGAAGTTATGTTTTTCCTTATAAGTTATAGAATACATTTCCAGAATACCATATGACAGCTGATCATAAGAAATATGTCTTTCCCAATGTATTAAATTGTGCTTCCCCAAAGCCTATTTTATTGTTATAGGTTTTAGTGTTTTAGTATTTAACTTTTAATATAACTTTCAGCAGAAAACGTTGTAGTATAAAACAACATAAACTTTTCTCATCTACACAGTGTTTCAATTTCAAAATATTATGATTTGTTAGATAAGATATCAACTCCTGAGGAATATAAATATCTATGAATTATAAACAAATGCTACTAAAAACAAATGATTAGCTCTGGGTAGTAGCAAATGCCTTTAATCCCAGTACTCTCACAAAGCAGAGCCAGGTAGAACTCTCTGAATTCAATGTCATCAAGGTCTACAACTTTCAGGCCAGGCAGGGATATAAGAAGACCCTGTCTCAAGAAGCTGTTAAGAGTACCAAGCAAGAACACATTTTTTGTCAATCCTTTACTAAGTAAAAAAAATACTGGAATATAACTTTATAACAATTCAACTCTGACTAACTTTCTAATGTGACCTTGTATAAGTAGCTTATCTCCTATGCACTTCAGTTTTCTTATCTTAAAACTATGACATAAAACTTATAATACTAACTTTAATGACCCTTTCAGCTATAATATTCTAAGATTTCCTTTTTATGTTGAACACAAAATGCTACCCAGAATATTTCCAAATGCTGGTAAGAAAAATGTGCACATCTTTAAAGTTTAACAACATAACTAGAAATATTTATAATCAACTATTTACTTTGTGCAATTGCTCTCAATTAAAGTGTAATCTATAAAAGAAGAGAAAATGTTTATACAATAAACCACAAAGCAAAGAAGCACTTATATTAATGGAGATAATAGAGTCATAAAAATGGAGAATGCAGAAATTTCATTCTGACAAGGGCAGTAAATCAAAACCTATGTGGAGGAAGTCATTCTTTGTCCTCATTTATTATTATTATTATTATTATTATTATTAATTCATTTGATGTCCTAGGATTGGTATAGCCAGGTAATATGGTAGTTTTATTATTGTTAGGTTTGAAAAAGGTACAGAAAAGCTCTCAAGCCCAGGACTCAATCTTTGAAACAAAATTTATTGAATTTGCTGACACACCAGAAATGAACTGAGAAAACTAGTGCAGGGGCAGGGGGGAAAGGGGCAATTGTTGGCACGCTAGTGATGCAAGCCACTTCACACAGGGCTGAGTGTAGCTACAACTGTTTGCTACAGAGAGTTTTTAAAGACAAAACACACACACAAATCTCCTCCACACACACACACACACACACACACACACACACAAACCAGGGGAGTATTGGTGATTGTTAATGAAACACAGTTGTGAGGCTATAGAATCACCATACAAACAGTGGTGACATTTAAACTGATTGTTTGTGTTTAGCAAGATGAATACCTTTGGAGAGTAAATACACTTCTTCAGGTCTTGGAAAGTTCATCCTGACCTCATGTATCTACAGGAACTAGGAATTCAGGGCCAGAGTGTATTCTTGAGGTTAAAGAAGTCATGGGAACCAGGCTTGCTTTAACTAACTCAAATTTTTAGTTAACTCCTTTCTTCTGATTAACTCTTTCTGATCTGTTCCTAACATTTCTAGTATTTGACTAACTTCCAGACTGATCGCCAAAGTATTAGAACCAGTTCACAGTCAAATCAGCAATGCATAGAGTTACCATTCTCAACAAAATACTGGCAAACCGCATACAGACCCACATCATAAAAATATCTATCATGACCAAATTGGATCCATACCAAAGAAGCATGGATGGCTCAACATATGTAAATCAATAAATATCATACACGTAAATAGAATGAAAGACAAAAACCACATGGTGATCTCAAATGATGCAGAAAAAGCCTTCAACAAAATTATCACTTATACTTAAGTATATTTAACACCCATGAATTTCTTCCTTCAACACTTTTCATTGCAATAAGAGCATTCCAACAGCTCATGTTTAAGCTATGTAACTTAACATAGTGGTCAAAAGAAGGAAAACAATTTATCAGCAAACACCAAAAAATTGCTCACCATCCTTATTCACCAATGAAATGTAGATTAAAACTATTTAAGACTCTATCTCTGTTGAATCAGAATTGCTACGCTCTTATATGAAATGACAACAAGTGGTGGAATGACTATGTGGAAAATGGTAACTCTATGCATTGCTGGTTTGATTGTGAACTGGTTCATCCATTTTGGAGATCAGTCTGGAAGTTAGTCAAATACTAGAATTAAAAGTACCATATGACCTGGATATACCAATCCTAAGACATCACATATGTGATAGAATGCATGAAGTCAGTCAGGGAAGAGTATGTGAGGGTTTCAAATAGGGAGAGTGTATAAATATAATTAAGAACTTTTGTTTGAAATGCTCAAAAACTCAATAAAGATATTAAAATAAAATGTAGCTAATACATAGTTTTATATATACTGTATGATACTTCATAATAGTAATAATAAATGAATATGCTACAAATTTGCTAAAAGTTTCATTCTTATAAAAACTCTTCACTATGAAATATGTTATATTGTGACAGTATAGCCTTATATGTCTCATGTTTCCCTGACCTTTTACTGCATGAATAAGTGATGTGGAATTATTCATTTATCCTAGCTAACTGCACATCCTGATAAAATAATAGCTCATTTTAATATGATTTTTCATAACTTGTCTTAAGTTTTAAGAAAAATGAGACATATATAAACATATTTGATGTAATTTCAATTCTTATATTAATTTGTGACTGTAATTTATTTTCTGATATCCATCATTTTCTGGTTCATTTGCTTGGCCTACACATAAAAAGTGCTGTCTTTGAGTTGACATTGTAAGGAAAGGCAGAATGACCTTTTAGAAAACTAAAATAAGAATATTTTTTTATATCTCCTTAGTCAGAGATGTGCCAAAGAAAAATTTAGGATGGTCAAGAGAAGAAAGAAGCACATATTTTAGAAAAGGAGCAATTTTTTTGGTTTTAATGTCATTGGATATGAATATAATGTAAAATTTGATCTGAATAGATCCAGGCAATTCAATTTAAATTTGTAGATAGATGGAGTTAAAATTCAGGAGAAAAAGTTGAAAGGTAATGTAATGTCTTGTTCAAACAATAAACCACAATTCCCAACGATTCCTTGAGTAGTGTCAATAAAATATATTTCAAAATCTCCATATTACTTTTTTTTTTTTTTTTTTTATTTTCGAAACCGGGTCTCCCAGTAGCCCTGGCTGTCCTGGAACTCTGTAGAACAGGCTGGCCTTGAACTCACAAAGATCCACCTGCCTCTGCCTCCAGAGTGCTAGGATTAAAGGTGTGCACCACCATGCCTGGCTATTACATTCTTTTTTTAAAAAGCAAAAGTAGATTTAAAAGTATTATCTCAGTTGAAAATGCAGGAAATAATCAGAGATTTCAGACCGCAAATCAGATGAGTGAGTAAAAATACAAGTAGAAGCAGTAACACATTGAAAGAATATTGTAATACAAAACCAATCCCAACATCTGGAAGATCAATCCTCTGAGATTTTTGCTAAATTAAGCTTAAATTTTAGTTTTTCCTATATAACCAACAATTATTTTGATGAAGTTATTCCATCCCATTAATCCCATAGGACAAGTGTTTTTCCTGTAATAGTTTTCCATTTTGGTTATACAACAATCTAGGTATAATTCCTCCTCACCACAGTAATATTAAATTCCACGCTGGGGCTAAGAGTTTATGAATAGGAATAGTTATTTTATAATCAAAACTAATACAATTATCAGACTTTGAAATGTCAATGTATATTATGGTATACTGTCTTCAAGATAAAACCTGATCTAGATAAAATAATGTAGAATAAAAATTTATTCCAAATAGTTGCGTATAGTTTTTGCATTTGTCAAAATCACTTTGTCCAGTGGATAAAATAAACTTTCTTCAGTTATCCTCCACTACCTATAATGATCTACACTCTGAATTGCCTTTTGATGTTTGTGTGCTAAAATATTGCCCAAAGATCTGATGGTTGAATTTAGATAAGGTGATTCTAAACTACAAATGTTCCAAATTTAGTGATTTTTATAATTACATTAAAGAAATTGGAGAAATGATTATTTTTCTCTTAGAGATGGATATGGTGGTGTTATTGATGCATTTCATTATAATTTATTCTGATTTTCCAAAACTTTATACTTTAGAAATATCCTTAAAATGAATTTCTGTCCCTGACATGAATAATTCAGTTATGTTTGATTCTTTCCATGCAGTTTTCTTTGAATTTTATGTCTGATTTATATGACAAATGTAGAATTATAAATTGTTTACATTTAGATTTACTTAGTCAATTCTGTGCATATTTATTCTTTACATTTATCTATTTCATCAGTTCTAGAAAATTGCTAAGGTATTATTTGTTATCTCTACCTTTAAATATCTGTTATTTTACTTATGTAATTTAGACCCTTATTGGGCATTCTATCATTTAACCTGATATATTTAATTTCTTTGTCTTTATCACTCTGGGGTGCATTCTATGAAAATTTTCCAGAACATTGTTTTGAAATAAACTACTTTTATCTTTTACTGTGTCTGTGCTAGCATTTAAATGCTTTATAGACAAACATAGTAGCACATAACTATCTGTAATCCCAGTTCTTTTTGTGTGTGTGTCCCATGGTATATTTATTCAATCAATATTAACATGGGTTAATATGGAAATAGTTGGTGGATTCATGTTGCAGCGTGGCCTTAAGATTGGAGGATACCTGAGTCTCACAACATTGCTTAACTATGAACTTCAAACAGAATGAATGGGCCAATAAAACCCGAGATTAGGGGAAGTGGGGAAATAACACTCTGGGCTTAATTGACTCAAATTGAATGAAATTTACAAAATCTTTAATTCTAGAGAGGGTGTTAAGCTGATTCTCCTGGAATATTTTTTATATATACTTTCTTTTATTTCATTTTTTAACAATAAGTAATAAGTTATGAGTACAAGCATCCTTCATGTAAAACCAATTTGCAAGCAGTTGTGCCCAAACCCACACAGCCCAGGGCTCCCACCGTCCAGTTGGATGGCTTGTATGTACAATCAAATTGATCAAATAAGTGTCCAGTCTATATTGCTGTAGTTTCACTATTCACCCCAATCGCAGCCCTTACATTCTACCACGCCCCCTCTTCCACAAATTATTCCCTAGGCTTAGAAAAGGAGCAAAGGTGGACGAGAAGCAAAACAGTCTACTTTGTCTGGTGATGTCGTTTTGGACTCTGATCAGTTCTGGCTGTTTCCTTTCATGGGCTGACAGTTTGTCCAGGAATAACCTTTCAATCCTGCTAATGAAGCACAAGCAATTAGATATACAGGTATTTAACAGTACTAATTATTATGGTACGTTACTTTGGTATAGATGTTTGGATGGTATGCTAATCCATGAATTACATTTTTTCTATAAAAGATGACAAGGTCTTCTGTTTCTTATAACATCTTCTAACCACTAGAGGATGTAAGCTTGTGGCATCAGCCATGAGTTATTCCTACAAGGAGAGAGCTAATAGCCAATTAGATTTGGGATATACAGACATATGGCTGCCACTGCTGCACAGTATTTCCAGGCAGGTGAGGTGTAGCTGATGCTGACGGAGGATTCGCTGGTTTGTTGCAGGGGTGCTGTTGGCCTGCGTGCATGGGTCTAAACCCTTACCAGAGAGTGTTACCAAAGGCCACTATAATAATAAAGCAAATATTCGTCTCCTTGAGCCTGTTCATAAGTGGTGAAAGCAAGAAGATTAAAAGGTCGTGGTTCTTCTGGCTATAATGTGAGTTCAAGGCCACCTTGGGCGCCATGAGTGCCTTTTTCAAAAAATGAAATAAAATTTTAAAAAGAAAGTAAAATACATTCCATGGTTTATTTTTATTTTAAAATTTATATATTAGTTTTCTGTCTATGTTTTTTTATTTGAAGCACTCATGATAATTCGTAACACTCTCTGACTGATTTCATATTAATTCATTTATATTTATTTATTTATTTATTTATTTATTTATTTATTTATTTATTTTTATTTATTTTTGTCTTTTTTATTTTTTTTTTTTTTGAGACAGGGTCTCCCTGTAGCTCTGGCTGTCCTGGAACTCACTCTGTAGACCAGGCTGGCCTTGAACTCACAAAGATCCGCCTGCCTCTGCCTCTGCGCCTCTGCGCCTCTGCGCCTCTGCGCCTGCGCCTCTGCCTCTGCCGCCTCTGCCTCTGCCTCTGCCTCTGCCTCCTCTGCCTCTGCCTCTGCCTCCTCTGCCTCTGCCTCTGCCTCCTCTGCCTCTGCCTCCTCTGCCTCTGCCTCT
>VZQC01000962.1:2690230-2710848 GCA_009823505.1 Rhizomys pruinosus
TTTGAATGTGCAACTGAGATATGTGTTAAGTGTTGTCATATTTAGGTTATTAGATACTGAAGGACTAAGTTCTTCTCAAGGACATTACCACCTACTCTAAGATATAATGCTTTGCTATTGCACATGAGATACTTATAACATGTTAGGTGGAATTATGACCCTGCCATCGTTTGCAATTGACATTTAAGCAGAGGCTATTTATTGGGTGTCAAGTTGACAAGGGGTGGACTTGTGATGGTTAATCCTGGGTGTCAACTTGACTGGACTAAGGAACAACTAAGAGAAAAAGGGTCTTCTGATTGGACCACCTCAACCCAGGTGGCCCACCCCAAATGTGGGCGTTACCTTCTGCCGGCAGGCAGTATTTAAGGCCACGGCAGCAGGAGCTGGTCTCTCTTTCTCCCGCGGCTTGCTTCTCTCATCTGGTGAGTTTGTCTTGCTGCTGTGATCAACCTTTCGGATCCCAGCCTGTACTGAGACCGGCAGATCTTCTGGAATCCATTCGGGCCTTCAGCACTAGACTGGGACTACTGAGACATCCAGCCTTGCGGACTGAGCAGTTCCCTGGATTCCCAGCCTCTCCAGTTTGGCACTACTGTTGAGCTCCATCATGTGAGCAAATCAATAAATTGTATATAGTTATATATTCGTTCTGTTGCTTCTGTTTCTTTAGAGAACATTGACTAATACAATTATCCTCAAAAGAAGGCTTAAATTATCCCACAGGCACCACCAGCTGTGGGAAAACATTCAAATACCTGAGCCTATCTATCAGGGACCATTTCTTACTCCACTGACTTATACAATTTTAACATAGATCTAACTTTCATTCATATTTTGTTTTAATATTATTTTCTTTTGTTTTATTCTGAGAGTTCCAATTCATTCAAAAAATGCATAAGCATAGGAAATATTTCTTTTATTTACATTTTCAATTTATTTTGTCTTTTATAATTCTCAGTCTAGAAATTTTAAATACCCATAGTACATGTTACTCCTAGATATTTTACAAAAAATATTATAATACACAAATTTTTCCTCTAGTAACTTTGAGCACTATTAAAGCTAGCCTGTAGTGATGATACTACCAGATCAATACCCAATTAAATTCCCCATGTCTATTGAATGGTCTCTGTGGTTCCCCCCTATGACCATGAGTTTTCTTCTCTTCTTGTGAGATGGAGCTCTCTTCAAAATGACAGTATTGCTCTCAATTTCTGGAAGGTAACCAAGTACACAGACAATAGTATGTAGTGATTCAAGGGCTATGAGATCCCACAGGCAAACAGATCAAAGAGAGGGAACTGATTCCTGTTGCTTAGATTTTATTTGCTAGGATGAGTTATCCATTAGTGCAGATGTGAGTGGACACATGGAGGGAAAATGAGGTGAGAGACCACAAAAAATTAAACAGTCTCTATTGGGAATGCAGGGTCTTGGCAATGAGTAAGCCAGCAATGAAGTGTTTTATTGTGGAAGCTAATTGGGACCTGCGGTCTTAAGAAAAAAAAAGAGTGGCTCACCTGTAATGCAACTACAAGATTATCTGCTGAAGCATATTGAGTCAAGGAAAATATGTTTTTGTACTGACTGTCTCCGATGAAGAAGTTTCTGACAGGGGTATTGGGTAAATGTCATTTTTTCCACTGTCATTTTTTCTGATTCAGAAAATAGATTTAGCTTCTCCCTGGGTTCTAAGCCAAGGATTAGGAAGCTTCTACGTGGGTTTGATGCAGATATCTCTGTCTAGGATCTGGGGTGGAGGTCAGATTCTGTGAGCCATGACAGTATCTAGTTTGAATATTGCCCCCTATGGGCTGGATAGCTTTACTATCACCTTAACCATCTGGTTTAAGGGAGCTGCAACTGGGTAATTTCCTTCATAGGACTGGCCTGTGGTCATGTGTGTGGAGTATTGTCTTGATTGTTGAGTGATGTGTCAGGGCCCAGCCCAGTATGGGTGGCGACACTCCCGAGTAGTTGGTTCTGTAGTGTATAAGAAATCAGCGTGAAATGGGCCAGAGGAGCAATCCAGTAAGAAGCATTCCTCCATGGCTTGTGCTTCAGCTCCCTACTCCAAGTTCTTGCCCTGAGTTCCTTCCTTGGACTCCCTGGGTGATGAACTATGACTCAGGATATGTAAGGCAAATAAACCCTTTCTTTTCAATGTTGGATTTGGTCCGAGTGTTTTGTCAAAATTGAAGAGAGACTAGAACACCTTATTATAAGGTAACTCTATTTAAACTTTTATATAAATATTTTAGAAAATTCCTGCAGAAATAGCGTTCCATTAATTTTTTCAAAGAGCCTTCGATGTCAGTTATTACTCCACATATTCCTTTCTATATCTTACCCAGCCATCCCCAACTCCACATTTTTTGATTAATTATTCCCCTTTCTCATTTTTTATCACTGTATCCAATCTCCCATTCTTTAAGAACTCTCCATCCTCACATGGTCCATTAAAAGTTTACTAACAACTATTTTTTAAATACTTTTATTGATGATTTGTGTATTTCGTTCATTATCTTTCAGTCCAATTTAGACACATTTCCTTCTCCCTAACCCTACCCCACCCCTGTTCATGCCTTTTGATCACAAATGAAACTCACCATATTTAATGATTAAAAACTAACATCCACAATTAAGAGGAAGTGTGGAATATTTATCTTTCTGGGCCTAGGTTGCCCCACTATGGATGATTGTCTCCACTTTTAGCAACTTACCTGTAAACTTTGTAATTTCAGTTTTTAATAACTGAATAATATTCTGTGATATAAGTGTAAGCCATTTTTCTTATTCATTAGTCAATGGACATCCTGTCTATTTCAATTTCTTGGATAATGTCAGTAGAGTGGTAATGAGCATCAATTAACTGGTACCTGTGTAATAAGATGTAGATGCCTTTGGTTAGACGTTCAAGAATGGAATAGCTGGAGCTTATGATAGATCTATTTCTACCTTTTTGAAAAATCTCTATATTTATTCCCATATTGGTTGGACCACTTTGTTCTCACACAAGAAATGAATGATAAATCTATTTCTACCTTTTTGAAAAATCTCTATATTTATTCCCATATTGGTTGGACCAGTTTGTTCTCACACAAGAAATGAATGCCCTGAACCAAAACAAAAAAGACCAACCTAGCAAGCTATGCCCATCATTGCACTAGTGGTATGAATGATATGGGAGTAACCAACCACTATTTATTGAATTTATAATCTATTTCATGAATTCGAACCCACACTTGGCACTGGTATCAGAGTCAGGAACCTGTGGTTAGAAAGGTAATTGGCCAAAGGGGAGAATTGACTTCTACTATTCTACTAAATGAGCAAAGTATTAAAATGACTGAAAATGACTTTTTTGCTATAACTATATTTCAATACATATTTAAGCACTAAAAGATTTTTTTCTTGCAGTAAGAGGCAGTTATCATGGAGCACTACAACTAGTCAACATACAGAGACTAAGATACCAAGGAATGCTCAGCCCTAAAGGAGACAGCAATTTCAGAACCTTCTCTGTAGGGCTCAATGATAGTCTGTGAAGAATAGATAAAAAGATTTAGCAACCAGATGTGGTGAATGACTATAAGGAAAGGAAACAGTGTTGTCCAGACAGCAGGGCAGTTACTCATATGAACTCAAAGAAATTGCAAAAACATGAACATGAAATACTCAACCCCAAGTCAGATAAAAGCCTAGCATGGAGGGGAGAGGTGAGCAGGAGTTACCACCTGTAGATGAGGAACCACTGGGATATAATAGCTCCCAAGACAGGAAGATTCTATTTTCTTTAAGGGTTTGACCCTTGCTTGATAATATTCTATGGGACATTCTAAACCCAATAGTATCTGGACAACACATACTGGACTCAAAGGGAATAAAAAGAACATAAACTTGGATAGTTAGAGAGGTGGTGCTGAATCTGGAAAGGAATTGGGGAGGGAAAATCCAATAAAACCACATTATATAAAGTTCTCAATGAATTTGTAAAATGTTTGAATTTGAAGTAAAAGGTATTGAGTTGGACAGATGGTTCATATGTTAAGTGCACTAGCTGTTCTTCCAGAGGCCCTGGGTTCAGTTTCTTGAACCCACAGGATGGCTAGCAATCATCCATAACTCTAGTTCCAGAAGCCCTAGCACCACTCTTTCAGCATCTGCTGGCATTGCATGGAAAAGACGTACTTACAAACATGCAGGCAAAGCTTTCACACATAAAATAAATATAAATAATTTTTAAAAAATAAATAGAAAAAAAAGCATGCATGTGGGAAATGGACCTATAGGGATGAGTAGATAATAGTAAGAGTGGGAGAAACATGATAAAGTAGGGGAGAGAGCAAACTGAATGCAATATATATATATATATATATATATATATATATATATATATTTATCTGCAAACGTGTCAACAAGAAAAAAAAAATCCACCACGCATAGACAAAAATATATTCTGAATGTGATTTTCATATATGTCTTAGGATTGCAACCCCTGACACACACACACACACACACGGTCACTCATGGCTCGCAAACAATGCAGAGAAAGAAAAGTCTTGCATGGTTGTTTGATAGTAATAAAAAACTCTTGCAATTCCATGCAGAATTGTGGTAAGAGGAAGCCTGTTTGATTTTTTTCATAGCTCAGAAACAATGTGTACATTATTATTATCAGTATCGAAGGTCAAATGAAAAAGTAGTAAGGAGATTCCCCAAGGCAAATAAATATCAGGAGACCAGTTGGCAAGCTAAAACTTTCAATCATACATATGGCAGTGAAGACCTAGTGAGAATCTCAATTACCTCACACGTACTCTTTTTGTCTTTTATTTTTATTTTTTATTTATTTCTGTATGTGTAAGAATGTACTGTCTGCATGCAAGTTTGTGCACCCGTGTCATGCAATGCCGCGAAGGTCAGAAGAGGGTGTTGGATTCTCCTGGAACTGGAGTTCTCCTGGAATTGGAGTTTCATACGGTTCTCAGCTGCCATGTGGGTGCTGGGGATCGAACCTGGGTCCTCTGTAAGAGCAGTCGGGACTCTTAACCGCTAGGCCATCTCTCCAGCCCCCACTCTTTTTCTCTTTTTAACTTATTTATTACCTACATTTCATATGTGTATGATTATTTCAACTACATGTATGTAATTGCAACACATGTGTGCCATGCCTGCACGTATAGAAAAAAGGTGTCAGATCCCTTACAGGCAGTTATTAAGCTCCATGTGCTGTTAGGAATCAAACTGGGATCCTAAGGAATAGCTGAAAGTATACTTGACTGCTTAGCCTCTTCTCAAGCACCTCCCTCTTATTCTTATAGGGTGAAATCAGAGACAGCAAGCTAAACTGAAGAGATAAATTAGAGCCAGAGGGGTTGCAGCATTATAGTCACGATTCTTCTATGGCCTGAATATTTATGTCCTCACCCACACATAAATTCATATGTTAAAACCTAGTGACATATTTATGTTTGGAAATTGAAACATTGAGAAAATGAGTATAGGAGTATGAAGATGTCATAAATGGGTTTGGGTCCTTATGTAAAAGGTTCTAACAGAGTAATTTTTTGTCTTTTACCTTTTGAAGATGTAATTAAAAAAAACACTATCTATGAATAACTGTCAGCAATTGAGGTAGGATCCAAATTTATTAGTTTTATCCTTGAGTTCCCAGCACCTGGTATTCTGAAAAATAATTAATTCTTCCCCTCAGTACTATTCACTCATTTATTTATATTCTGGTTTTATTCTGTTGCCAGGATAAATATCATGACCAAAATCACATTAAGGGAGAAATGAGTTTTTTTCATCTTATAATTCCAAATCCTGACGTGTCTACCCATGATCCTGGAACTGTGCTGCCCTCCTGTGAAGGGATGCTGTGGTTCCCTTCTGTGACCCTCAGTTTTGTTCCCCTCTTGTTAGCTGCAGTCGTGGTACTACCCCACCCTCAACCATCTTGAGCAAGAGTTATAGTCCTGTGCTTCGATTTGGAGCAGTGTTCTCTTCTGAGCTGGGGTTGTGGTCACCTCCCATTAACCTGGAGCTGTGGTCTTAGGCTGTGAGTCTAGAACTGAGGTCCCTCTTGTGAGCTGGAACTTTAATCTCCTCCTGGAGCCTTGCTTCAATACTGGGAGTTAGAGCAGCACACAGGCCAACCAGGCCACCAATGACCCAGAGTTGTTTACTCCTTTGAACTCCAGTTGTAGTTCCATCTTGTGTGCCTGAATTGTGGCCCACTCCCGTGGGGTTGTGGCCCTTCATGTGAACCTGGATATAGAGTCCCCTCTTGTGAGCTGGAGCTGTATTCCCCTACATAGCCCTGAAGCTTTGCACCCATACTGTGAACCATGGTTCCACATTCCTCTTTTGGCAGGCCAAGGGTAGAGCAGGGTGGATGAGGATGGTCAACTTCCTGCCACTGAGTAGCAGTTTGTGTCTTCTCTGAGTGACTGCATTCCCCACAGCCCAGTGCATGGGTTTCTCAGGTTCTGTGTAGAAGAAGCTTTGACTCATGTTGTTGATAGGGATAGGCTCTGTTATTTGTAGATATTTCAAAGGGGCTGTTCTCTGGAAGCGACCTCTCAACTCCCTGAGGCTTAGCTTTGTTCCTCCCTCCATAGGCCACCCTGGGTATTGAAGCACTGACAGTGGATGTCTCCTCTTATCAGGCACCAAGGAGTTTTCATTATTTTTCTGTTACTCTTCTATAGCAGCAGTATGCCTTCACCTATGGCCTAACTAAACCTGAACAGATATGAAATCACAGTCTCAGGGGAAAATAAATAGAAACTACTATAATAACTAAACTTATATAGTTCACAAACTGAAAATATCCAATTAGATGCTATAATATCAAATTGAACTTCTAGATTTCTACTATAAATTTTGAATATGTTTACTGACAAAACTATAGTACTGAACTTCAATAGTAATGTGAAACTTATCACTGTTGCTATAATGTGAGCTTTCTATTCAGTAGCAGTACAAATGCTCCAATCCTTATAGTTTTCAATGCCATTTCATAAAGGAATAAATGATATACAATGTTTAAAATAAATATAAGAACATAAAACAAGAGTAGGGAAAGTAAATTCCTTGGGTCTAATCCAGCCATTCATCTGATGTTATATGGAATTTCTCATTTCTGGTCAATTGTTGTTTCTCTGTTCTAATGAAAGAACTGAGTAGTTGCCACAGAAATATTCATGGCTTAAAAATCTGATTAATGTTATTAACTTGCTTTTTATAAAACAAAGTTTCCAACCTCTGTACAAAGGACAACACACATTCAATAAAATAAAGTCTAAAATCGATGCCCCAAGAGGAAAAAGAACTTATGCACTTCTTATATTTCAAAGTAAACTGAAATAATCTAAAGGGATCCATATCCTTCCATACTAGCAAAGTAAATATTAAGAACCAAATCACTTTAAAATAACAAAATATTTCTAAGTCAAAATAGAAACAAAAAACAAAAAATGATTTTGAATTAAATATGCAAAACTAAACTATATGCCAAAGTAATCCCCACAGTAAACATGACGTTTGCTAAGTAGGTTTGAAGGCTCTGATGCAATGACATTAACAATAGTACATCTTGATTTTCATTAAATGATCTCAAGTACTCATCATAAAATCCCATCCTACGACATGTGTATCCTATTTTCAGGGATTTAATCTCCATTTTTACAGTTATGCCAAAAACCTCCTCAACATTAGATAAAACATATAAGAAGAAAAGTAAATGATTAAAGCTAGAGACACATATTTTGACTGTATTTGGCAGAATATTTTAATGCTTTCATTGATGTTTTATGTGTTTCAGACATCATTTCTCATTTCAGTTTGGACATATTCCCTTTCCCTTCCCCCCAACCCACCCCAGATCATGCACTCTGCCATAACTATCCTGCATCTTTCTCTCAGTCATTTTTATGTTTAAGTATTCACATTGTCCTCCTTTAATTTTATATTACTCTAAAATATGCATATATGCTTTCAACTCATATAAAGGAATTACAGAGTCTGAGAGTAAGTGGTGGATTGACTTTAGAAACATTTAAGATATTTACATTTTAACAATATAGTTGCTTATCTGCCAGAAATTTTAAACAGATCATAGTTAATGTCCTGAAAATTCTAAAGTAAATAATGGAGACATAAAATCAAATGGGCTCTTTTAGTGGAGAAAATAGAAACAATAAGAATGAAAGGTAAAATTTGGTTATTTGGATGTTTGGATGTACCAGTTCTTTTGAATGCAAAAATCTGCCTTTTTATTTCTATGCCCTGTTCTAAAATTAGCGCTCATATATGCTAATGTAGTTCCATAAACTCCAGGAGAGAAATTTCCAGTCATTCCTTCTATAAACTGGAGATGATAGTGCACACTCAGAACACTATTCTGTTACTGAGGTATTTTCCAGGCCCTCTTTTGACAATTTAGTCTCTCTCAAAAGAGACAAATGTATAAAGAAGCTGGAGAAAAATTTATTAGAATTTTAGAGGAAAACAAATGGGTAGTTTTAAATCCAAGCCTCTGCCAAGAGGTGAGGAGGAAGAGAGAAAAGCATGCCTTGAGGTAGGATCCAAGAAATTAGAGAGGTTCAGCAGTGGATGTCTTCAAACATTTCCTTGATGGAAAAAGGAAGGGATTTTCAGAAAAAGCCCATTGCCTTGGAAAATATGATTAGGATTTTGGTCTGTATCTGAAAGGAAGAGATGGAGAATGAAGGAAAAGGAAAAGGGATGCTTTGGCAAGCTGCGTGGAGGAGAGTGCATAAGGGGTTTCTGGAAGAAGAGATTTCAGGGAAGGATGAAGATATTATCTCATTAAGATGTTAATTACTCCTCCCAGAGGTAGACACTTGGTCAGATGAATGACAGATCCAGTTGGATTAACTCTAAAAGAAAATAACATTAGCCGGGGGTGGTGGCGCACGCCTTTAATCCTAGCACTTGGGAGGCAGAGGCAGGCAGATCTTTGTGAGTTCAAGGCCAGCCTGATCTACAGAGTGAGTTCCAGGACAGCCGGAACTACAGGGAGACCCTGTCTCAAAAAAGACCAAAAAAAAAAAAAAAAAAAAAAAAAAGAAAAAAAAAAAAAAAAAAAAGAAAAGAAAAGAAAATAACATTAGTATGGAATGGTTACAGGGTTGTTTATTGTTGTGGGTTATTTTATTTTATTTTATTTTGTCTTTTTGAGACAGGGTCTCCCTTTAGTCTCACCTGGACTGGAAATCACTTTGTAGACCAGGCTGGCCTTGAACCCACAAAGATCTGCCTGCCTCTGCCTTGAAAGTGCTAGAATTAAAGGTATGCACCAATATGTCCTGCTAAGATTACAGTTTTTTGAGCATAGATCAGAATATCATGTCTCTACCCAAGAACAGTAAAATTTCCTCATTTTAGCCAGGAGCCTAAAGATTGGAAAAGCTTACATTTACTTTCCTAGTGTTAACAGAGAAAGGAAGTTATCTCAAGGAATCTACCCTCAATGACCTCAAAAGGCTACATACCCTTATCTAGCTACCTAGATTTTACTCCCAAGATTTGAGATTATAAAATAATTGAGGAGATGGTCTGGAACTGGAGAACAAGTAAAATCCATAACCACCATGAAAATAAGATAGATATCTAATTCCAAAGGTCTTGACAAGAAGAGATTAGTGTCTGGACTGGACCTTTTTTTACACCCTCAAGTATAGATCCTAGGCAGGACAGTTCTTTTAAGAGAAGTGAGTTTTTTTTGTTGTTGTTTTGTTTTTTGTTTGTTTGTTTGTTTTTTAAAAAGAGAAGCGAGGTAAGAGATCATATCTCTCTTCTGGGATTCTTGACTGGGTCAGAACATAAAGACATTTTCAGGTTCTGGGTGAGGACAATAACACAATTGAAGTGTTACTTTAAGGATCCTTGTCCCTAAAAGTACCTCAGAACTTTTTTTTAATCTCATGTTCTCCCATTTTCACGAAGTAATTATCCGTAATTATCCTCTGTATATAATGTTATGTTAAAGTGAATGATGATCTAAAGTTGAATTTCCTAGAATTATATTTTGATAAAAATCCCTGTGTGTACATGTTTATTAATGATAACACTTCCAAAATCATGAACAAAAATTTGAAAAGAATTGGCCAAAGAAACTTACTAAACAATGTGGTTTCCAATTTAGAGTATAATTAGTATGATTCTAAGAGAAGGAAATACAGAATGTATCATAGAATTTAAAAAAATAGTTTGCGTGTGGATGTAACTTAGATGAGACTTTTATTTTAGCTTTTCCTTAGTTTGTTTTAATGAGAAAAATCATTTCAATGCACTGATTATATATTAAAGTACAAATTTGCCCTGTGTTTTCTTGACAGAATAATGTCGCATCTTATAGCTCTTGATGCATTTTGTCTTGAAGCCTGTTTCTTTTTTTTTTAATTTTCAGTTTTTTTGATGATTTCTGTATTTCATACATTATTTTCCAATTCAGTTCAGGCATATTTCCCTTTCCCTTCCCCCCACCCCATCACACCCCATCCCAGATCATGCATTCTGCCATAACTGTCCTGCATCTTTCTCTCAGTTTTTTTTTCATTTTTTAACAATAAGTGATAATTTATGAGTACAAGGATCCTTCCTGTAAAAACAATTTGCAAGCAGTTGTGCCCAAACCCACACAGCTCATGGGTCCCACCATCCAGCAGGGGGGGCATGTATGTTCAATCAAGTTGATCAAATGAGTGTCCAGACTATCTTGTTGTAGTGTCACCATTCACCCCAATGGCAGCCCTTACATTCTACCACACCCACTCTTCCACAGATTGTTCCCTAGTCTTAGAAAAGGGGCACAGGTGGATGAGAAGCAAAACAGTCTGCTTTCTCTGGAGCTGTTGTCTTGGACTCTGGTCAATTCCGGCTGTTTTCTTTCATGGGCTGACAGTTTGTCCAGGAATTACCTTTCGATTCTACTAATGAAGCACAAGCATTTAGATATATAGGTATTTAAACAGTACTAATTGTTATGGTAGGTTACTTTGGTATATAGACACAGATGTTTGTGTGGCATATTAATCCATGAATTACATTTTTCTGTTAAATATGAAAGGGTCTTTCTGTGGCTTATAACATCTCCTAACCATTAGAGGATGAAAGATTGTGGCATCAGCCGTGGGTTATTCGTCCAAGGAGTGAGCTAAATCAGACAGCAGCTTCACAAGAAATAAGATCGACAATTGACAAATGGGACCTCATTAAACTCAAAAGTTTCTGTACATCAAAAGAAACAATAAAGAAGTGAACAGAAAACCCACAGAGTGTGAGGAAACCTTCACTACAGATACATCTGACAAAATATTAATTTCCAGAGTATACAAGCTACTCAAAAAACAAAGAAGAAAGAAAACAAATGAATCACTCAAAAGATGGAGCAAAATCTGAATAGAGACTTCACAGAGGAGGAATTAGAGATAGCTGAGAACCATCTTAAGAAGTGTTCAACATCGCTAGTAAGTAAGGAAATGCAAATTAAAACCACATTGAGATATCAACTTACTCCAATAAGACTGGCTAGGATCAGGAAAATGAATGATACCAAGTGCTGGAGAGGTTGTGGGGAAAGGGGGACACTCATCCATTGCTGGTTGGAATGTAAACTTGTACAGCCACTATGGAAAGCAGTGTGGAGAACCCTTAGAAGACTCAAAATGAGCCTGCCATTTGACCCAGTCATAACACTCCTGGTTATATACCCACAAGACTCATCTTACTGCAGAGATACATGCACAGCTATGTTTATTGCAGCTCTATTCACAATAGCAAAAAGCTGGAACCAGCCTAGGTGCTCCTGAAATGACGAGTGGATAGAGAAAATGTGGTACATGTACACAATGGAGTTCTATGCAGCGGTAAAGAGGGACAACACCATGAACTTTGCAGGTAAATGGATGGAGCTAGAAGATGTTATGTTAAGTGAAGTAACACAGTCTCAGAAAAACAAACGACAAATGGTGTCCCTCATATGTGAGTGCTAGTGCCAATAACCCAGTTATAAATATTTCTTGTGGAGAGGGATGCATATTAAAAGAACAACAACAGAAAGACTGCATCAGAAAACTGACTGAATTGGTGAATTGGGAAGGGTGGGAGGGGTGGGAGAGGGACACGGGTGTATATTCGATTAATGCATATTTAATTGATGTGAGTTCAACAAGTATCCAGTTTTGCCCAGACACTGTCTACAGGTTACACGGTGTTTTAGGACTAAGTAAAAGTAAATATGTGTATATTAAACAACATTGGTTTAAAGGCTCTGATAAAAACGGTAATGCATCTTAGTTAAATGGAGATATAAATTGCTGCTGTCCACATTTGTTTTACATAAAATCTGTACAACAGTAACTTTGGGATTGGCACATACAAATGTTCTCTATAATTTTTCTGTTGTACAGTATCACCTTGTAGCATTCTCTTTCACCTATATGATGATTTAACTTAAAAATTAAGTTTGCTTCCCAAGTTAATCACATACAGTCACCCAAAACAGCATGGGTGAATTTGATGAAATCTGTGCCTTGATTCCACCCTATTGGTATGTATAATACAACTGCCTTCTGGAGACTCATGGGTAAAAAAACAAAAACCTAAAAAAGAAAAAAGAGGGGGATACAGATAGATATGAAACCTTTTTGTCAAAAACCTTGCAATTCAAGTCTTAAAACTAACTATGGGAAAAGATTTGTATGTTCCCACAGGTCAAAATGTCACCAACTTAATGGCTGAGAAAGAAAAGATACAGCTTTGCATTGAGTGGGATATACCAGAAAGTACCAACAGAAAGGTTGGCCTGTCTGAACACTGCAGATTGCCACAAACATCAAACCCCTCTGTGGTTCCTAATTGTAACAACTATTTATTATGAGTCCTAACGAAACTTACCTTCTAGATGCCACAAAGGTTTTAATACGAGAGACTTTCTTACCTCCCCCCACCATAGAACAAGGAGAAATATGATGATTCTGAGGTCGTTCTCCAACTGTAAATTGGAGACAACTCTTATAGAGGTAATCTCTTATAAAATCGGTGAAACTTCCTTCTTTAATTGACTTATAGACTTAGGAACTGTGAAAAGGATTATTCTGATGAGGTTTTGAACAGCCAACAGTAATTCATTGGAAAAAATTATCACACCTTTGGGAGTGGTGGCTAGAATGTATCTGCATTTTGGAGACTATGAGAAAAAATAAAAAATCATGTCCTGCAATTGTTAATGTGATCATCATCTTTTTGTATTAAGATATTTATGGTTATTAAACAATATAATTAAATTAAGTGATTGTATAAAATATTTCCCACCATCTCAAAACACATAAGTAACACTGAAAATGTGTATTATTAAACAGTTGAAATTAAAAAAGAAAACTAAGATACAATAAATATGTACCTTCCAACTGTCCTCACAAGTTTTAGAGAATAAATTTTAAATGAGAAATTTCCTTAGGAAAAAAAATATTCATTTCATTTTACAAAAAATTTTGCAAGTGGTTATTTTACCAGAGATAAAGCAACCTTTACCTTTGTTTCTGTCTTCTGGGAGGAATTAGAGATGTTAAAATTTTCATAGAAAGAAATGGTTTATTACTTCCACTAAATCAAAGACTAAGTAGACAAGAATGAAAAAAAATCTTCCAAATAGCCAAGATGATCAATGAAAAAAATATACAATACAGAATATTAGAATAGGGGCCTTATGTACCCATTTTCAACATTTCTCCAGAGCTAGTCTTCAATTATTAGGAAAAGGCACAGAATTATTGCCAGGTATTTGTGAAGGAGAGTAGAGGTCCTGTCTGTTGGCCTAACTCTGGCACTTCTGAAAAAGAGGTTCAGAGCACTGCTCCCAAATATGTAATGAGGAAAAAACTGAAGGAAATCTCTGAGGGTTGGGTTGTCTGATGTAACAGAAGATGTAAACTTGAATTTAAACTTCAAATAATGCTGGAGATATGAGATTTATTTTGTCTAATAAGTCATTCTGATGTGAAATTCCAATTTAATTCAGCTTGATTTTTTTCAATACTTGATAACACACAAGTAGACTGTCATGGGATGCATAGACGATGACCAATGACTGAAGCTACAGCAGATGTTTAGAATACAGAAAGCGGTTGTTTAGTTACATACTGACATGAATGTTGCTTGTTGTCTGTACAAAGGAGAAGGGTGTCCATTTCTTTTTGTATGAGAGAAATAAATTTATTTTTTATCTAAATCATTTTATATTTTATGATAGGTATAAAACACTGGGGTTTTAATATATATATATATATATATATGCTTAAGATTTACTCTTACTATATCAGAGAAAATAAATATCTTTGAGGAGATGGCTACATTAAGATCAAAAATAGCAACATAAATGAAAGGAATAGCTTCACTTAAGAAAAAGGTATATATAAAGAATTATTTTCTAAATTTTATTTTATTATTTTTATGTGTATGAGTGTACTGTCTGCATGTAGGTTTGTCCACCCATGTCCTGCAATGCCAAGATGTTCAGAAGAGGGTGTATGATTTCCCTGGAACTAGAGTTGAAAATGGTTCTTCACTGCAATGTGGGTGCTAGGAATCGAACCTGGGTCCTCTGCAAGAGCAGTTGGTGCTCTTAACCACTGAGCCATATCTCCAGCCCTTGTAAAGAATTTTAAGAAAATATTATCACTGTTACCAAATATTTCATATTTGTAGTTTCAATTTACATACTAAGAATATAAATGTATTTTAACAAATCATATAGTAAAACCACATGGTGAAAGTGAATCAGAGAAAGAATAAATTATTTATTCACAATCTAATAATGAGTTAGAAATTAAAAATCAAATAGAAAGGAAAGAGTGATAGGCATTCACCACATCACAGCTGATGAAATCTCAGAACATAATTAGCAATAAGTTAATATCTAAAGAGAATACAATGAGAAGTTAGTCTAAGTATATTTTATCCAAAAGTTTCAGGAAAAATCAGCCAGGGGAAATGGGAGAAATAATAGAAAATTACCTTCAAATTAAGAAATGACTAAATTTATATAATCAAAGTATAGTAAAATGATGAAGAATTAAAATATGTATTCATATTGTTATGAATTTCAGGTAAATTTTGGAAACGTCTCTGTAAGTGGGAAATGCCTTTTTAATTAGTGGCAGAAAATTTTACTTTTGTTTCACTTCATGTTTAAATGACAAATATTATTTGTATATATTTTGGTAGTACAGTGTATTATTTTGATTATTTGTTTATTTCTTTTATACAACTACAAATTTGTATACTTTGTGTATACATCTTTGCTTTCTCTATTCATCCCCCATACTTTAGTAGTCATCTTCTCACTGTCCCTTTATTATAGGTTAATGGTTTCAAATTTTTCATTAAGTGGAATCCTTCAGAACTCTTTCTTTTATATGCTTACTCACATTTTTATAATCTCTGCAGCCCCTTCCATATGGTCACATTTGAAATTATTATTTTCTCATTGATAGCTGCATAATTGTAGACTGTATGCTTCTATTCAGTATAATTCACCCATTCACATTTGAAGAGAATTTAGTTTGCTTCCTTACCTTTGCTAATATAAGTAATTGTAAAGTAAACATGGAAGTAGAGCTATTTCTACAATGCGTGAAGGTCAGTTTCTTTGGATATATTCTCAGACATGAAATTTCTATAATATTCAATTACAATATTCACTGTCAGAAGATAGATAACAACATAAATAAAAGGATATCAAAATGACCGGTCCACAAAAATCACACTATAGAGCTAAGGGTGCATATAGATTGAAATTGAACAGTAAAATAAAGATATTCCATTCCAATAGTCAGCAAAAGAGAACAAATAGAAAGCTATATTTACTTTAATAGGAATGGACTATTGGGGTTGGAAAGATGGCCTAGTAGTTAAGAGCGCCAACTGCTCTTGCAGAGGACCCGGGTTCGATCCTCAGAACGCACATGATGGCTGAGAACTGTCTTAGAGTCCAGTCCTTGGGGAATCTGATGCCCTCTTCTGACCTCTGAGAAATTGCACGACACAGGTGCACAGACCTACATGCACACAGTACATTCATACACATAATAAATAAATAAAATTAAAAAAGAATGGAATATTGGGACTGGAGAGATGGCCTAGTGGTTAAGAGCACCGACTGCTCTTGCAGAGGACCCGGGTTTGATCCCCAGCACCCACATGGCGGCTGCATCCATGGCATTGCATGACATGGGTGCACAAACCTATATAAAGACAGCACATTCATACACATAAAAAATAAATAATTTTTTTAAAAAATTTAAAAAAAGTTTGGACTCTTATGCAGTATTTTGCAAGACAAATAATGATCATAATGTCACACCATCCACAAGCAATAGTCCAGTGAGTGTGTGTTTGTGTTTGTTTGTGTGTGTTTGTGGCAGGAGTGTCTATAAGGCAATGTACCATCTAAATATCTAAAAAAAAAACCATGAACACAAATGAAAGCAAAGGTAACAAAAATTTCAGTGAAAATATGGTACATCTATACATATAATCGACAATGGAGACTTCATTTGGCTAGAAAATTAAGAAGGAAAAATTTAATATTACAGTATAAATGAAGCCAATAAACATGCACAGCATACTTAATCCAAGATCACCAGAATGTAGTTTTTCTCAAGTACACAGAAGAAAATTCTTCAAGATATATTCTATGATACTCCAGAATGCAGGTCTTATGAAACTAGACTCGGGCAAGGCAGCTATAGCCGGGGGTGGTCTGTCAGAGGAGTGGCTGGAAGAGAGTCTTGACTCTGAGCTCTCTTTCTAGGGTCACCATCTCGGAGGGACCACGCTTTGCTTTTGCAGAGTGAACAGAGGGTCGTGTTTACGTCTGCTCTGGTCCTGGCACTTGGCCTTGTGGGCAGGCTCCTGAGGTGCAGGCAGGACACCATAACTCACTTGGGCAGGGCAGATACAGCCGGGGGTGGTCTGTCAGAAGGGCGGCTGGAAGAGGATCTCGACTCTGAGCCCTCTTTTGGGGGTCCCCATCTCAGAGGTACTGGGGCACGGGCTAGGTCAGGTGCGCACCCCCCCCAACGGGAATTAGTGAGAATCCAAGTGGACTTCCTTTTGGAGAACCATCAGAAAAGAAAGAGAAGACCGACTTAGGCTTCCAATATCCAATATATTAAAAAAATTGAAAACCTGAAACCAAGACAAGTCAATACTCCATAAAAAAAGGAGGAGGAAAGGAAAAAAAAAAAAGCATTGGAAGGAGGCAAGCAAATCCATCCACAAACATAGTGAGAAGTCATTTGTGATTTGAACCATAAAAGAGAAACCCAAATGCCAAGGACACGACGAAGGGACAACATGGGAAATGCACAGGATAATCCCACACCAGGCTCTACCAAACCTGGAGGAGGGAGCTACAATGGGATCCCCTTGGAGGAGACCCAAGGAACAGAGCTTAGAGGAATAATTGCAGGCCTATGCAGAGAAATTAAAGAAAATAAAGAAGAAGCCAGAGAACTAAAGAGAGAGAATGAAAAACTCATAAAGGACCTAGAGGAATACAATGACAAACCTCGGAAAGAACTAAAGGAACAGATTGACAAACTCCAGAAAGAACAAGAGGGAGAAAAAAAAATAAACAAGAATTCAGAGAACTAAAGAGAGAGAATGAAAAACTCAAAAAGGACCTAGAGGGATACAATGACAAACTTCGAAAAGAACTAAAGGAACAGAATGACAAACTCCAGAAAGAGTGGAACAACCAGGAAATATGGAACACTATGAAAAGATCAAACCTCCACATCATAGGAATAGAGGAAGGAGAAGAATATCAAGAGAATAGTATTGATCAGATCTTCAACAGAATAGTAGATGAAAATTTCCCCAAACTAAAAATAGACAAACCCATACAAATACAAGGAGCACATAGGACCCCAAATAGACAATATCAGAAAAGAAACATCCCACGCCATATCATAGTTAAAATTCTAGATGCCCAAAACAAAGACAAAATTCTGAGGGCTACAAAATAAAAACAAATCACATACAAAGGGAAACCCATCAGAATTACAACTGACTTCTCGTCTCAAACCATGAAAGCAAGAAGAACATGGAGTAAAGCATTCCCAGTGTTAAGAGACTATGGATGCCAAACCAGAATACTTTACCCAGCAAAAATGTCGACTATAATTGAAGGAGAGAGAAAAATCTTCCATGACATAAGCAAGATGATGGAATACATGTCTGGAAAACAAACTCTTCATAAAATACTTGAAGCAATTCAAAGTGCAGAGGAGAGGAGCAACAATCCTCAAATGCCTAGGAAAAGTAATTAATAAAAAGGTAACCATAGGAGCAAAATCAGAAGCTAGAAGTCCAAAAGGAAAATAAAGTGAAAGGAAGCAACATCCATCTTTTAATTATAACCTTAAATTTTTTTTATTTATTTTTGTATGAGTATGAATGTACTATGAATGTACTGTCTGCATGCAGGTTTGTGCACCCATTTCATGCAATGCCGTGGAGGTCAGAAGAGGGTGTCTGATTCCCCTGGAAGTGGAGTTCTCCTGGAATTGGAGTTACAGACGTATAACCTTAAATATTAATGGGCTAAACTCCCAATCAAAAGGCATAGACTGGGAGAATGGATTAGGAAACAAAACCCATCTATATGATGTCTACAAGAAACCCATCTCAATTTCAAGGATAGGCACCAACTTAAGGTGAAGGGATGGAAGAAAGTTTTCCAAGCAAATGGTACCAAAAAGAAGGTGGGCATGGCTATCCTAATATCAGACAAAATAGACTTCAAAGCAAAAGAAATCAAAAGAGACAAAGAGGGCCATTATATCTTTATTAAAGGAAAAATTGACGATGAAGATCTCACAATTATGAATATATACACACCAAACACCGGTGCACCAAACTTTATAAGGACAATTCTTCAGGATATCAAAGCACAGATTAACCCCAGCACACTAATTGTAGGGGACTTCAATACGCCATTAAGTTCCCTAGACAGATCAACAGGACAAGGGATAAACAGAGAGATATCTGAACTAAATGACACAATACACCAAATGGACCTCACAGACATCTATCGAATATTTCGCCCAAACACCAGAGAATACATTTTCTACTCAGCACCTCATGGAACATTCTCCAAAATAGACCATATACTGGGACACAGAAAAAAAAATTCAACAAATATAAAAAGATTGAAATAATCTCATGCATTCTATCAGACCACAGTTCAATAAAACTCAATATCTACACCAGGATAAACCCTACAATCTACAAGTACACATGGAGACTAAATAACACTCTCCTGAGTAATGAATGGATCAAGGAAGAAATAAAGAAAGAAATAAAAACATTCCTGGAACTGAATTACAATGATAAAACAACACAGCAAAATCTATGGGACGCTTCAAAAGCAGTCCTAAGAGGGAAGTTTATAGCTCTAAATGCCTACATTAAAAAAAACAGAAAGAGCAAAAGTGAATTATCTAACACTGCAGCTAAAAATACTTGAGAGACAACAACAAATGAACCCTAAACGGAGCAGAAAAGAAGAAATAACAAAAATCAGAACAGACATCAATGAAATAGAAACAAGGAAATCTATACAAATAATCAATGAATACAAAAGTTGGTTCTTCGAGAGAATAAACAAGATAGACAGACCTCTAGCCCAGTTAACCAAAAGAAAGAGTGAGCAACTCCAAATCAATAGAATCTGTGAAGAAAGGGGAAATATCAGAAGAGACGATGAAAAGATAAAGACAATCATGCGGGAATACTTCAAAAACTTATACTCTACTAAGTTGGAAAACCAAGAAGAAATGGATGAATATCTGAAATCCTGGGAATCACCAAAGCTCAACCAAGAAGAGATCGACAGCCTAAATAAACCAATAATACAGGAAGAAATTGAAGATGTAATAAGTATCCTCCCAACCAAAAAATGCACAGGCCCAGATGGTTTCACAGCAAAATTCTACAAAATATTTCAAAAAGACTTACAACCATTACTATTCAAATTGTTTAGAAGGATACAAACAGAGGGACTTCTCCCAGATTCCTTCTATGAAGCCAGCATCACGCTATTACAAAAACCACGGAAAGATGCAACCAAAAAGGAAAACTACAGACCCATCTCCCTAACGAACACAGATGCCAAAATTCTAAACAGGATACTGGCAAATCACATACAGTCCCACATCAAGAAGATCATCCATCATGACCAAGTTGGATTCATACCAGAGATGCAGGGATGGTTCAACATACGAAAATCAATAAACATCATCAAACACATAAACGGACTGAAGGACAAAAACCACACCATCATCTCAATTGATGCGGAAAAAGCCTTTGACAAAATCCAGCATCCCTTCATGCTTAAAGTCCTAGAAGGAATTGGATTGGAGGGATCATTCCTCAATGTAATCAAAGCCATATACAGGAAACCCACAGCCAATATCATCCTAAATGGGGAAATGACAGAAACATTCCCTTTAAAGGTAGGAACTCGGCAAGGCTGCCCCCTGTCACCACTCCTCTTCAATATAGTGCTTGAAACA
>VZQC01000962.1:2721004-2732054 GCA_009823505.1 Rhizomys pruinosus
CGCCACCATGCCCAGCGACAGGAATACCTTTTCAGACTAGTTTATCTTGGTAGCTCACCAGAAATTAACACTGTACAAAGACTTGACTCCTAAGTTTTTTTCTAGATTGTAAAATATAGAAATATAACCTTTAAAAAAAACAATTTAAGCCAGGTGTGGTAGAACACGCTTTTAATCCTAGCACTTGGGAGGCAGAGGCAGGCGGATCTCTGTGAGTTCAAGGCCTGCTTGGTCTACATAGTGAGCTCCAGGCCAGCTGGGACTAAAAGGGAGACCCTGTCTCAAAAAGAAAAAAAAAAAAAAAAATTAAATTTGGAGGTTATATTCTTCTAAGGTGGAAAAAGTTAATTTCAATCAATTTGGAAATTCTTTTCCCACCATAATTTTGGAGATGATCTAGTTTCTGGAGTTGTGGCTAGCACTTAGATCATTGCTTCCCAGGCCTTCACTGTCTTATTTGGACCTAAATCACAGGCTGTTGCTGAGATGTGTCTCTTACATGTTTGTAGTTGGCTCCTCACACATAGTTGCACTTTCCAGGATAGCATTTTCTTTTTGGCTGTGAGCCTGATCTTTTACGGCCATCCTAGCCCTCCAGCCCTCCAATGTAGCATTCTCATGCCAAGCTTGGAGGAACATGGTAGGAGGGCAGAAGGGGTCACAGGTGCGTTGTTCAGACTTTTCACCACTGTGACAAAATACCTGAGAAAAGCAACTTAGAGGAGGAAAGATTTCTTTGGGGTACTAGTTTGAGAGGTTTCTGTCTCTGGTTGGCTGGTTCCAATTAGATCTGGTTTGGAGATGAGACAGATTATCATGGAATGGTGGAGGACGTTGCTCATCTAATGGCACTCAGGGGGCCAGGAACCCTCCCAGGCAATATTCCAATTGATCTGCTTCCTTCAGATATGGCTCCATCTCCTAATTCCCAAAATTTCCCAAAAAAATGCCATCAGATTTTGAGTGCATTGAGGGTCAGAGCCCTAGTAATCCAGTGGCCATTAAAAGTTTAGATCCACTGCCTGGGGACCAAGTCTTGAACATAAGCTCATTTCTGACCTGATCTGCCTAAATGGATCACATAATTGTTGCCAACATAAGCTCAATCAGAGATAGAGTCTCTTTGCTTTTAGGTTCTCAAATCTATTTAGTGTCTGGCCACTTTTCTAGTGCTAACAAAGTCCAAGCATTAAAAATAATCAAGAAACTGGGGCTGGAGAGATGCTTCAGCAGTTGAGAATGCTTTCTTCTCTTCTAGAGGACCTGAGTTCTGTTCCTAGCACCCCCTGTGAGTAGTTCAGAACAGCTTGTAACTCCAGGTCCAGGAGATCTGCTGCCCTCTTCCTGTTTCTGTGGGCATCTGCAATACTCCTTCTTCTAAGTATACATACTTAAAAATAAATCTTATAAAGGAAAATATATTTAGAACTAGGTGTTGTGGCATACTTTCACAATCCAAGGAGACCAAGGCAGGAAGATTACTGCCAGTTTAAGACCAGCCTAGGCTACATAGTGAATTCTAGTCATAGCCAGGGCTACAAAGCATGACCCTGTTTCAAACAATCAAACTAAGGCTGGTGAGTGGCTCACCTGCTAGTTGCCACTAAGCCTTAGTTCCATCCCTGAGACCCAGATCCTTCAAGGTGTCTGTTCAATATGACCATCATGTGAATGATGTGGCCTCCCTCACCCAATGAAATGAAAATGAAAGAAATCCAAAACACCGCCCATAATCCCCCCCTCCATTTAAGGCTTTCAAGAAGTATTATACTTGGAAAAAAAATTTTTTTGAGACAAGGTCTCCCTGTATCTGTAGCTAGCCTGGAACTCTCAATGTAGACCAGGCTGACCTTGATCTCACAGAGATCCACCTGCCTCCCAAGTGCTGGGACTATAGGCCAGTGCCACCATGCCTGGCTCTATATTTAGAAATTCTTTACATTGTATAAAGATTAATTAAAAATAAAAATAATAGCCAGGCGTGGTGGTGCATGCCTTCCCAGCACTTGGGAGATAGAGGCAGGCAGATCTCTGATGAGTTCAAGACCAGCCTGGTCTACACAGTGGGTTTCAAGCCAGCTGGGGCTATAGGGAGACCCTGTCTCAGAAAAAATAAATAAAAATCATGTACAATTATGTATTATAAATCATCTTCTATCCCATATTATAAACAAACAGATCCAAAAAGCAAAGAGTACAATGAAACAAGAACATATTAAATGTGATGTGTTAATTAATACTTAGGGTGAACTTCTAAAATATTTTATTATTCTTATGTATCTGAGTGTATTGCCTGCAGGTATATTAACTACACTTGTGTCATGCGATGCCCACAGAGCTCAGTAAAGGGTGCCGGAGATGGAGTTAAAAATAGCTGTTAGCTGCCATGTGGGTGCTGGGAATTGAACCTGGTCCTCTGCAAGAACTGCCAGTGCTCTTAACTGCTGAGCCACCTAGCTCTAGCAGCCCCCACCCCCAGAGTATATCTTGCTTATCACCAGGTTCTGCAGGAAATGAGCATTCAAAAAGGGGCTAGTGCTGACTGCAGGCGCAAGTTGCAGCTGACAGAGTTTCTATCTTGTGTCTCTGCAATGTCAGATTCTAAGATTTTGACAACTACAACTTAGCTGAATAAGAAATAAATTTTTTTTGGTCTTTTTTTATTTATGTCTTTTTTTTTGAGAAGAGGCTCCCTGTCAGCTCCAGATGTGCCTGGAACTTGCATTCTGTAGACCCAGCGGCCTTGAACTCACAAAGATTCATCTGCCCCTGCTAGGATATAAGGCGTGTCACACACTGGCATTTATTTTGGTTAAATAAAAGAAAAATTTAACAATAATTACATCTAAAAATTCAGATTTCTGCTTATGTTTCAGAACTTCAGATCCGGAGTGGTTGGTTGATATTTTGCTTGGTCTTAAGTCAAACTTCTTATTTTTTTTTTTTTTTAATTTGAGACAGGGTCTCCCTGTAGCCCCAGGTGGTCTGTGGAACTTACTATTTAGACCAGGCTGGACTCAATCACACAGAGATCCATGGCCTGCCCCTGCCTCCTGAGTGGTGGAATTAAAGGCCTGGGCCATATACCCAGCTTGAAACAGGTATTCATTTTCAGCTCAAATATTGAACCCTTCTGAAATATTGGGTCTTCATTGTATAACTAGGAAGTAAATGATACTTCCTTCTACTCTTGCCTTCAGAACAAAGGTTTTCTGAGTTTCTATCTGCCATTTGCTAAACATATAAATAAGTTACCACAGAAGCTTGGCTTTTTTCCTGGTTTCTTTCTCCCCTAAACTTGTAATTTGGATTTAAATTTCCTAGTCAAGAAGAGTTTATCTAAATACAAAGCTTCTGTTTATACTTAGTTGGCATTTGTGAGTGGTCAGGAAACTATGACAATAACTTTAACAATAGAAGTTCCCCAATAACTAGAAAATTAAGCAAGCTGTTTAGTTGTATCATTTTTAGGATTCATCCTCATATTTCCAGAAAATATATATTTCTATTCAAAACTCAGAGAGAAGACTAGAACTGGCCACTAAAGAGCATGCCTACCCCAGTTTTATATTTTAGTTTTCGAAATTGTAAAATGTAGACATATATTTATAAATATAATTGTAAATTATAGAAACATTTACACAGAAAAACACATGGGGGTGGAGAGATGGCTCAGCGATTAAAAGCACTGAGTGCTCTTGCAGAAAACCCTGGTTCGACTCTCAGCACCCACACGGTGGCTAAGAATCATAACTCTAGTTCCAGGGAAATCAGACCCCTTCTGACCGCACGACACAGGTGCAGTTACACACATGCAGGCATTACACTCATACACATTAAGAAAAAAAAAATATTTTAAAAAGATAAACACATGCATGCTACCGTCCAAACACCGCGATTTTCGTCACTATGATGAATTCCTCTTCGTTTCTCTCCTCTAACTACTAGGACCTTTGCTACTTTGACCTTCGAGCGTGGCCAGAACCACTGCGCTGGGTGAGGCGCTGTTGCGCTTCGTGCGCCGTCGCCATGGTAACTGCGGAAGCCTAGGTCGGATGAACCCGGTGAGTCGGATTCCTGGCTCCAAGGGCCTGGGTGGGCTCTCTGGGTGGAATGAGGCTGGATAGACCCTTATCTGCCCTCCAGGCTGTTGGGACAGGGCTGCTGGAGTGGCTTCAGCCCTTTCGTCTCTCGGGCTTTGCGCGTCTGGCCACTGCTGGAGTGTACCGCCAAAAGTCCCTGGGGTTCTAGCGAACTCGCTCACCAGCCCCGGGGGAGCCGTCTTACGCTTTCCGAGTGACCTATTTCTCGCGATGCGAGGCTGACTCTCTGTGTGCGGGTACCCAGGCCTAACTCTGTTGAACCCCGGGGGGGGTGCTCAGAGCTGATTTTGAGGGATGGGGGATGAAGCTCTTCTTTGAGCTAGGAGTTAAAACCTTTAGGAGACCACATTTATTGTTGTTGTTATTGAAAATAATTCCGCTGGCTAAAAGGTTCGTGGGAATCTACTCTGTCGCAACTTCTGATAGTTTCATCTGCCTCCCTGCTCTTTGTTTAGAGGATTCTATTCTCATCACCATTAGGCTCCTCCATCTACTTTGTTACTGAAGTGCCGCCTCTCCAAGGAAGCCTTTCTGGGGTCTGATGTTAATGCCCATCCTTTTTACTGTCCCGGCAAGTTTTGCTTACAGCTCTATCCTTCACTTCACTCTTCTCTTGCTGATTAGACCGAGGGTTGGATCAGGTCTATGCGGTTTTCTGTTATTGCTACCATAGCAGCCTCAAAAATGTCCAGACTCTGTAGCTGAGAAGTTTTCTGACCTTCCAGGATCATGTAGGTCAGAGCCGGTTGAATCCTCATTCCAGAAGTCAGTTAATAGAAAGTCTTCCCTCTCCCCTATTACGTGTATTTTCTATGAAACCTGTGCTTCATGATTACTTGTGTGAACAAAGAAAACATTTTTGTCGAAAACTTGTTTCTTCAGTGAGCCGTTATTGACTGTTCAGATGGAAGAAAGCTCTCAATTGCTTTCAAAGTTCAGTTCAATCTAGAATTGATTTTTGCAGGCAATGCTTAATTTCTCATATAAAAATGCTTAGGTTGTTAGCTTCTCTGATTCCCTCCTTGAGATAATGCTTTGGATATTCGGATGCATGTGCATGGCTCATGAAATTGATTATGGCTTTTGGGTTGCATTGTAACCTCTGTGCTTTGGGGCTTTGAGCCTCTGTTCCTGTACTTTGTGGGCAAGTGTCTCCTGGTCTGGCCAGCACTCTCCTGGCTCACTCAGGTGCATTGAACTCCCGTTGTGACTTCTTTTCAGGCCTGACAGAAATGTTTTGCTACACAGCCTTCTTTCCCTACAGAGCTTTGTTTCTTTGTGGGCATGGGGGTGGGTAGAGAGGGTCAAAGGAACAAGGTAGGAGATGAGAGAAGATGAGGGGGACAGGGATGACACACTTCACTACTTCTCGGTCCCATATTTGTCCTAAACTGGTGACCTTTTTGACTTCAAGTCTCCATTATACTTTTCTTTTCTTTTCTTTTTTTGAGTCAGGGTCTCCCTATAGCCCCAGCTGTCCTGGAACTCCCTCTATAGACCAGTCTGGCCTTGAACTCACAGAGATCTGCCTGACTCTGCCTCCTGAGTGCTGAGGTCAAAGGCGTGCACTACCACTCCCGGTCTCCATTATGCTTTTAAATATTGGTGCTTTGGGCTGGAGAGATGGGTCAGTGGTTAAGAGCACTGGATACTCCTGCAGAGGACCTGGGTTTGATTCCCAGAACCCATATGGCAGCTAACAACCACCTGTTTCTCCAGTTCCAAAGAATCAGTCTCCCTCTTCTGACCTCTGAGGGCACTTTGTGGTATGGGTGCATCAACCTACATGTAAATAATACACTCATGCACATAAAATAAAAATAATAAGTAATATATTTAAAAAATTAAAAATAAAAATATTAGGGCTTTGAAAGCCCTTAAAGGTGAGTTGTATCTATCAGCAATAAGTCTTAGAGATATGGTAAGAATTATATTAAACTGAGGATCTAAAAAATGTTTCTTAATTCTTTTTTTTTCTTTTATTTGGTCTTTTAGAGACAGGGTCTCCCTGTAGCCCCAGCTGTCCTGGAACTCACTCAGACTAGGCTGGGCTTGAACTCACAAAGATCTGCCTGCCTCTGCCTCCCAAGTGCTAGGATTAAAGGCCCAGCTTCTTAATTCTTTTGAAAATAATGAACTTGTGTTAACAGTAGGTATGCATTTCTCATAAAAATACCTCATAAAGAGTCCAAGGCCAGCCTGGTCTACAGAGCAAGCTCCAGGACAGCTGGGACTAAAGGGAGACCTTGTCTCAAAAAGACCAAAAAAAAAAAACCTCATAAAATTAGAAAGCAAGAAAGTGGAATTGTTTTCCATTTTTTGCAAATGTTTTAAATTTCTGGCTTATTAGAAATAGATTCTCGTGGTGCAGTTTCTAGATTAGAGCTAGTTTATCTCCAAATCTTTGCATTAATCTGGGATCAGAATAATATATATGTAACCAAATATCTGTTAATGGTAGAGTTGGAGATAATTTATTCACATCCTATACCAGAATACTATATTTATTATTATTATTATTATTATTATTATTATTATTATCATTTTGTCTTTTTGAGACAGGGTCTCCATTTAGTCCCAGGTGGCCTGGAGCTCGCTTTGTAGACCAGGCTGGCTTTGAACTCACAGAGATCTGCCTGCCTCTGCCTCCCAAGTGCTGGGATTAAAGGCGTGCGCCACCAGCCCAGCCTAAGATGGTTCTCAGCTGGCATGTGGGTGCTGGGAATCAAACCTGTGTCCTCTGCAAGAGCAGTCAGTGCTCTTAACTGCTGAGCCATCTCTCCAGCCCTGAGGAATACTATATCTTTTATAGAAGGAAGAAATAGCAGTATGAGTATTTTTGCTTCATGAATGATTTTGCTTTTACAAGGGTGGTGATGATGATGATGATAGTGGTGGTGGGTTTTGCTTAACTAGCATGTGCTCGGTACATACATCATCTAGTTTAAATTCTCATGCTGTTCTCTATGAAAGTAGACAAGTTGCACAGTATTGTGACACTAATATATTCCAGAATTGGTTTGTGAAACCAAAGGTTCTTGACCCCCAAATCCATTGTTCTTGGCTATGAAGAAGAGCATTGGAAATTGCGAACCTGACTTTAAGTGTTGTTTATTGTATAAGACTTACCAAGAATTGTCTGAAAATGGCAAAGTTTGATCAGTACATCCAGTATTCAAACAAGTTAGATGTTCTATATACTTGAAGTAATTAGGAAATAGTATAGATTAGTATTTGCTAAATAATTGTATGGTGCAGACTATATGCGTTAGCCTTTCTAGTTAAGAGAGTGAAAGAGACAGAGACAGAAAGAGAGAGAAGAGGGAAGGGGAGGAAAGAAGAGAGGAGAGGAAAAGGGGAGGGGAGGGGAGCGGAGGGGAGAGGAGAAAGAGGATTTGGGTACTTGGAATGGAGGAGTTAAATAGATATTTCTGTCTCAGTAGAGAATAATTGTGAAACAGAAGTAGGAGGTTTTCAGTACCTTCAGGTTCTTATGTCTGAGCTCCTGCTGGGCATTTCAAACAGATCCTGCCTCTGATCTCAAAGGTTTCAATATAGATATCTTTAGAAGAAATGTTCCAGAAGATCACAATTTCTATTAATAGTATGACTGCATCATTTACTGTCTAGTTCTAATGGACAGTTTAGAGAAAGTGGATGCTATTAAAATTGCATCAGGGTAACAAATCTAACTGGAATTCTCTTGGCTATATTGGGATATATGTCACTCAAGCTTTTAACCAAGGCGTCTAAATTCTTAGATTTCTTTCTTGTTGACTTCTTGTTACAGTCTCCATAGTGATTATTTGAGACTAATATATTTTCATGCTGGGAGCTGCAATCCATTTAGTGGTCCATAAAATTAATTTATTTGGTGGTACCCACTCTTAAAAAATGGAGGAGGTTTGTTACATTTAGTAACAGAAGTATTATTTTGTTCAACTGTATGTATATGAAAATACTCCTATACATGCAATGTATCCAGAAAAAAATTGTCTATTACTGCTGAACAATGAATTATTTTGTCACTTTATTGATATACTTGACATTTATTTGTATATATGCTTAAAACAAATACCATATAATAGAAATGACACATTAGTTACCAAAATAATACATATGTACTTTGACAGGACACCTATCTAATGGTCTAAGACAGCTATGCAAGCTCCAGACATAACATTTGTAATTCATTGAGAAGAAATTTTTTTGGTCTTTTTGAGACAGGGTCTGCCTTTAGTCCTAGCTGTCCTGGAGCTCACTATGCAGACCAGGCTGGTCTTGAACTCACAGAGATCTGCCTGGCTTTGTCTCCCAAGTGCTGGAATTAAAGGCATGCACCACCTCATCCAGCTAATGAGAAGAAAAAATTTTGGGGGGTCTTTTTGAGACAGGGTCTCCTGGTAGCCCCAGCTAGCCTGGAACTCACTATGTAGACCAGGTGGGCCTTGAACCCACAGAGATACACTTGCCTATGCCTCCAAGTGCTGGGATTAAAGGCGTGTGCTACCATGCCCAGCTATGAGAAGAAAATTTACATTTATAGAGGCTCCATACTACACACATGCTGTCATCTACATCCTGTTGCAAGAGAGACTGAGAAATGGTCCTATTCCACTATGATGACTGAGTTTGGCTTTTTATTTATTTATTTTTTAATATATTTTTATTGTTATTAAACTTTTTCATACATCATATATCATTTCTCAATCTAATTTAGAGTCACTTCCCTTTCCATGCCCCCCACCCCACCTGAGTTCATGCACTCTGCCATACATGTCTTACATCTTTTTCTGAGTCTTTCCAGAGTTTTCTTTCAAAGCATTTTGTTTTTCGGAGAACTTCACTGTTTCAGTTGTTTTTTCCCCCAGTTCTTTTGTTGTTGTTGTTCTCTCTAACTTGTATTGCTTCAATATATTTTTGTATATACATATATACATACACATACATATATATAGTACATATACATATACATACATCACTTGAATTGGAGGATTTTCTTTTTTTTAGGCTAAAAGCTGTCATGTTTTCTTTTCTTTTTTTTTTCTTTTTTTTACTGTCATAAGAAAGTGTTTGAAGGCTCCTCCTTGGCAAGCCCAAACCAGCATCAATCCTGCCCTTGTGCTCCACACTGGGGTCTTTCCTTCCCATGGTCACCCAAATGAAGTCCAGTAAGCACCACATCCTTTCTTGATCTTCTTGTACTGGCCTCCATGATACAGGCTGGGTAGTCCAACAATGGCAGTCTGTACTCTGAAGAGGCTGAAATCCCAGTAGCTGCTCAGTCCACAAGTTGGATGTCTCAACAGTTCCCATCTGGCATTGAAGGTTTGGAGGGATTTCGGCTTTTTAAAAAGCTACTTAAAAGAAAGTGGAGTTTTATCCCCAAAGAAAGGAATATAAGACATTATGGAAGGTACTAGTTGTCTGCATGTGAGTGCCGTAGCAGAGGCCCACAGAATCAGTGGGAATATATAAATGTAGCCCTTTTTCAAGAGTCAAGAGCATGAGGCCAAGTATCTGATAAGCTGATCCTAAGTCCGAGGTCTGGCTCTATGCTTGTGTCTGCTCTATACCTCTTTGATTTCTATGAAAATTAGCTTTATCTTCTAGAGATAAAGTGTGTGTGTGTATGTGTATGTGTATGTATGTATGTATGTATGTATGTATGTATGTATGTCAGAGTGGAGAAGTGGATGTCAGATGTACAGGTGTACAATTATTAGCTGATACTATATCTTGTCTGCTAAATGCAGAAGTTGAACTAAACAACTTCAAAAAATAAGATTTGAATTATCTTCCCGAGTTGCCAATATAACGGGCTGTGTCATTCAGCCTGACTAGAGAAGTTCTGGGCCTCAAAGTCCATCATCAAGAAAACAAAAAGCAACTCACAGAATAGGAAAAAATACTCAAATTTTTATCTTCAATAAACAGTTTGGATTTGGAATATATAATAAAACTTTTTTTCAAAGCCAATTTTTATTGAAGCTCTGTGCATTTCATACAAAATTACAAATCAAATTTAGACCCATGCCCCAGAGCTCATGAATTCTGCCAAACATGTTTTTCATCTTTTTCTCAGTCTCTCTCAAAATTCTTGAAGCAGAAGTTTACTGTTTCGAGCAGAAGTTCACTGTTTCAGTCTTTCTGTTGTTGTTGCTGTTGTTATATGCATCACTCCAAAATATGCCCATATGCATGCCACATATATCATAGGTTTTAGCATCTTCAGCTTATGTTTTTTTTTTCTTTATTCGGCTGAAAGATGTCATGTTTGAAGTCTCCTCCTTGGCAAGCCCAAACAACCATCAGTTGTGCCCTTGTGCTCCACACTGGGGTTTTCCCTTCCTATGGTCACCAAATGAGGTCCAGTAAGCACCGCATCCTGTCTTGATCTTCCTGTACTGGTCTGGGTAGTCCAACAATGGCAGTCTATGCTCTGAAGGGGCGGAAACCCCAGTAGTAGCTCAGTCCACAAGTTGGATGTCTCAGCAGTCCCCATCTGGCACTGAAGGTTTGGAGGATTCTTGGAGAGACATGAGTCTTCAGTCCATACTGGAAGGTTGAAAAGCTGTGTCTCACATATTTGAAGGATGGCAAAAGCAGTGGCAGCCACAGGGTAGTTGCATTTGCCAGTAAGACAGGCCAAACAACTGTGCTCTTTTTTTTTTTTTTAACTTTTTGACTTTTTACTAAGATCTCAAGCTTTATACCTGAAGTACAATTTCTCAGGACTTACTATTTATTTATTTATTTCTGGTTATACTTTCCTTTTGGATGTTTAAGGCCACACAGCCCAGATTAACCAAAGTTTTTGTTTTCTCAAGGTCAGTTGAGGATCTGGTCTTCAAAGGTCACTCAGGTTTTGGTGGGGAGGGAGCCCCTGGCTGCTTTTGGCTTTTTAATCACCAGTTCCATCCACTCAAGCACAAAGTCAGGTCTTG
>VZQC01000962.1:2733869-2760924 GCA_009823505.1 Rhizomys pruinosus
CATTATAAATAGTTGTTACAAGTAGGATCCACAGAGGGGTTCGATGTTTGTAGCAATCTGAGGCTTTTCTTCCTTTCAATGTTCAGATGGGTCAACCTTCCAGTTGGCACTTTCTGGTACATCCTACTCAATGCAAATCTGTATCTTTTCTTTCTCAGCCATTAAGTTGGTGACATTTTGACCTGTTGGAACATACAAATCTTTTCCCATAGTTAGTTTTAAGATTTGAATTGCAAGGTTTCATGTCTATCTGTATCCTCCCCCATTATGTACTTTTATATAAGGATGAGATTAATGTAGGACTGTAGTTGCTATTATATACATTTATTTACCCATTCATTCATTCATTGCAATATTGGAGTCAAACCTACAACTTGGAGTATGCTAGGCAAGCAATCTGCCACTCACCTATATCCCCAGACTCTACCTTCTAGCAATATAAGGTGCATATTACAATTACTTTTTCATTATTATACCATTTCTTTACTTCACTATAGAATTAAATGATAGGTTTTTGTTTAGTGTTCTTTAAATTATTGCTTCTTAAAATAGGATGTGAAAACCATGGCCTATGGGCCATTAACTGTTTCGCAAACATTTTCTTTAGCCACAGCCATACTCATTTGCTTGTGACTATTTTTGTTACAAAGTTGAAGCTGAGGGAGCTGGAGAGATGGCTCAGAGGTTAAGAGCACTGATTGCTTTTGTAGAGGACCTGGGTTGGATTCCCAGTACCCAGGAGATGGCTAACCACCATCTGTAACTCCAGTTCCAGGAGATCTGATGCCCTCTTCTGACCTCCACTGTAGCCTTTTGATGTTCTTCCTCCCTTTGACCAGAGCTCACACTTCCTGGGACTGCAAGCTCCCAGATCGCTCCAGCCAGCTGGCCAGTGACCCGGGTCTTAGCCCTGGAAGGGAGGGGGAGGAGAGAGGTAGTAAAAGCCAGAAAAGAAAGAAAGAAAGAAAGAAAGAAAGAAAGAAAGAAAGAAAGAACTAACAAGGAAAGGACAAGGAAAGGACAAGGAAAGGACGGACTCAAGAACGAGGTCAGGAGGAATTCCACAGAGGAATAACTCAGCTTTATTTTCACAACCTGGGGTACTTATGCTGGACCTTGTGAGGTGTGACTGGAGGTTGGGGCATACAGGATTTTATACCAATATACTCCAAATCACTACAGGAATGTGACAATGTTTTGCCCAAAGCATCAAAGACAGTGGGGCCAGGCAGGTTTCAAAGGCAAGCAGGAAACTGGCCTGAAAGCCGGGGGTTGCCAGCTGACTTCCCAAGTGCTTCTGCCAAATGGAATCCCCACACTCCACATGTGTGTAAGTACATCCATGTAGCAGGCAATACACTCATAAATAAATAAATAAATAAATAAATAAATAAATAAATATTAAGAAACAAAGTCAAAGCCGTGACAAACAGTGGGGTCTTCAAGCCTGAAATGTGTCATATGGTCTTTGAGCCCTGCTTTGGAACGTACCCTTTTCCTGAGGTCTTTATGACCTTATATTGGTTCTTCTTCTGTATCATTGCCCTAGCCCTCCTCCTTTATGTTTTATCTCTGTCTTTCCCTGTTGCTTCCTAATATTTCACCATGTTTATATCCTCTGAAACACTTATTACAATAAAAACTATCTTCTTTGTTTTCCTTGTTTCTTGTCCATGTCAATAAGTGCCATACTTGGAGGGATATTTTCTCATACAAAAAGAAATTCAGTAGGTTTTGAATTATATGAGTGGATAATTAGAGCTCTTGCTGTCACTGATACAAGCTGTAACAAGGCTTGTCAGATCAACATTAGTGAAACATAGTTAGTGCCCAGCATTAAAACCTTCAGAAACCTCTGCCAGTTGTCTATAAAATCAAATTCAATATTGCTGATGAAATCATAGCCTTTCTACAAATACAGTTCATGTTCAACTTCAATGGCTTATATTTCGTCTGTCTAGCCAGCTTGCTTATTTCTTCAAATGCTTCATGAGTTTTGCTTGGGTTCTTTCACTTAGGTTCTTTTTCTCAATGACAAAGCCTTGCCCATTCTTATGGCTCAGCACTTTTCTTCTTCTATCTTCCACTCTGATGAATACTATCCAAGTCTTATGTTTAGTCTAGCTTTGCGTCTCTTTCCTTCTCCACTTCTTCCTCCTCCCTTTTTTCTTTTTCATGTTAAATATTTTTAAAATTTATTTTATTTATGAGTGTCATGTGTAGGGAATGCTTGTGGAATTCAGAAGAGGATGTCAGATTCCCCTGGAACTGGAGTTAACAGATAGGTTTCACCAGGCCCACTCTTTTCTTTTTGAAACAGGTCTTGAACTTGCAATCCTCATTTCTCAGCCTATCGAGCACCGGGATTACAGGCCTGGACTATCATGCTCGCCCACTGCTCTTCCTTTTTAAAAAATGGTGCTATTGGCTGGGTATGGTGGTGCAAGCCTTTAATCCCAGGAGGCAGAAAGCAGAGGCAGGCAGATAGAACTCTGTGAAATGGAGGCCAGCCTTGTCTTCATAATGAGTTCCTGGCCAACTGGAGTTACAGGGAAACCCTTTCTCAAAACAACCAACCAACCAAATCTCCCACCCCCAAATACAACAAAACCAAGCAAACAAAGCAAAAATAGTGTGATTGTGTCTACTTGGACTTTTTTTTTTAGTTTTTTCCTTTTTTTTGGTATTTTTTTGGAGGCAGGGTCTCCCTTTTAGTACCAGCTGTCTTGGAGCTCACTCTGTAGACCAGGCTGGCCTTGAACTCACAAAGATCCGCCTGCCTCTGCCTCCCAAGTGCTAGGATTAAATGCGTGTGCCACCATGCCCAGCTATTTATTTATTTTTATGTGTATGAGTGTACTGTCTGCATGTAGGTTGGTGCACCCATGTCGTGCAATGCTTCAGAGGTCAGAAGAGGGCATCGGATTCCTCTGGAACTGGAGTTAAAGATGGTTCTTAGCCACCATGTGGGTTCTGGGAATCAAACCCGGGTCCTCTGCAAGAGCAGTCGGTGCTCTTAACCACTAGGCCATCTCTCCAGCCCCACAAGTAATTATTTTCATTTCATCTATGTTGCGGGTGGAACAATCCAATCCAATCACCAAATAAATAATGATATACTTGAATTACTTTAAAAAAATTTTGTCTTAGGTATTTGTGGAGTTAATGGAGCCAGAAGGAACTACAGAATCAGAGAGTTCAGAAACATCAATATTTTCCCACCAGCAAGATGAAGAATCCCAAGAAACAGATGAGAGCAATGTAAAGAACCCCCTCTTACACCCTGTTCTCACAGGGGATGTAGAAAGCTTGCAGAAGATTTTTGAGGATTCTAAAAACCCTCATCATGAACACGCTGTGGAGCTCCTCTTTGAAGAAGACCTTGTTGGGAGGAATCTGTTGTATGCAGCTTGCATGGCTGGGCAAAGTGACGTCATCAGAGCTTTGGCAAAGTATGGAGTGAATCTGAATGAGAAAACCACCCGAGGTATTTATCTCTTATTAATATTACTTATGTCTACTCGAGTATATCATGTACCATCTCTGTGACTGGATACGTTTGATGTACCTGCTTTATACTTTACATATATGTATGAATGTGTGCATGGTAGGTACATGTAAATATATTAATGTTGAGTATGAAATCTAATTTTTTTGTTTATTTATCTGAAAAACAAGGATAATAATTTTATTTTCCTTCTAGAGTATTATGAGGACTAAATAAGATAGTAAATGGTGGGGCTGGAGAGATGGCTCAGTGGTGAAGAACACCGACTGCTCTCGCAGAGGACCTGGGTTCGATTCCCAGCACCCATATGGGGGTTAAGAACCGTCTTTAAGTCAGGCGTGGTAGCACATGCCTTTAATCCTATCACTCGGGAGGCAGAGACAGGCGGATCTCTGTGAGTTCAAAGCCAGCCTGGTCTACAGAGTGAGTCCCAGGCCAACTGGGGCTATAGGAAGACCCTGTCTCAAAAAAAAAAAAAAAAAGATAGTAAATGGCACGTGGAAAATCCTCAAAGCTAGTCCTGTTATCCCTGTCGGTTATACAATTAGCTCTTTAATTTCAGTAATTTGTTTTTATCAGATAGAAAATGTAATACATGGTCACGAAGGAAAATAAAACAGCCATTTCTAGAAAATAAGGAATATACATTCTTTTCACATTCACATGGAACATTTTAAAAACTGGATCATATATTTGAGCCACAAAAGAAGTCTCAGTAATATCAAGTAACCTGCAGTGTGCAGTCTTCAGCCTCTGGCCACAGTAAGATAACATTAGAATATAGCAATGAAAAGAGAGTTGAAAATTCTTTGTATTTTTGAAAACAAAACTACACTTTAAATCATCTGTTGATACCAGAAGTTATGATTGAAAGATGGTTACCTGGCAACAAAGTCATTATGTAGTTTAGGGAAACTTGTGAATTACAACCAAAGTTAAAATACTAATTGATTTATAAGGAATCAAGAAACTTTTAAAAATCAATAAACAAAGGATTTAACTAGGGAATTAGAAAAGAACAGCTGTATATAAAAGAAAGCAAATAAAACAATAGCGAGAGAGTATTGTTGACAATAAAGTAGCTGCAGAGAGATTGGCAAAGCAGCTGTAGTGTGAAAGACTGTTGAAAAATCTTTGGCAATACTGATCAGGGAGAGACAGAAAATTTAAAAACTTATTGGAAAGGAGATGTTAAGTGTTCTCATCACACAAAAAGATAAACGAGGTAATGTATACGTTAATGAGCTCAATTTAGCCATTGTATGGTGTATAAATACTTCAAAACATGTTTTACAATGAATATACCTAACTTAATTTTTATTTTAAAATTAAAACTAAGTTGAAATAACATTCACCACACCTGACTTCCTGGACTAGTAGTTTTTCTAATACTATAACTTTTGTTCATGGGATAAACACAAATATAATTCATTGTACTAAAAGATTAAGTAATCAACATTGGGGATGTAGCTCTGCTGGTAGATCGCTCATCTAGCACGCATGACCTCTAGTGGTGCAAAAAGTGTATGTGGTGGTGCAAGTTCATAATCCCAGCATTTTGGAGGTAAAAACAGGAGGGTTATAAATCAAGGTCATCATTGATGTTGGCTTCTTAGGGAGTTAGAGGCCAGCCTAGATTATATGAGAGCTCATCATCTAAAAAACAAAAAACAAAAAAAGACAAGAAAAGATTGTAGGGCTAGAGAGTTGGGAAACCAGTTACGAGGACTGGCTGTTCTTGCAGAGGACCTGGTTTTGATTCCTGGCACCCAATACGATGGCTAACCACTGTCCATAACTCCAGTTCCAGGGGAATCCAACACTCTCTTCTGACCCTGAGGGCATGGTGTGGCATGGGTGCACTTACATACATGAAGGCAATACACTCATATGAATAAAGTAAAAATAATGAATAATTAAAAAGATTAAGTAACCAAACGTGATCACATCAATGGATTTAGAAAAGTCTTTTGAAAAAGATGTAGCAGGGTGGGGTAGGGGAAGGGAAAGGGGAATATGTCTAAATTGAACTGAAAACTGATGTATGAAATACACAAAACATCAATAAAAGTATTATATTAAAAAAGAATTAAATCTACAAAGGGATCCTTGATGTAACAGACTCTGAAGCTCGGCTGAGCTCTTGGGCTCCAATCTCAGCTCAGCCACAAATCTGCTGTGTAACTTTTTGAGCCAGAGATCTTTTTGGCAAAACTGGGACAATTGGACACTTATTCTATAGAGTTTTCATAATAAACCAGCGTGTCAGAGCTACCAAGATCTAGAATGCTCGGTATAGTTTCTGCTTATAAATGGACAATTAATATGAATTAATCACAATAGCAGAGTGAAATGCCAATGAACAAACTATCAACCTTTGGGTTTTCAATTCCAACCATTTGAATCATGTTTCACTCTGCTATGTCTCTTGTAGCTGTTTTATTTAGATCAATTAATTTTTCAGAAATTATCTGAAAATGATGGATTTCCATTTAGACATTTCAATCATGTGGAAAGAATAGCATGTTTTGTATTTTGACAATCATTACTCTTATTTTTTTTTTGAGACAGGATCTCCTTAGCCCCAGATGGCCTGGAATTCACTCTGTAGACCAGGCTGGCCTTGAACTCACAGAGATCCACCTGCCTCTGCCTCCTGAGTGCTAGGACTAAAGGCATGTGCCACCATTCCTGAAATCATCACTCTTTCAAGAACATTTGAAATAAATCATTATCACTAGGCCTTATGAAAAAGAAAAGAAAAAGATGTAGCATTCATTTCCTTTTAGGGAAATAGTAATATAAGACACCTTTATAAGGGTTATCTATCAAAAATCAAAGGCTATAAATTATTTTCATGGCTTCCATTAAATATTTTACTTTATTTTTAATAAAATATTTTATTTGTTATTTTTATTTTATTTGTATGAATATATTTCCTGCATGTGTATAAAGGCACCCATGTCATGTGCTGCCCTTGGAGGTCAGAAGTGGGTGTCAGAGTCCCTGGAGCTGGAGTGACAGCTGCCATGTGGGTGCTGGGTATCACCTGGGTCCTTTGCAAGAGCAGCCAGTGCTCTTAACTGCTGAACCATCTAACCAGCCCCTTTATTTTATTTTTTGATATATATTTTTAGTGAGTTTTTGTGCATTTCTAATAATAGCTCTTAATCAAATTTAGACCCCACTCCCTCATCAACACGCCCCATAGGCACCCCATATATATTAAGGCCTGTCCAGTCAAGCATTTATTCCCACATGTCCTTCAGTGCAAGTTCATCCACCTGAGTCTAGTCAGCCTATCTAGACTCACTCCATTAAAGGAAATCTACTCTCCCTAACTCTGAAGTTATCAGATAGTTCCTCGGCTAAGGTTGGGTCCTACTGCCTATTTCCCAGTTCTATGCTGGGTTTTTGTCTTGATTCAGCCTGGGTCTTGTGTGCGCTGTCACCATTGTTGCAAGTTCATATGAGGAAGTTCCCAGAGGCCTGAAAGCCTCTGTTTCCTTATGTTCATGCACCAACCCTGGCTCTTACAACCTTTCCACCCCCAACCCCCTTCTGGAATGATCCCTGAGCTGTGGGTGGGTGAGGTTTAATATAGAGTCCTATCCAGGGACATACACTCTGCAGTCTCTTATTCTCTAAAGCTTGGCTAATAGTGACCTTCTGTGTGCATCACACTCTGTTGTCTGAGGAAACTTCACTGGTGAGAGTTGAGGGATGTGTTAGTATTCTCTCTACCCCGGTTTCATTATGTTCCATGAGCCTTAGATATAGAAGTTCCACTGTAGATGTGTCACTAGCCTGTGTCTTTTGAGTGGGAGGTTGAGGTCATTGATTAAATATTGAAAGATGTGTATTTGTTACTGCCATCTAAAGTTTGTGTTCATGGTCCTTTTTTTTAAATCTTTTTTTTTTTTTTGCTTTTAAACTTGACCATTAATTTTATAATTTTATTGTGTATATTTTGTCATATAAATATAACTGTATAGTCATTTTTAATTTGTACATCGTATTTAATTATGTAATAACATAAATATATACATAATAATATGTGAATAAGTAGTATAAATGTATAATGTAGACATGTACACACAATCCACAGGAGACACTCCTTAACAAAAGGAATTACTGAGTTACGTAGCTGAAAAGCCTGGCAATTCAGGCATGGATCCGGATGCTCAGATGAAATCATTTGCATGCAGCCTGGCTTCAGCCCTCCTCTCTTCTCCCCACTGTGTGGACTTCCCACTCAGGCTTCCTTCATGGTGGTAAGATGGTCACCATCAGTAGCCAGCACACATCTACCAGATCAGGCTTCCTGGAGGAAGAGCCGCTTCTTTTTCTAGGACGGGATCCTAGGGTGACTTGGATCAGTTCCTATGCATGTCCATGGCTGAGCCCGTCGACCTTGTAAAGACTCTGGAAAATCCTGCCTGTACATGGTTGAGGGCACCCTTGAGAGCTGGGGTGTAGTGGGGCGCACTGTTTTGTTTGAACCACGAGGTACTGAAAATCATAAGTACTCATTCCTTAATGGAAATTCCCAGTGAGTCAATCTGAAAAAACAAAGCAATTGCCCACTATGATAATATTAATATCTCATTTTAACACAGGAATTGGGTACAGACTCCAAGAAAATACAAAGGTAATATTTTTAAGGTGGTCAAAGTCAGTGGTTCCTAATCTTGGCAATGTATCAGCAAAATCGAGGAAGGCTTCCTCGCAGGCATCTATCCAGTCACTGTACACATCCCCGGGTTCTGACAGATGGGTGATGGGTGTTTGGAATTCCTCTAGGCACACTGCAAAGGAGATGACTCCGGTTTTTCGAGCTCGGTCCAGTTTCACATCACAAGACTTGTCATGGTTGCAGAAGGACAGGTGAACTGGGTCTCCAGGGTGCCTGTCATCTTCTTCTTAGGGGGCGGCTTCCCTTTGGACTTACTGCCCCCCGTGGCTGCAGGGCCAAGAATGCAGACTAGCTCTAAGGCGCAGCAAAGTCAGCCTGCCTTCTTATAAAGTCCAGGACCACACGCCCAGGGATGGTGCCGCCCACAGTGGGCTGAGCTCTCCCACATCACTCAAGAAGCAAGACAACGCCCACAGGCCAATCCAATAGAGGAAATTCCCCAGCTGAAGGTCGTTCTTCCCAGGCGTGTCCAATTGACAATTGAAGCTGCTCAGCACAGCAGCGATTGCACACACCTGGTGCACTTATATGCAGGCAAAACACTTACATATAAAATAAGTAAATAAAAAATGTTCCATTGCCTGGTCTTTGGTTCACCATCTGGCAATGTGATCCCTCCTACCAAGGAGGCACATACCATTGGCATAAGGTAATGTAGTCCCAGAGGCACCCGTGAGAGCTGGAACTCTGCTATCTGGACTTTCAACTTCCCTTTTTTTTTTTTTTTTTTACATCTAAAGGAGTTTAATTGTCTATTTCTTAATACTAATGATGTTAACACTTAAAAATTTTTTTTATTTATTTATTATTTTTTTTTCTTGTATGAGTGTACTGTCGCATGTAGGTGGTTGCACCGATGTGTGCAATGCTGCGGGGTCAGAAGAACGTGTGGATTGTCGGATTCCCCTGGAACTGGAGTTAAAGACGGTTCTCAGCCGCCATGTGGGTTGGTAGGGATCAAACCCGGGTCCTTCTGCAAGAGCACGTACGGTTGCTCTTAACCACTAGGACACCCTCCAGCCCCTTAGCCATTTATTAGTCTTTTTTTTTTTAATTATTTTATGTCTATTTGCATTTTTTATGTACCTTGCGTATTTTGCCTGCATGCATGAGTATAACCATGACAGGCATGTAACCAACAGAGGTTGAAGAGGGCATGGATCCCCTGGAACTGGAGTTTTGGCTGTGTTGTATAGCTCCACGTGGGTTGCATGTGGATTCAAAACCCAAGTTTCCCACCATTTTCTCTGATGTATTCCTTCCTGTGTTTTAAACATTTTTTTTTCATAGTCTTTGCTGGAGCAGTCCATCTTCAACTTGTTTATCCAGTCTGATATTCTGTTTTCCTATTAATTCATTCAGCTTGTGAGATTTTTCTCCTGTAGTTTCAAAGTAACTAACTGAGCGTTTTCAATTCATCTTATTTTGGCTTAGGTTATGATTCTTTTCAATTATTCTTTAATAAATTTTTTTTGAATCACTTTTTTTTTTTTTTTTTTTTTTTGGTCTTTTGAGACGGTCTCCTATAGCTCCGGCTGTCCTGGGGAAACTCTTGCTTTTGTTAGACCAGGCTGGCCTTGAACTCACAAAGATCCGCCTTGCCTCCTGCTCCCCAAGTGCTGGCTTAAGCATCGCCATGGCCATGCGTGGAATCACTTTGCGGACTTGATTTTTTTTCGATTATCATTTGTCTCGTTTATTGAGACTACTTCACATATCATGAACTACTATTTTGTATTTTCTTGAGCTTGCGTTCATCCAAGCTTTATGCTATCCTCTTTGAGTTCTTTGATTTGTTTGTGTGTGTGTTCCCTAAGTTTTTTAAATCATATTTATGATTGTTCTTTTAAATTTTGCATCGTGGGGATCCTCTGGGTAATTGTCATTGTAGTACATGTCTATAGGGCTTTTGTCTTTTAAGATTTATTTTATTAGAGGGCTGGAGAAATGGCTCAGTGGTTAAGGGCACTGGCACATTGTGCACTACAACATAGAATCTCTCACTACCAGTAAACTTAAAATAAAAATAAATGTTGCTTTTTTCATTTTTTATTTTTAAGTATTCATTTTCTCATATCTTAGTGTATGGCTCTGCCTATCCGAAGGGGTTCAGATTCCCCTAGAACTGAGAGTTATGACAGTGGCAGCCTTGCATGCAGGTACTGGGAATTGAACCTCGGTCCTCTGCAAGGCAGAGTCCAGTGCTCTTACCACTGAGCCATTTCTCCAGCCCTCTAATAAAATAAATCTTAAAAGACAAAAACAAGGCTAGGGCTCATTGATAGAGTGCTTGTAGCTCAGTTGGTAGATTGCTTGCTTGGTATGCACCAAGGCCTGGGCTCAGTCCTCAGGACCACCACAGAAACTGGGTGTGGTGGTATACCTGTCATTCCTAGTACTTGGGAAGTAGAGGCAACAGGATCAGGAGTTCAAGGGCATCCTCTTGGCTACACAGCGAGTTCAAGGGCATCCTGTCAGCTACACAGCGAGTTCAAGGGCATCCTATCGGCTACACATTGGTTCGGGCATGTGCTACTAGCAGTCGAGGCATCCTGTCGGCCTACATAGCGATGTTTGAGGGCCTTCCTGTCAGCTACATAGCGAGTTCAAGGGCATCCTGTCGGCTACACAGCGAGTTCGAGGGCATCCTGTCAGCTACATAGCGAGTTTGAGGGCATCCTGTCGGCTACATAGCGAGTTTGAGGGCATCCTGTCGGCTACATAGCGAGTTCGAGGGCATCCTCTTGGCTACATAGAGTCGAGGCATCTTTCATAGGAGTCAGGATCCTCTCGGCCACATAGCGAGTTCAAGGGCATCCTCTCGAAGGGCATCCTCTCGGCTACATAGCGAATTCAAGGGCGTCCTCTCGGCTACATAGCGAGTTCAAGGGCATCCTCTTGGCTACATAGCGAGTTCAAGGGCATCCTCTCAAAGAGCATCCTCTCGGCCACATAGCGAGTTCAAGGGCATCCTCTCAAAGGGCATCCTCTTGGCTACATAGCGAGTTCAAGGGCATCCTCTCAAAGGGCATCCTCTTGGCTACATAGCGAGTTCAAGGGCATCCTCTTGGCCACATAGCGAGTTCAAGGGCATCCTCTTGGCCACATAGCGAGTTCAAGCGCATCCTCTCGAAGGGCATCCTCTCGGCTACATAGCGAGTTCGAGGGCATCCTCTCGGCTACATAGCGAGTTCAAGTTCAAGGGCATCCTCTCAGCTACATAGCGAGTTGTCAGGCATCCTCTCGGCTACATAGCGAGTTTGAGGGCATCCTCTCAGCTACATAGTGAGTTCAAGGGCATCCTCTCAGCTACATAGCGAGTTCAAGGCTACTTTGGGTACACGAGGCTACATAGTGAGTTCGAGGGCATCCTCTCAGCTACATAGTGAGTTCAAGGCTATTTTGGGTACACGAGATTCTGTCTCACAAAACAAAAACAAAACAGACTTTCAGGACTTGAAGTTTCATGGTTGCCCTTGGTCTCTTCAAGGTCACTGCATCCCTCAGTTCCTCTCTTCCTAGGCAATTCTAGTTTGTGTGAAGTTGACAAGCAGAGCTGTTGCTACACATGGTCTCATTATGTTGAAATACTTTCCTTCTAGACATAATTTACTGAGAAATTTTTTGTAGTTATATCTTTTATATATATATATGTATATATATTTATACAAGATTACATTACAACTCAAATCTAGACCCGTGTCCCCCTCCCTACCCTCCACCCCACCAGAGCTCATGCATTCTGCCAAACATATTTTTCATCTTTTTTTCAGTCTTTCTCAAAATTCAGTTTACTGAGAATTTTATCATGAAGGAATGTTGAATCACTGATCACTAAAAAAGATTTATTAAAAAAAAACCTATTTGGGGCTGGACAGATGGTTCTGTGGTTAAGAGCACTGGCTGTTCTTGCGGAAGACCCAGGTTCAAATTCCAGCACCCATATGGTGGCTAACAACCACCTGTAACTCCAATTCCAGGAGATCTAATGGCCTCTTCTGTCCTCCTGCATGGGGATGCACTTACATTCATGCAGGCATAACACTCATATGCATAAAAATAAAAATAAATATTTTTTTATTCATGTGCATGTGTGCGTGTCTGGGTAAGTGTAGGCTACATGCGTGAGGAGTAACTGGAGACCAGAAGCAAGCATTGGATCCCTTGGAGCTGGAGTTACAGGCAGGTGTGACCAGCATGTGCTCCTAATGTCTGAGCCACCTCTGTAATCCAAATCTGTGTTTTTTCTTTTTTCTTTTCATGTATGGAGATGACTGACTGTATGAATTCTGTTATTCATTCTGTCGCCATGATACTATGCTTATTGATTTGTGTATTTTGAACCATCCTTGAGATAAATTCAGTTGCTCATGGTGTGTAATCTTTTTGGTGTGCTACTGAATTCAGTGTGTTGAGAGTTTTTGCATCTGTTTATCAATAGTATTGATCTGCAGTTTTCTTTGTATCTTATTTCTAATCTTATTATCACAGTAAATTCTGGAGTCAACCTTATTTTCATTTTTCTTTTATGATAGTGTGAGAAGAATTATATTAGTTCTCTAAATTAATTCTCTAAAATAGGATTTATCAATAAAGCTATCTCATCCTGGGCTTTTCTTTGTTGGGTAACTTTTTATTATTACTGGTTCAATTCAATTGTTTGTTATTGGTGTGTTTAGGTTTTCTTGTCTTTATATATATATTTTTTCAGGACTGAACATTGGACATACAAACCTGGGGCTTCAAGTCCACTGAGCTACATCTATTCCCTGTTTTTTAATTTTAAATTGAAAAAAACCCATTTTATTTATTATTTGTGTATGAATGCTTTGCTTGCATGTATGTAAATATACTACATGTGTGCAATGCCCTCAGTGGCCAGAAGAGGGTGTTAGATCCCCCGGAACTGGAGTTATGGATGGTTGTTAGCCCCCTGTGGGTGCTGAGAATCAAACCCAGGTCCTTTGGAGGAAGAACATTAAGTGTTCTTAATTGTTGAGTGGATCACTTACTAGCTGGGAAGCAAAGAGAGAGAGAGAGAGAGAGAGAGAGAGAGAGAGAGAGAGAGAGAGAGAAGAGGGTGGGTTCCCAACATCCCCTTCAAGGGTACACTTTCCTGTAACTTACTCTTTTAAGTAGATGCCACTGCCTAAAGTTTCTAGTACTTCCCAATGACACCACTTCAAATTCTAAGCCTTTGGTAGATATTTAATATCCGAAACGCTCTGTTTCCATTTTTATATGATTCAACAAATATTTGGCTTTCTCTTTTAATTTCTTCATTGAGGTATTGGTTATTTAGAAATATGCTTGCCAGGCGTGGGGACACACATAAGGGCAGAACTGATGGTGGTTTGGGCTTGCCAAGAAGGAGCCTTCAAACAGGACATCTTTCAGCCTAATAAAGAAAAAAAATCATAAGCTGAAGATGCTAAAACCTATGATATATGTGGCATGCATATGTGTATATTTTGGAGTGATGCATATTGGAAGGAATAGCAACAACAACAACAACAGAAAGACTACGTCAAAGAACTGACTGAAACAGTGAACTTCTGCTCGAAACAGTAAACTTCTGAATTGAGAATTTTGAGAAAGACTGAGAAAAAGATGAAAAACATGTTTGGCAGAATGCATGAGCTCTTGTGGGGTGGGGGGCAGGGGGGCCACGGGTCTAGATTTGATTTGTAATTTTGTATGAAGTGCACAGAGCTTCAATAAAAATTGGCTTTGAAAAAAAGAATTAGAAAAAAGAGAAAAACTGTACTGTACTGCTATCAGATTAACTGTTGGGAGGCCCATTTGATCTACAGTATAGTTCAACTACAATGCTCCTTTGTTGTTGGTTTTTTTTTTTTTTTTTTTTTTTTTTGGTCTGTATAGTCTGGCCATTGATGAAAATGGGTGTTGATGTCCATACTCTGATTATATTAAGATAATCTCTCTTTCATCTATTACTTATTTTTGCATTAAAACAACTTTAGCGATGATCGAGAGCCTCTATAGCCTTTGCCCAGCCACACCAGGAGGAAAAGACCCCTTCGTCTCCTTTTTCCTCCATAATGGATCTCCTAGAAGGAGAGTTTGTGTAAACTCTGCCCAAGTTGGGTTTGAAAAGAGAGACAGTGGTTATGAAATGGTAGCCATGCTGTTGGGCACTGAGTGATTTATAGAGATCTAGGAGGAGAGGAGAAAGATGCTTAACCTTGCTTAACTTCTACAGTGGGGTGGCTGCAGCTTCACAGTGTGGAAATTATCAGCCAGGACCTCCATTTGGTCCGAATACATGGCCTAAATTTTGTGGCAGGCCTCATACATCTTGCAAAGCTTCTTAGGGTCAGGAAGGATGTCTGGGTGATTGATAATATTGCGAATTTTGAAGTTATATAGCCATCATTTGGTCTTATGCAAAACATGAACTCAGCAGTACACAATGCAGATGAAAGCTATCTTCTCAGGGTCCTTCAGCTATTTGTTGATGGAATGATTAACCGAAGCATCTTCTCTGGCTTGGAGAGCAGCTGACCTATGTTCATTTGGCCTAGTATGTTTCATAGCCATGAGATGGAGGGATTGATCTGCTTCTTGATCTTCATTAGATGGCTAGTCCCTGCTTGACAGTGGTAGTGATGTTGGGCAGTCAGCATGTGGCCTACAGACGCTGTGCCAAAAGCCATCGGAAGTTAATACACTTCACTGCCTCATGCCTTACATAGCTCAGCATTTCATGATGCTAGGAAGACACTCCTGGCTTCCTGTCTAAGCTTCCTGTTTATACTCAATGTTTTCCTTTAAGAACTGGTTGGGAAGCTTTGTTGCATTAGACTATAGTCAATATCCACAGGAAAGATGTTATAGCCTTTGACCTGGGTAGGTGTGAGGAATTTCTGGTCAAAAACATCTGAGATGTGGGCTGGGTTATGCACCCTCATATCCCATGGTTAGCTAGACCATTAGGCTATAGCCGCAGATAGTCTTGTTCATGCCACTCCTAGCCCTACTTGATTGAAGCTGCCCTGCTTGATGAGGGATTAAGTATGGGCTCTTCAAGTGTGTTTTAAACTCTTCTCTCTCTTTAAAATTAATACTATTTGCTTCATATGTTTGGATAATTCAATGTTGGTTACAAACACATTTCCAATTCTTATATCTTCTTGGTCATTTTATTATATAATGACACCCTTTGTCTCTTTTTACAGTGTTTGGCTTAAAGTCTTACTACACTTTGGAAAGTGAGTGTCCCCTGAAGGCTCATATGCTAAATTTAGGCTTGGTCCCCAGAGTAGCACTATAGACAGGTGGTAGAACCATTAGGAGTTTGGATCTGTTGGGAGGCACTTCTGAGGTTGGTGTGTGTTCTCAGAGGGGTTATGTGCCCTACGCTTTCTTTTCCTCTTTGCTTCCTGGCTTGTGGCATGAGAAGTTTTGCTTTACTTTTTTTTTTTTTTTTTTTTTTTTTTTTGGTCTTTTGAGACAGGGTCTCCCTGTAGCCCCAGCTGTCCTGGAACTCACTCTGTAGACCAGGCTGGCCTTGAACTCACAAAGATCTGCCTGCCTCTGCCTCTGGAGTGCTAGGATTAAAGGCGTGTGCCACCACGCCCCGGATTGCTCTACTGCTTGTTCCCACCATGACGTGCTATCTTGATGTGCCCAAATAAGTGGGCCAAATGATTATGGACTAGAAGAACCTTCAAAATTATGAGTCCAAATAAACCTTATTTTCCTTATAAGCTAATTATTCTAGGTATTTTACTCTGATGAATGAAAGCTGAATACCAAAATCTGTTCTTCACTGATAGAAATATGACTATTTGCACTTGGTTTTGGTTTCTGCTTCAAGGGAATTTCTCTTTTCCATCTGTAACTTTTAAGCTTCTGTGCCATTACCAATGGAGGGAGTTTGTTGCAGATAGCATACATATGGGTATTGTTTCTTGGTTAGTTATTTTTTAATTTATATCTTTAAAAAATTTTTTTTAATTTATATCTTTTAATTAGAGACTGTAAGACATTTGTATTCAAGGTTATTAACGATCTACTCTTGCCATTTTGTTCATTGTTTTCTGGTTGCGTTGTATATCCTTTGTTTTCTTCTGTATTATTGTCTTTGAAGGTTTGTGTCATGATAAGTTTCAATTTTTTATTTGTGTGTCTATCCTATTGGTTTTATACTTTCACTTTTCTTAAATATTTATTTTATTTTTTTCATCATTTAATTTTTTATTATTATTTTTATTATATACATTTTTGTACAAGATTATGTTACTAATCGACTAGACCCGTGTCCCCCACCCTACCCTCCCACCCCATCAGAGCTCATGCATACTTTTCATCTCTTTCTCAGTCTTTCTCAAAATTCTCTATGTGGAAGTTGACTGTTTTGATTAAATGTTTATTTTAAATTTCAGTTACGTGTGTGCATGTATGTCTGCATGTGGGTATATTCATAGGAATGCATGTATATCTGCATGTGGGTATATTCTTGTGTGTGCGTGTATGTCTGCATGTGGGTATATTCATAGGAGTGCAGTTTCCTGCAGAGGCCAGAAGAGGGCGTTGGAGCCTCTGGTGCTGGAATTACAGGCTATTGGGAATTGCCTGATGTGGGTGCTGGGAACCAAACTCTGGAAAAGCAGTATGAGCTCTTAACTGCTGATCTCGCTAAACCCCATTTTTTCCATGATGTTATTGTCTGACTTCTGCAAATTCTCTCTCTGGCTGGTTATTTTGCTCTAGTCTATCATCATTTCAAGTCTTAAATTTGACCTTATCATTGGCACTCTCATCAACAGCATCCATGAGAAATGGCTTATCCCTGCTGTGTTTAAGTTTCCTTATACAGAACTGAGAGTAACACTGGTACTTTGTTCTGTTAGAGGACCAGAATGCAGTCCAAATGAGCTGATACTGTGAAGCAAACAGAATGACATCTGCACAGAGGAAAAGGTTGCATTTCTTCTTGCCTGATCTTTTGGCTTGCTGTTCATTAATTTACTCTATTTTCAATAATTAGAGTCACCCTAAATCCTTCTACCTCTACTATGGTCTGTTTCTTCCTGTGGGGGTTTCCATCCCACTCTGTCTTCCCTTGGAATTCAAAGCTCATTGTCAACATTAGGAGAAGTTTAGGAAGATCCTACTCTTATTTTTGTTTTCGTTTTTGAGACAGGGTCTCACTATGTAGACTGGGCTAGCCTCAAACTCACAGAGATACACCAGCTTCTGCCTACCAAAAGTTGGGATCAAAGGTATGTGCTAGCACACCTCAAGAATGATCCCACTCTTATCTGAATTTTTTTCAAAAAATTTTTTTGGTCTTTTTGAGACAGAGTTTCCCTGTAGTGCCAGCTTTCCCGGAACTCACTATGTAGACCAGGTTGGTCTTGAACTCAGAGATCCACCTGCCTCTGCTTCCTGAGTTCTGGGATTAAAGGTGTGCCCCACCATGCCCAGCCTAAATCTTAAAAAAAAATTAATTAGTGTGAGTGTGTATTTTGCCTCTATGTGTGGAGGTTAGAGGACAATTTGTGGGTATTGGTTCTTTCTTTCCTCCATAGGGGTTCTAGGGATCAAACAAGTCTTCAGGCTTGGTAGCAAGTGCCTTTACCCACTGAGCCACTTTGCTGACCCTAACATAATCCTATTTAGATGTTTTCCTTCTTTTAGAATGACGATGGGTTAATGTACAAGGATCTATGTATTTTTTGTACAAAGTGGATTATTTCCAGTAAGGATTTAGAAATATGTAGAAATTGAAAATTCCTTGGTAAAGCTTCTGTTTAGTTTTTCTTAAATTTATTAAAACTTTCAACTCTGGGCTGGAGAGATGGCTCAGTGGTTAAGAGTGCCAACTGTTCTTGCAGAGGACCCGGGTTTGATTCCCAGCACCCACACGGCAGCTAAGAACCATCGTTAAGCCAGGGGTGGTGGCACATGCCTTTAATACTGGCACTTGGGAGGAAGAGGCAGGTGGATCTCTGTGAGTTCAAGGCCAGCCTGGTCTACAGAGTGAGTTCCAGGCCAGATGGAGATATAGGGAGACCCTGTCTCAAAAAGGCAAAAACAGGGGCTGGAGAGATAGCCTAGCGGTTAAGAGCGCCGACCGCTCTTGCAGAGGACCCGGGTTTGATCCCCAGCACCCACATGGCGGCTGAGAACCGTCTGTAACTCCAATTCCTGGAGAACTCCAGTTCCAGTGGAATCCGACACCCTCTTCTGACCTCCGCGGCATTGCACGACACGGGTGCACAAACCTACACGCAAACAGTACATTCATACACATAAATTAAATTAAATTAAATTAAATTAAAATTTAAAAAGGCAAAAACAAAAACAAACCCACTTTCAACTCCTCCACCTCTTTCAGTGTCACAGTGAGTTTCAGAACACTGTGATTAGATGTTACTTGTAATTATTATTTCAGCCTCAAGAAAAACAATACAGGGATACAGACCGTCTTCCCATGTGGACTGGCTTCCTGGTCATGCTTGTGGTGGTGTTTCTGTAGATAGTGTTTTTTTTTCCCCAGAGCCATCGGGAGCCCTGAACCATTCAGCTGATTGAAGATTTCCACCTTCAGGTAGAAAGCAGGAGTAATATGGATGTATTATGGTATCTGGGTGTTTCTTGACTCCCCATTTTGTAGGTGCTGTGGTCTGAATGTATCCCACATAAAATTCATGTGTTGGAGGTAAATGGGAAATGGGACCTTCTGGGGGTATATAGGTCATGGGGTTCTCTTTGAATGGACAGAGTGGTCTCATGCCACTATATAGAGGCACTGTGGGAGCACCACTCTTTTTTGCTCTTCTTCCTCCCACCATGTGAGGACTTAGCAAGAAAGTCCATATCAGAACACTAGTGCCCTGACTGTGGACTCCTCATACCTCAAATTTGTGAGGAATACATTCTCTTGTTTATAAATTGCCTGGACTATGGTACACTGTTAACAGATTTAGACAGTAGAGAATAAAGACATTGTACAATTTTCGAGCTAGTCTCTGGGTTTTAATATTTTTAAGTATCTTGATTGTTGTGATATTTAAAAAAATGTTGGACCCAAGAAGAGAGGCTATTCTGATTTTGGCTGAGCCTAAAGTAGTTCACTTTGGATTCGTTATTAATCTTTTTTTTTTTTTTTGAGACAGGGTCTTCCTGTAGCCCCAGCTGGCCTGGAACTCACTCTGTACACCAGGCTGGCCTTGAACTCACCGAGATCTGCCTGCCTCTGCCTCCTGAGTGCTAGGATTAAAGGTGTGTGCCACCACACGCAGCCATTATTAATCTTTTATTATCTCTTTTGGTTATGATCATTTACAAGCTGGTGTAGGGTAGGCCCAGGATTGTGGGACTATGGCAGGTAGGGAGACAAGAGGTTTCTCGAAGTAGAATCATTCTCTCTTCTCTTCCTCTACCTTAGCCAGAGGTAAACACATACATGTTTCTTCCTTCTTTTTATAAACTCTCTACAGGGAAATATACCTGGGTTTTAATCTTGTGTTGGCCAATGTGACCAGGGAAAAGGTCTAGAAACTGACCTTCACTTTACACTGTATATTTTGATGGGGCTGATAATACCTTCATCATAGGTTATTGGAAGGATTAAATGAAGTACACACAAAGTACCTGGTGTTTGTTTCAACATGTTAGTTCATTCTTGCTCAGCTCTTCTTGCCTCTTTGGCCAGTTAAGAGAGTCCTAAGTATATCCTTATGTAGTGTTTCATTACAATTTTATATTGAATTGTCATCCCTTTTGAATATAAATTGAAATTTTGCATACCAGGAGCAGGGCTCAGTAACCCCTGATGCCAGATCTATATCACTTCCAAATGACTCAGGCTCATGGTCAGAGATAAAAACAGAGAACTCACTTTGATTCCCTGCTGTTCCACTACTTTCCCTAAGTTCAGGAATTTGCCACAAATTTAATGCTACTCCCATTTGATTCCCTTATACATGCCACTAACGACAATACTTTCTCCTTCTTGCTATCCCTGCCCTGCATGAATTGGGAACAGAGGAGTGTCCTCCTGGCTCACTATATTTTCCTTACCCAGGATCTATAAGTAAAAATATCTGAATTAACTTAGGCTTGGGCATTTCACAGACCATATGGAAATAGTCCTACAGGCTCCTGGGACCTTGCTCACATGAACTTACAGAAATGGTAACAGCATGCACAAGACCCATGCAAACTCAAGCAGACAAGAACCCAGCACAGAATTGTGGAAATGGGCAGCAGACCCAAATATTAGCCTAAGAACTATTGGGTATCTTGTTACTTCTGGGCGAGGAAAATCTATCTTATCTTTAGGGGAGGGACTCTAGATAGGTTGACTAGACCCAGGTGGATGAACTTGGACTGAGGGGTATCAGAGCACACTAACTTGACTCTATAGATCTTAATATAAATGACAGAATGCATGAAATCCAGTGTGTGTGTGTGTGTGTGTGTGTGTGTGTGTGTGTGTGTGTGTGTGTGTGTAGGTTATGGGAATTGCTGATAGGGAAGGGAGTAATAAAGAGGACTAAGATGTTGTATATGAAATACACAAAAATTCAATAAAAGTATACAAAAAAATCTTTGAATTCTTTCCCTAAATAGTGGTGTTTTAAATCTGCACCTTCCATCTGACATACCAGGAGCTACCCAAAGCAGTTTTTCCAGGGTGCTGAGAGAACATAAGGTCAGGCTCATAGAACAGTGATGGCCAGGTAGTTGAAAATTGGATATGGGTCAACTGAGAGCCACAAGGTTACCCACGAGTGTAGGTGCATTTTCCATGTGAAGAACTTTCTAGTCATACACTGATGACGCATGAACCTTGTGAAAGGCACACTATGAACCCCCACCCGAGTTCCCCTAGTGAGGGCTGCTAGATGCCCTGGGTACTAGAACTCCCAAATGTTAGATGAGAACAAATTTTAAATTGCCTTCTTCCAGCATTAATGGGTTGAACCCAGGGCCTTGTGCATGTTTGGCAAGCACTGTGCCACTGAGTTATGTGCTTAGCTCTGGTACCCTAATTTAACTGGCGATTCTCAAAACAGGAAGTTAGAACAATGATCTTTGATTTTTTGGGGGGGTCTTTTTGAGACAGGGTCTCCCTGTAGTCCCAGCTGTCCTAGAATTCACTTTGTAGACCAGCCTGGCCTTGAATTCACAGAGATCTGCCTGCCTCTGCTGATCTTTGATTTTTTTTTTTAAATCAGTCTGAAAACCTTTTGAAGTTGCACCCTGTATTTTTCACCTTTACAGCAGTCACCTTGGTAAGTCTAAGAAATTATTTTCTGATTTGGTAAGTTGTCATCATGTCAGCTTTAATTCAGAATATTGATTTCCAAGCCAAAGCATACACAGTCAGAGCAATTAAAGTGTTAACAGTAATGGTATGATAATTAGAGGATGATGAAAATTCCTTAAAGTCATGGGTTGGGTTGTTCCAACGTGGATGGCTGCTAGGAAGGTTGCCATTGTTCTTAGCTGATGTTGAGCTCAGGACTCAGGTTGCCTGTGTTGGCATCTTGTGTCCACCATTTATTGGCTGTGTTCCTTGAGCAAGTTTCTTAGCATCTTTGAACTTTAGTTTCCTTTTCTGTAAGATAAGGATTGTAATAATTCTGACACTATAGAGTTTATAAAATTATAAATGAGTTTACTATATGTAAAGCACTTGATGGTTGTTTCGTGGTAACTATTTAATACTTGATTGTGATTATGGCCATCTACATAAAATAGCCTGAAATAACATAAGTATTTTGACTTATGACCAAGTTATGACCCAACAGACATTTCATAAAATACCATAAGTGGAAAATACTTTTAATACATCTACTCCACGCATATTTTACCAACAGTAAACCTGAGAGCAGCCACTGTTTATCCCTGTGATTATATGGCTTACAGGGAGCTGTGGCTCACTCTTTTGTTCATTGTTGTGAGACAGTATCAGACCACATATTACTTACTAGCTTTGGAAAAAACTCAACACCAAATTCCAAGTAGTTTCTACTGAATGTGACTTTTCTATCATCATGAAGTTTAAAAACTCTTATCAAGCCATCTTAAGTTAGGGATCATCTATAGTCTGTTTAACCTAACCATCTTCATTCTGTTTGTTAGGATATACACTCTTACACTGTGCTGCAGCCTGGGGTCGTTTGGAAACTTTGAAGGTACTGGTGGAACTGGATGTTAATCTAGAAGCTTTGAACTTCCGAGAAGAAAAAGCTCGAGATGTTGCTGCTCGGTATTCCCAGACTGAGTGTGTTGAGTATCTGGACAAGGCAGGTAAGGAACTCACATGGTGGTAAAATGACTGAGGCATTGTGGTTAAGAGTACTGACTACTCTTATAGAAGACATGGGTTCAGTTCCCAGCACCCACATGGCAGATAACAACCACTGGCAACTCCAGTTCCAGGGGATCTGATGCCTTCTTCTGACCTCCACAGGCATTGCATGACATGGGTGCACTAACATACATGCAGGCAATACACTCATACAGATAAAATAAAAATATTTAAAAAATGACTGAGGTGATGGAATGAGATGACTAGCATTCCGCCTTCCAGCTAGGTATTTTGTTTTCTCTTGTCTATAATATATAAAGATTGCTTCATTCTCCTTTCTCCTTTACTTTGCTATTGACCTAAAAGCACAGTTTTTAAATTTAACTGTATATTATTGAAAGATTGTTGATTTATAACTTCAAACAGTTTCCCCAATAGATTTCTGTAAGTATACATATATATTCAAAGTTGTTTTCCGAGAGACCTAGGCAAAGTAAATTATTTCTTCAATATTTAAAAAAAATTTTTTTATTTCTTTATGTGTAATGAATGTACTGTCTGCATGCAGGTTTGTGCACCCGTGTCGTGCAATGCCGCGGAGGTCAGAAGAGGGTGTCGGATTCCCCTGGAACTGGAGTTCTCCTGGAATTGGAGTTTCATACGGTTCTCGGCCACCATGTGGGTGCTGGGGATCGAACCCGGGTCCTCTGTAAGAGCGGTCGGCGTTCTTAACCACTAGGCCATTTCTCCAGCCCCTATTTCTTCAATATTTAAAACAGCATATTTCAGTAATATATTTGATCCCTCAGATAGAGAAGTGGTAATACTAATTAAAAACATTTTCTTAGGAAAACAATCTGTAGTGTTAGTAACACATCATAATTACTCTCATGGTATGGGAGGACTTCTGGGACCTATCACTTTTCTTTCAGCTTGATTGCTGTTTACATGGGCTTTTCATTTATGAAATCTAATTGAATGGTACACAGTTTTTAAACTTTTTCATTTTCATATTATATTTCAATACAGAGTTTAAAAACCTATGTGTTACTTTGAATTTGCTGATGTTTTGCTTATATCATTTCCATAGTTCTGTAGAGTATAGCTTGAAGAAATTTTAGGGAGACATACTTGTGTACATATTTGTGTACATTGTATATGCGCTTATGAACTTTAAACCATTCATTTTGTATACTTTTCAACATATATGTGTTTGGCAAGCATTTTATTCAATGCCTACCAGTGGAAATGCCAATATTCTAAGTACAATTCGTTGTTTCTGCCTTTTGGACACTTCTTATAAGGAAAAATCATCTATAAATATTTCAACAATTATATAACATTAGAAATATTAGAGTAAAAAGTTAAGGGTTAACTATGTGTGGTGGTGCATGCCTTTAATACCAGCAATCCAGAAGGAGAGGCAGGTAGATCTCTGTGACTTCAAGGGCAGCCTGGTCTACATAGTGAGTTCCAGGCCAGCTGGGGCTATAGGGAGACCCTATCTCAAAAAGGCCAAGAAATAAAAAGATAAGGGTTAAGGGTAACTGGGTCATCAGAGAACCTGAAGCCAGCATGTTGAGCTTGAAATTGACCTTGGGAATAGGATTTGAATACACTGTAGAGGGGAAGGATCTGAGCAAAATCTTAGATGTGGGGAAAAATTAACATGCCAAGAGTGCCTTACTGACCCCAAGTCAGTTTCCACTGTGGAAATGTGAAAGGTTAAGTGCACAGTCTCTTGAGATCGCTTGAGCTTAAATACTGGCATTTCCTCAGGAAATCTCTATAAGCTTAGGCAGAGTACTTAAATTGTGTGAACCTGAGTTTTCCATTTCTAAAAAAGGGGTCCCCAAATAGTTATTTCTTCTTGAGAGTTGTGAAGATTAAACTATTTGATGTAAAGCCTTCAGCAAATACCTGTCATGTCAAGACTCAAAAAAAACCTGCTGCTATAATTACTGCCAGATTATACCCTTAAATTTAAGGTGTTTCTCATTTTATTCTGGGAGCCACGTTAGTAAGTATGGATCATTTCTCAGCTGAATGGAAATCCAGACCTGTCTTAAAATTTTCAGTAAAGATTGTGGCAAAAAAAAAAAAACCAGCTCCCAAAGAAACCTTTCCTCCTTAGTCCTCTCAATGGATCTGTAATCTCCACACTTGACTGAGCTAAATTTCCATGGGCTTGGATTTCAGTGGTCTTTGGCTCCTTCCCTCCTTTATTCTTCTTCCTCTATAATTTGTGTTACTTAGTTTTCTTAAAGGAAGAATGTTGAGACACCTGCTTCAGGAGCTTGGTCATCAATGACGTTGTGGCCAGCAGTCTGCAGAATATTTGTTCAATGTCGGACAGGGATGAACTTGCCGGGATATCTTGTTTCTCTAAAGGGGCTTGTTTTTTCAGCTAAAAGGAGAAAAGCAAAGGATTCAGATTTTTATTTCAAATTAAATTTATATCTTTTTTTTTCTTTTTTTTTTTGGTCTTTTCGAGACAGGATCTTCCTTTAGTCCCAGCTGGCCTGGAACTGGCTATCTGTAGACCAGGCTGACCTTAAACTCACAGAGATCTGCCTGCCTCTGTTAAGGACATGCACTACTATGCCTGGTGCAAATTTATATTCTTAATAACCAAACTTACTTAATTAGAATGCAAGCCATCACTTACATATACACAAAATTTATTATTGAAGGTCTAAGTGTAGAAACAATGCTCTTCATTAATGTGCAGTATAAAATTAGTTGATCATTGTTACCATCAGCAATCATTTAATTCATGTTTTCTGGGGTTAGGACACCTTTGTGGTTGTTGTTTTGTGTTTTTGAGACAGGGTCCCCCTGTAGCCACAGCTGGCTTGGAACACTCTATGTAGACCAGGCTGGCCTTGAACTCACAGAGATCTACCTGCTTCTGCTCCTGAGTGCTGGGATTAGAGGCATGTGCCACCATGCCTGTAGTGGTGGTTAGGCCACCTTTACAGAGAGAAATTTAAATATTTGCAACATGTTTTCCTGTTACTATGTAATATTACATATTTGAAGGGTAAAAAAAAAACCCAAACAACTAGATATGATGGTGGCATGCCTTTAATCTCAGCACTTGGGAAGCAGAGGCAGGTGATCTCTGTGAGATTGAGGCCAGCCTACATAGCAATTTCCAGACCATCTAGGGAAACATAGTGAAATCCTGTCTCAAAAAATATAGCAAAATGAAAGGTCAAGGAAGGTATGTGTGTGTGTGTGTGTGTGTGTGTGTGTGTGTGTGTGTGTGTGCGTTTGTGTGTTAGTAAAGTTGTTATCTCAAACTGTGGTGCCATCTGTCAGGAAACCTAGAAATTACACACTCTGTTTCCAGAAAGTTGTTCTAGTATCTAGAATTTAGTTTATAGTTAATTTAAAAAGTGCATGCCTTCTTTTGTAGTTAGCTTTTCTCAATAGATCCAGAAGTTCTCTAAGAGATCTTTTGTGAGATCATTTTATGAGGCAGCCAAGAAGAGCCAATGACTTACCTAAGGGCACAGATAGGTAACTTCATTTCCTATATTGTACATAGTATGTCTTACTGTTCTTTTGGTGTATTTTGTAACTTGAAGTAGAAAGATTGAAGGTTTAAGGACCTTCTGATACTCACTCATCTGTGGAGCACCTGTGTGCTCGGCATTTCTGCTACATGATGGAGGTGGGAGAGGGAGAGGGAGCAGGGAACAGGGAAGGTTGCAAAGAAGGATGAGCTGTACACTCTGAGATTCTATAACTCCCACTATATGCATCACAAATTCACCTTCTTTTGGTGTTTTGTCCATTTCATCCATAGGTAATGCACGGATAAAACAAGCAGGATTAAAAAGAGAGCTTGTAATAAAACATAAATAACGTGTAAAGAACTCTGAAAGAGATCCATGTTAGCAAATTGGCAGCAGAATCTGTCCAGAGGGTAAGGCAGACAGTGGGATGGAGAAGCCTTAACTTTCAGGTAGTATACTTCCTCTGGGAAAATCTCCCATCCAACCTTTGTCCAGGTAGTTCCGTCACAAATGCAGAAGCTCCCTCTGAAGAAGCAGATGAACAACAGAGGAAACAGCAGAGATAATCCTTGGTTAGACATCTTTCCATCTTAACTGGGAAGAAAATCTTGAGTTAAAAAATTGGTCAGAGCAGCATATTTCCTGAGCACTAGTTAATGTGGTACTCCTGTCGAGGCCTTTCAGATAACCCTGATGGTCAGTCATTTATTCCAGAAAAATACCACAGTGAGGATCATTGTTACATCGTCAGTCATAGTGACTCGGGATAAGTTCAGTGACATCATAAAAAATAAACAGGAGTGAAAAGGGGTACCTAACCCATCGCTCTAGCTTTCTTGAAAATGAATAATTTACTAATCTCTCACCAGCTAATAATTTCAACAGCAGTAGAATCAATCAGTTGTAGACATTTGACCTCTAGAACCATAAGTGGATAAAATTGAACTATTTTTTTTTAAATTAGTTTTTTATTGATGCTTTGTGCATTTCATACATTTTTTCCAATTCAGTTCAGGCTTATTTCCCTTTCCCTC
>VZQC01000962.1:2763950-2852772 GCA_009823505.1 Rhizomys pruinosus
CCCGCCCCCCCACCCCATCCCAGATCATGCTTTCCGCCATAACTCCTGCATTCTTTCTCTCAGTTTTTCTTTTTTCATTTTTAGCTATAAGTGATAATCCATGAGTACAAGCATCCTTCATGCAAACCTATCTGCAGGCTGTTGTCCCAAACACCTACAGCCCCACCATCCAGTGGGGGTGACAGGTTGTTTTGTTCAATCAAGTTGATCAAATGAGTGTCCAGACTACATTGCTGTAGTTTCACCATTCACCCCAATCGCAGCCCTACATTCTACCAGCCCCCTCTTCCGCAGGTTGTTCCTAGGCTTAGAAAAGGGGCACAGGTGGATGAGAGGTAAACAGTCCACTCTCTCTGGAGCTGTTTTGACTTGGAGCTCTGGTCAATTCTGGCTGTTTCCTTTCATGGGCTGACAGTTTGTCCAGGAATACCTTTCGATTCTACTAATGAAGAACAAGCAATTAGATATATAGGTATTTATCAGCACTAATAGTTATGGTAGGTTTACTTTAGCATAGACACATGTTGGATATGTTAATCCATGAATTTACATTTACCCCCTGTTAAATATGACAGGGTCTTACTGTGGCTTATAACATCTCCTAACCTGTGATTGCTACCCAAGAGGGATGCTAAGAACTCCACCAGAAAACTCCTAGAAAGATTAAGAGCTTTGGTAAAGTGGCAGGATACAAAATAAACCTAGAAAAATCAGTAGCCTTTCTGTACACCAACAACAAACAATGAAGAAGGACTACAAGGAGACCTTCCCTCTCACAATAGCCTCAAAAAAATAAAATACCTAGGAACAAACCTAACCAAAGACACCAAAGATCTCTACAAAAAATTTTTAAACCCTGGAAAAGGAAATTGGGAAGACATCAGAAGATGGACAAAACCTCCCATGCTCATGGATTTGGGAAAATAAATATAGTAAAAATGTCATCCTACCCAAACTAGTGTACAGATTTAATGCATCCCAATCAGAATCCCCAAGAGTTTCTTCACAGGCCTGGAAAAAAAAATCTCAATTTCCATTTGGAAAAAAACAAAAACCCGAATAGCCAAAGAACCCTGAGTGAAAAGAGCAATACAGGGGGGATCGCTATACCAGACATCAAACTATACTACAGGGCATATTAGTCATAAAGACAGCCTTGGTACTGGCACAAAAACAGACCAGTTGACCAATGGAATAAAACTTGGAAATTCCAAACCTGAGCTCATACAATTTCAGCCACCTCATATTTGACAATGAAGATAATGATGGTGGATCTTCACAAAGTTCTGTGTGCTAGACTTTACAAACAGGAGAACATAGTATATATATATATACATATATACGTATATATATATGTATATATATACATATATATGTACAAAGGCAAAGACATATATACATATATATGATATATATGTATATATACATGTATATATATATATATATCTTTGCCTTATTGTGTGATTTACTGTCCCATTCTTTCAGAGGCAAGGCTGGCTCTGAAAAGGTTTATTACAAAATCTTCTCTCATCATTTCTGACTCAGAAAAGGGACAAGGGAGACTCCTTAAGGAAGAAAAGGTACTGCGCTGTGGTTATTGCTTGTTTTGAAAGTCTTCCGAAGGCTCTATCTTACACCTTCCTTTCTGCACGTGTTCTTACTGCTCCTTACTGCTCCTTGACACCCTTCCTTTCCCTCTTGTTTTCTTCCCCTCTTTCCCTTTCTTTCTTCATAAGCTACCGATATGAGATGGAATGCTCAAAATTAAATGAAACAGGTGTACCACATATCACACCTGACAGCATGAACGTTAGAAACATAGTGTTGAGCGAATAATTGAAACAAAAGTAAACAACCACCAGTCTCCATAGGCTTTTGTAAAGCTGAAGAACAACCTCCCAAAGCATATTGTTTAATGATACCTCTTTTGATAATAAAACTGCTTAAAAAGCAAAGGGAGATGTTTAGACCACGATTCTATCTCTGGGTCTGGGTAGGTAGTAGGAGGTGAAGGTGGGGACCCAGGAGTTGTTAATGTTCTCTTTCTTCTGTTGGAGAAGTATGGTCCTTGGAGAGTCATTTTTATATATTGCTTCACAATTTAAAATATATATGATACATTTTAGTATATATGTGTATATACATATATATATATACATTATCTATTTTAATGTATCAGATTTTTCCATCAAATGAAAATGATAAATACAGCTACTTGTAAGGACACTGCATTACTATATGTAAGTACTGCCTGTGAAATAGTCTATTGATTTGCATATACATTAAAACTGTGCTTGGGGGCTGGAGAGATGGCTCAGTGGTTAAGAGCACTGACAGTTGTTGCAGAGAACCTGGGTTCGGTTCTCAGCACCCTCATGGCTGTTCCAGTTCCAAAGGCAGTAATACCCCCTGCTGACCTCCAAACAGAATTCATGCATGAATACACTTGATACATGCACACAAAATGTTCATATACATGATATTAAAGTAAATTCATTAAAAATTGTGCTCAATAATCTGGGCTTAGTGATAGATGCCTGTGATCCCAGCATTTGGGAGACTGAAGAAGAAGGATTGCCTTGAGTTCTAGTCTTGTCTGGGCTACAGATCAAGTACTAGGCCAGTCAGGGCTCCATAAAACAAAACAAATCAAAACAAAACCAAAAAACCCTGTGTCAAAATATAAATGTGTTCCAGGTGTTAGAAATGTTATGGTTTTAACTTATTTTCATGCATTACTGTGTGAGATCTCTGTGAATTTGCCTAGACATTATTTAGACAAAATTAGCTACTGCTAGTCATTAGCTACTGCAAGACATGAGCTAGTCTTATTAAGGTTCACACTGAATTTGTACCTTACATAAAAAAGCTCTACAAAAAAGAAATAGTGCTTTGTTAAACTGGTTACTAGAAAAGCTTTTAAATTTGAATAAAAATTGTAATACATATACAATAATCAGAAAAGAATAGGAAATATTTAAAATAAGCCTAATGCCCTTTTTGTTTCTTGTCTAATTTCTCTGGAATTCTGATGATAATTTTGTGTAAATTTCATCATATTTTTCCTTCCACTTATAACAACATGTAGGCATATGCATAATAGAGAGTTAATAAGGGAGATTTTATTTTTGTAAAGGCAAGATTATTTTTATTGCTATTATTTAAATTTTTGTTCTTCCTCTCTTAATTTTTTTTTTTTTTGCAGACCTCCTCTCTTAATATCTTACAGACAGCTCTGAATCTGTTTCTCTCTGGCTACTCCCACCTCAACCACTGCTTATCACTTAACAGTATGGAAACATATCATAAAGTTATCAATTTACATTGATTATTATAAACCTTAGTGCAATAAACTGCTTTTCCTTTTCTGATTTTTAATTTTTTTTTTTGTATTTTTGAGACAGGGTCTCCCTTTAGTCCCAGCTGGCCTAGAGCTTGCTCTGTAGACCATGCTGGCCTTGAACTCACAGAGATCTGCCTGCCTCTGCCTCCCGGGTGCAGGGATCAAAGGCATGTGCCACCACACCTGGCACTAAGGATGGTTCTTAGCTCCCATGTGGGTGCTGGGAATTGAACCCGGGTCCTCCGCAAGAGCAGTCAGTGCTCTTAACTGCTGAGCCGTCTCTCCAGCCCTGATTTTAATTTTGACTTGGCATATCTGTATGTTTTTAAGGTACAGCGTGAGAAATGAAGTCAAACATCAGGAGTCTGTTGCCTGCAGGTAATCAGACATGGTATCTCTTGGGTTTCTTGAACTTCCTTCTCCAGGCACCATTGGAGACGGAATGGACCAGTGTTTTACTGAGTTGCCTGCAGTTCCACTTATTCTTTTCCAACTTTATTTTTGGAGACAGGGTCTTCCCATAGCCCCAGCTATCCTGGAACTTGCTGTGTAAACCAAGCTGGCCTTGGTCTTAGAGAGATCCACCTGCCTCTGCCCCCATGGCTCTGGGATTAAAGTCATGTGCCACCACACCTGGATTTCTTTTCCAACTTTTGCAAACATGTGTCTTTGTCAGAGGCTCAATTGAAACAAAGAATTAGGGAGAAAGTGTAGGTTGGTTCAAGGCTTCTGACTCTTCAAGGGTAAGTGCCATGGGCCTACACTCCACTCCTGTTGGAGCTGTGTTGTTCAGGTCAGTTGTTGGAAGCCCTAGGCTATTTCAATTTGAATTATTTAAATTAAATATATTTAAAACATTAGTTCATCAGTCATGCTAGCCACATTTTGAGTTCTTAAGAACTAAGTCCAGGGGCTGGAGAGATGGCTCAGCGCCGACTGCTCTTGCAGAGGACCTGGCTTCAATTCCCAGCACCCACATGGGGGCTAAGAACCTTCTTTAACTCCAATTCCAGGAGAATCCGATGCCCTCTTCTGACCTCCGCGGCATTGCACGACATGGGTGCATCAACCTGCATGCAGACAGTATACTCATACACATAAAAAATAATAAATTGGGGCTGGAGAGATAGCCTAGCGGTTAAGAGCGCCGACTGCTCTTGCAGAGGACCCGGGTTCAATCCCCAGCACCCACATGGCGGCTGAGAACCATCTGTAACTCCAATTCCAGGAGAACTCCAGTTCCAAGGGAATCCGACACCCTCTTCTGACCTCCGCGGCATTCCACGACACGGGTGCACAAACCTGCATGCAGACAGCACATTCATACACATACAAAAATAAATAAATAAATAAATAAAAAATATATAAAAAACCCAATAAATTAAAAAAAGAACTAAATCCAAAGGCTGTTGGATGTTGCGGCATGGACAGTTCTCACCATCATAGAAGGCTTTCTGGTATAGCACTGGCTTAGAGATAGTACAGTTTTCTTTTTCTTTTTTTTTTTTCTTTCTTTCTTTCTTTTTTTCTTTCTTTCTCCTTCCTTCCTTCCTTCCTTCCTTCCTTCCTTCCTTCCTTCCTTCCTTCCTTTCTTTTTGGTCTTTTGGAGACAGGGTCTCCCTGTAGCCCCAGCTGTCCTGGAACTCACTTTGTAGACCAGGCTGGCCTTGAACTCACAAAGATCCGCGCCTGCCTCTGCCTCCCAAGTGCTAGGATTAAAGGCGTGCACCCCCATGCCCGGCTAGTTTTTTCAACAAGTAGAGAGTAAGCGCTCTGTTTCTGTCCCTAGAATGTTGTTATCAATGCATGCCGTGCGAAGAAGGACTGGTTGGAAACACACCCTGATGCTCTCGTCAGTGAGCTTTCTGAACATAAGAAGCAATTGGAAGACATTGTGATACCCATCCTTGCAAAAATGTCTTTGCCACGTAAGTTTGAACTATAAAGGTGGTTTGAATGTCAGAAAATGTAATGATTCAGTTCAATGTTGTTATTATCCAACACTGGATAATTCTGTTTAATGTTGTTATATATCCAATGCTGTCTTCTGACCTCTGCGCGCATTGCACGACACGGGTATACTTACACACATGCAGACAATACACTCATACAGATAAAATTAAGAAAAAAATTGAGCCGGGTTTGGTGGCGCGTGCCTTTAATCCTAGTACTTGGGAGGCAGAGGCAGGCAGATCTCTGTGAGTTCAAGGACAGCCTGGTCTACAAAGTGAGTTCTAGGACAGCTGGGGCTATTGGGAGACCCCCGTCTCAAAAAATACCAAAAAAATATTTGAAATATTTTCAGTGTCATAATTCTGTCTTTGGGGGAAAAATGACCATGGGAGTAGGATCCAGACATTGGATCACAAAGTTGTATAACTGTCACTATCTTTAATTTTAGGAAATTTTATCATGCCTAAAGAAGCCCTATACTTATTAGCCGATATTTCCCATTTCTCCTCCCAGTCCCTGGAAATCATTAATTTACTGTCTGTCCTTATGGATTTGTTTGTTTGTTTGACACAGGGTCTAGCTATGGAGTCCTGCCTGGAACGAAACTTGGGATGTAGACCAAGCTGGCACAGCCTCAAACTTGCTGTGTTCCTTCTCCTTCACCCTGTCAAGGGCTGAGATTACAGATGTGAGTCACCATGCTCAGCTCGGATCTGGTTGTTCTGAACTCCTCGTTGGCTTTTGTGATTGGCTCCTGTCACTTTAACATAATGTTTTTCAGGTTCATTTATGTATCATTACTTTGTTCCTTTAAAGGATGCAATATTTATTGTTCCATGGTATGGATACAAATTTAAACGCAGACCTTGGGTTTTCTACTCTTTGGATGGTTATAAACAATGGTGTTAGGAGCTGGTATATAGGCATTTTTGTGTGGCCATATGTTTCAGTTTTCTTTGGTATATAGGTAGAAGTGGAATTCCTCAATAATATATAATTCCCTGTCTAACCTTTTGCAAGATATTTTTAAAGACAATAACAAATGTTAACAAAAATATGGAAACAATAGAATATTCATATACTGTTGATGAAAGTATAAAATGTTAATTACTCTCATCAACAGTATATGAATATTCTATTGTCTCCATATTTTTGTTAACATTTGTTATTGTCTTTAAAAATATCTTAGCAGAACTACAGTTCTTTCTCTTATTGCTAATAATTCTGATGATCTTTTCATGTATTTGCTAGCTATTTGTATATTTTCTATGGAAAAATAGCCATTTTGATTTGTTTAATTTTAAATTATCTTTTTAGTATTTAGTTGTAAGAGTTCCTTATATATTCTGGATGCAGATTCATTATAGGAATATTATTTTGAACTGGGCATGGTGATAAATGTCTCTCATCTTAGCCCTGGGAAGCCTGGGGTCAGAGGATGGTGCTTTGAGATTCACTTAGGCTATATAGTGAGTTCAAGGCCAGGTGGGCATATGAGGCTATTTTCTTACATTCTGAAGTTTGTCTTTTTATTTTTAACTCAGTATTTATTCTTTAAGCTATAAAGTAAAAAAAAATAAATAAAGTGAGGAAAAATTAAAAAATATCAGTTTCATTATTTATACAGTCATAAACTAGGGGAAAAAGTAGTAAGTTGAAAAATTGTAATGACTAGAAATAGTCTTTTAATTTCTACTATCTTTTTCATCTTTAGAAACCAACCAGAAACCGGGTGTGGTGGCGCATGTCTTTAATCCCAGCACTTGGGAGGCAGAGGCAGGCAGATCTCTGTGAGTTCAAGGCCAGCCTGGTCTACATAGTGAGTTCCAGGATAGTTGGGGCTACAGGGAGACCCTGTCTCAAAAAACAAAACAAAACAAAACAAAAACAAACAAACAAACAAACAAAAAAACAACCAGAAAGAATTTTAAATAGTAGAATAGCCATTAGGATTGGGGAGGTGGGATGGGGGGAGGGGCATGGATCGTCCAAGATCATATGAGCCAGATGAAGGGATCTTTGTGAACTGCAGGAGACCACTGTTCATTTTCTGCTACTTCTTTTTTGTTGTTGTTGGTTTTTTTTTTTTTTTTTGATGTTCTTGTTGAGACCAGGGTCCTCCTTTGTTGTCCCTCAGCTCATCCTAACTGACTCTGTAGACCCAGCTGGGCTTTGACTCACAAAGATGCTCGCCCACCTCTGCTCCATGCTAGGATAAAGTGCGTGTGCACCACCCCGCCTCTGCTACTTCTCTACAAGGAAGTGCAGCTCTAAAGCTCACTGGTGTTGCATGCTCCAGAAAAATCAAAAGCAAATCATAGTGTTTCCAAAATAAAGTGCAAAGAGATGTTGTTTGTGGTCTCTGCACATCATTTGGATGTAGACCTCAGAGAATTTACCTGAGAGAAGATGAAGATAATTTTGTGTTTTCTTGCAGAATGACATATTATTTCTACACAATTTTCTTTTAAAGTATATTTTTAATTCTTATGTGTATGAGTGTAATTGCCTGCATGTGTGTCAAGGTGCATGCTGGTCATGGCAATGTCTGAGGAGAGTCGAGAAGAGGCGCCGCTGAATTTCCCGCTGGAAGAACTGGCGTTATAGTTGTTAGCCACCAACTACGTGCCTTCTACCTTTGTTGAGAAGGCATCCATTTCTGGATAACCAATCTGAATTGTTCCATTGCTGCCTCTCCACTGGTGACAAATAAGCTCCCTGAGAGGTGGAGGATGGATGGGATGAAGGAGAACTGGGACCAGGAACGGCAAATAAGTGAGAGAGGTTCATCTTATTAGTTCTCATTATTCAAGTTGAACATTAGAAACCAGAGATTGATTTGTAAACTTTCCAGAAGCTCAAATGGAATTTCTCAGAACTTGTCCCAACAGACCAATACAAATCAAGGAAGAAAGAATCTGGCGTAAATGCGCAGCTCTAATCTTTTTTTATTGTTACCATATTGTTTTTATGAGACGTTTATGTGCACTTTCATATCGATCGTTTCTGCGTCGTCAATCATAGACTCATCCGTCCTCTTTCCATGCCCCCGACGCAGAGTTCATGCAATCTTGCCATCCCTTGCCGCTGCTAGTCGTTTTTCTGATGTCATTGTCAAGTGTTTTCAGCAGAATGGATTAGTTGTCGCTTGGGAAAATTTAGCTGTTTTCGGATTCCATCACCCTTTCCTCTGGCTGTTAGTTTCGTTCGAAGTCTGGTTCGTTGCTTTCAACAGTATCATAGTATTTATAGGAATTGAATGGCTATATATGAATATAGTATAATAGTATCATATTGTGCAGCTACATGTATAATAAAATGAGTCATCTGTCCAACCTGTCATCTTCCATATCTAATTTCAGGATTCACATTTTTCCTTTTTAATTAAATTTATATTGTAGTCTAAATAGTGGCTACGTATGCCCTATGCCCATATATCAAGGAATAACAAAGAAGTTTAAAAAATAAGTAAGTAGGTTAGTTCTAGCAGCTTTTAACAGGGATTTACATCTATCAGAGCACAGTCTGCTCTACAGGAAAGGGGGTTATGATAATGTTCATTGTTTGCTCAGTGTGTCTACAACTCATGGTGCTGGTGCTAGAATCCATAGATGAGGGATCCATTTGTCATTTGTTTTTTTTTGGGACCTGTGTACTCTCACTATAGCATAATGATCTTCTAGCGGTCATCCATTGTACTGCAAAGTCATGAATGTCATCATTTCTTTACCATTGCATAGTAATGCATTGTGTAGATGTACAGCATTTTTGTTATCCAGTCCTTGTCAGTTGAGGGGCACTTGGGTTGGTGTCCATACTTGCAGCGAATCTATTGAGTAGTTATAGTGCGAGCTGTAATAATCATGGCTGTGCATGCATATCTGAGGTAGGATAAGTCTTGAGGGTACATAACCAGGAGTAGTATGACTGGTCAGGTGGTAAGCTCATTTTGGGTCTTTTGAGAGTTCTCTATACTGTTTTCATAGTGGTTGTATAAGTTACATTCCCACCAGGAGTGAATAAGTGTTCCCTTTCCCACCAACCTCTCAGCATTTTGTATATTTTGTTTTTCTTGATCGCTAAGCCGCTATCAGAGTGAGATGATATCTTTTTTTTCGTTATTTAAAAAAAATTTTGTTTTTATTATTATTTATCTGTTTGGTATGTGTAAGTGAATCTACTGTCATGCATGCAGTCTGCTGCACCCGTGTCGTGCATAATGCCCGCGGAGGTCAAGAGAGGGTCCGGATTCCCTGAATGGAGTTCTCCTGGAATTGAGTTACAAGAGGTTTCAGCCGCCATGTGGGATGCTGGGGAAATCGAACCCGGGTCCTGCTGAAGAGCGTCTGCGCTCTTAACCGCTAGCTACCTCTCCAGCCCCCTTCGGTATTTTTTTTTTTTTTTTTTTTTTTTTTTTTTTTTTTTTTTTTTTTTTTTTTATTTTAAAATTTTATTTTTTCCGTAGGTGTATGAAGTGTACTGTCCTCATGCAGGTCTTTGCACTGATGGTTGTGCGCCAGTGTGTGCATCCGGGAGGAGGTAGAAAGAGGGTGTCAGATTCCCTGGGAACGGAGATTCTCCTAATTGAAGTTTTCAGACGGTTCCGGCGCAGAATGGTGGGTGCTGGGGATCGAACCCCCGGATCCTCTGTAAGAGGCGGTTCGGGTGCTCTTAACCGCTAGGTCCATCTCTCCAGCCCCAGACTAACATTTTTTTAACATGCTTTCTTTACGCTTCTGTTATCTTTCCTAATTTGTGAAGTCTTACTGTGTCTTACTGTGTAGGCCTGGCTACGTTGAAACTCTCTATGTGACCAGGCCTGGAATTGAACTCAGAGAGATAACATCTGCCTCTGCTTTCTGATTGCTGAGATTAAAGCCTGGCGATTAGCACCATGCCTGGCGATAAATGNTTCCATTGTAAGTGTGTTGCTTAGACCTAGACAGGGTGCTGGCCACCTTGGCTAGGGGGCTGCCTGCTGCTGCTCCATGTGTGTGCCAGCCAGGGGTGCTGCGCCACTGGCTAGGGGGCCGCCTGCTGCTTGCTTATGTACCATGTGTTGTTGTCCAGCCGGGGTGCTGGCCAATCTGGTCTGAGAGGGCGCTGCCTGAGCTTGCTTTCCATGTGCTGTGTGCAGAACCAGCCAGGGGGTGGCTGTAGGGCCCTGGGCGTATGGGGGCCGTGGCCTTGCTGCTTGGCTCATGTGTGCTACGCGCAAGCACCCAGGGGGTTCTGGGCCTTGGCCTAGGGGGCCTGCCGTGGCCTGCTGCAGCCGATGTGTGTGCAGCCCAGGCGGTGCTGGGCACTGCCTAGGGAGGTCTGCCGCCGTCTGCTGCTCACCATGTGTAGTGCTCAGACAGTGGGTGCTTCGGGACCACTTTTGGCTAGGGGGCTGGCCTGCTGGCTGCTCTCATCTGTGTGTCGATCAGCAGGCTGGCTGGGGCCCTGGGCTAGGGGGCGTGCCTCGCTGCTATGTCTTAATGTGTGTCCAGCGCAGGGTGGGCTGGTGGGGCACACGGCTAGGCTGGGCTGGCCTGCTGCTTGCTGCCAGTGCATGTGGTGGAGAGATCCCAGCCCAAGGGGCTGCTAGGGTACCATCTGGCCTAGGGGGCTGCCTGAGCCTGCTCCGATGTGTTTGCCAGCCAAGGGTGCTTGGCTCTACACTGGCTAGGCGGGCTTGCCTGCTGGCTGGCTCGCCAGTGTGTTGTGCCAGCCATGGGTGGTGCTGGGCCCTGGCTAGGGGGCCTGCCTGGATGCCTCGCATGGTGTGGTGCCTGCCAGAGGGGTGGCTTGGTCCACTGGTAGAGGGGCTCGCCCTGCGCTGTCCATGTGCTGTGGACCGAGCCAGGGGTTGCTGGAGCCATCTAGGGGCTGCCTGTCTGCTGCTCTCATGTTTGCTAGACCAATAAGCCAGCGGGTGTGGGGCCCTTGGCTAGGGGCTCAGCCTGCTGCTCCATGGTGTGTGCAGCCAAGTCCAGGTGCTGACTGGGCTGACTGGTCTAGGATGGCGGGCTCGGCCTGTGCATGGCTCCATCAGTGTGTTGCACGAATCAGGCAGGGGTTGCTGGTCCACGTGGCTAGGGGGCTAGCAATGCTGCTACTTTAATCCATGTGTGTGCAGACCCAGCCCAAGGGTGAATGGCGACACCTGGCAGGGGGCTGCCTGCTAGCTGCTTCACCTATGTTGTTGCAGGACTCCACAGCTCAGGGGTGCTGGGCCACTGGCTAGGGGGCTGCCTGCTGCTCCATGTGTGTGCAGACCAGCCAGGGGTGCTGGGCCACTGGCTAGGGGGCTGCCTGCTGCTGCTCCATGTGTGTGCAGACCAGCCAGGGGTACTGGGCCACTGGCTAGGGGGCTGCCTGCTGCTGCTCCATGTGTGTGCAGACCAGCCAGGGGTGCTGGGCCACTGGCTAGGGGGCTGCCTGCCTGCTGTCCATGTGAATGTGCAGACCAGCCAGGTGCCTGGGGCCACTCGGCTAGGGGGCTGGCCTGCTGCTGCTGCCATGTGTGCGTTGCGCCAAGGCCAAGGGCGTGCTGGACCACTGGCATTAGGGAGGCAGCTGCCATGTCTGCCTGTCTATCCATGTGTATTTTCCACCCGAAGAGGCGGTGCTGGGTCCACTGTAGAGGTTCTGCATCCTGGCTGCTTGCTCTTACCGGATGCCGGTGTTTGCAGACCTAGGCCACTGGTTGCGGTGGCACCACTGGCTAGGCGGTGGCTGCACCATTGCCCTGCTGCTGTTCCATTGTGTTGCATAGATCTCTCAAGCGCAGGTGCTATCGGGCTGTGCTCGACTCATCGTAGTTGGGGGTGCTGCCTGCCCTGCTAGTTTGGCCAGTGTTTGTTGTGCAGAGCCAGCGGAGTCGGGACCAACTCGAGCTAGGGTTGGGCTGCCTTGCTATGCTTGCTATGTGACTCTCTAGTTATGGTGTCGGATTTTGTCAGCCAGTCGGGTTGCGGTTGCTGGGGCGATTTGGCGACTGGACTTAGGGGGCTAGCCGCTCTTGTGTTGAGGCTCCGTGTTCTATGTGTTTAGTGTTTGCTCTCAGTGGTGCAGATCAGGTAGGCCAGGGTTTCGGGGCGGGAATTGTGTGGCCACTTGCGCTAGGGTGGGCGTGCCTGTGAACTGCTACTCGGCGACTCAATGTTGTGGTAGCAGCCATGAGGCGGTGCGGGGGCCATCTGGCTAAGGGCTGGCCATGCTGCTTGCATGTGCTGTGACCAGACCTTAGCCAGTGGGCTGCTTCGGACCTCACGTGCTTCAGGGGGCCGTTGTGTGTCCTTATTGTGCTTGGAGCTCCTATTGTGTGTGCCAGTATCTAGACCAGGACCGAGGGCTACTGGGCCCCTGGGAAGGGGCTGAGTGGCATCTGCACTTGCTAGCTGCCAATGTAGGCTGTGCCAGCTCCAGTCGGGTGCGGGGCCCATGCTGTGCTAAGTGGGGCTTGCCGCTCTGCTAGTGCTGTTTCGTCCCATGTGTGTGCGGTCAGGCCACAGGGGTGTGGGGACTCACTGCTAGGATGAGCGGGAGCTTGCCCTGCCCTGGCTGCCTCTCCAGAATTGTCGGTGTGCCAGTCGACCAGGGGTCGGGCCCTCGGCTAGGGCCGTGCTGCTGTCCGCCTGGCTTTTCATCTGTGTGTGCGAGCATCCAGCTACCATGGGTTGCTGGGTGGGGGGCCACTGTCTAGGGGGCTGCCTGCTGCTTCTCCATGTGTGTGCAGACCAACCAGGGGTGCCGGCCAACTGTGGCTAGGGGCTGCCATGACAGCCATGCTGCGTCAGATGTGTGCTTGCCAGATCGAAGGAGGTCTGCTAGGGGGCCAGCGTGGCTAGGGGGCCAGACGTGCGCTGCTGCTGCCACATGTGTGGGTCAGACCAGCCAGGGGAGGTTGCTGGGCCACATGGAATAGGAGGGCCTGGACCTTGCTGGTGCTCGGCCTTGCCAATGAGGTGTGCGGTACGACCCCAGTAAGGGTTGGGCCCTACTGCTAAGGCGGGCTATGCCTGCTGCTGCTTCCATGGTGACTGTGCACAACGCAGCAGGGGTATCGTTTGTGGCCAGGCTAGGCTTAGGCGCTGCCTGCTTGGGCCGTTGGCTACCATTCGTGTGCAGATCAGGCCGGGGTGGGCTATGGCACGGTTCTTATAGAGTGTGGGCTCCTTGCCCCTTGCGATGCTTGTCCGACATCGGAAGGGCTGATGTGTGCAAGTGACCACCAGCGCTAGTCAGGGGCTCGCTATGTCGCTACTGCTAATGGGGGGGCTGCCCTGCCTACGCCTGCTTTTCCATGCTGTGTGCCAGACACAAGCCAGGCGGTTCTGGGGAAGAGGCAGACTGGCCTAAGGGCCTGGCCCATGCATCAGCTGCGTGTCATGGTGCTAGATAAGCCAGGGAGATCGTCTGGGCCTCACTGGCTAAGTGGGGCTGCCTGCTCGCCTGTGGAGCTTTTCTCCACCCACTTACTGTGTGTGTCGCTCAGCTCGTCAAGGCGAGGTGACCAATGCGATCCAACCTGGGCTATGGTGGGCGCCCTGCCTGCCGGTTCCATTGTGTGCGTGTCAGAAGTCAGGCGCCGTCAGTCTGTGTGGCTGGGCCTACTGGCTAGGGTCTGCCGTTGCCTGCTTTTCCATGTGTGTGCATGCGGTAGCCAGACGCGGGGTGCCTGCCCAGCTGGCCTTAGGTCGATTGTGTTGTGTGGCTGCGTCTGCTGCATGGCGCTTTCACTACAGCCTGTGCGGCATGTTGTCTATGTAGATCAGAACCAGAGCCGGTCTGGCGTCAGTCTGCCGTCTATGTGTGGCGTCCTGCAATGCTGCTGCCCCCAATGGTGTGGCAGAGTCAAAGCAGGGGTGCCGGGTTCCACGGCTCTACGGGGCTGCCTCTGCGTTGCTGGCTTCTCATGTGATTGATGCAGACTCGAGTGGGCACCAGTGGTGCAATGGGCCGGGTCACTGGCTGGGGTGGCGGCACTGTACTGCTGCCGTCCATTGTATTTGTTGCAGCTCATCCAGGGGTGTGGCCCATGATGGCTAGGGGGCTGCCTGCTGCCCCTTGTGTGTGCCCAGACGAACAGCCAGGGTGCTGGGCCACTGGCGTAAGGGGGCTGCTAGCTGCTTGCTTCCCATGCTGTGTGCCAGCCGGGTGCCGCTGGTCCACTGGCTAGGGTGCTGCCTGCTGCTGCTCCATGTGTTTGCCAGCCAGGGGTGCTGGGCCCCTGGCTAGGGGGCTGCCTGCTGCTGCTGCCTGTGTGGGTGAGACCAGCAGGGGGTGGCTGGGCCACTGCTGGAGGGGCTCCCTGCCTTGCTTGCTCAATGTTGTGTGCCAAGCCAGGGGTGTCTGGGCCCCCAACCTGGCTAGGGGGCTGCCTGCCCTGATGCTCCATGTGATGTGTGTGCAGACCAGCCAGGGGTGCTGGGCCACTGGCTAGGGGGCTGCCTGCTGCTCCATGTGTGTGCAGCCAGCCAGGGTGCTGGACCATGGCTAGGTGGCTGGCTCTGCTCTGCCCATGTGTGCAGATCAACGCCAAGGGGCTGCTGGGCCACTGGAGGCGGGCTGCCATGTCTTGCTGCTTCCAGTGTGTGAGAGCCCAGCCAGGGGTACTAGGGCACTGGCTACGGGCCTGCCTGCTTGATGCTCCTCTGGCAGAGTCAGCCAGGTGCTGGGCACCTGGTAGGGGCTGGCCTCCTGTCTGCTTCCTGTGTGTGCAGACCAGCCAGGGGTGCTGGGCCACTGGCTAGGGGGCTGCCTGCTGCTGCTCCATGTGTGTGCAGACCAGCCAGGGGTGCTGGGCCACTGGCTAGGGGGCTGCCTGCTGCTGCTCCATGTGTGTGCAGACCAGCCAGGGGTGCTGGGCCACTGGCTAGGGGGCTGCCTGCTGCTGCTCCATGTGTGTGCCAGCCAGGGGTGCTGGGCCACTGGCTAGGGGGCTGCCTGCTGCTACTCAACGTAGCTGGGCCCAGCCCAGGGGTGCCTGGGCCTACTGGCTAGGGGGCCCTGCCTGCTGGCTGCATCCATCGTGTGTGCCAGCCAGGGGTGCTGGGCCACTGGCTAGGGGGCTGCCTGCTGCTGCTCCATGTGTGTGCAGACCAGCCAGGGGTGCTGGGCCACTGGCTAGGGGGCTGCCTGCTGCTCCATGTGTGTGCAGATCAGCCAGGGGTGCTGGGCCACTGGCTAGGGGGCTGCCTGCTGCTGCTCCATGTGTGTGCAGATCAGCCAGGGGTGCTGGGCCACTGGCTAGGGGCTGCCATGCTGCCTCCATGTGTGTGCCAGATGCACACCAGGGGTGCTGGTGCACCTTGGCTAGGGCAGCCTGCTGCTGCCATCCAATGTGAGTGCAGACCAGCCAGGGTGCTGGTCCACTGGCTAGCGGGCTGCCTGCTGCTGCTGCCATTTATGTCAGAACACAGCCACGGGTGCCGGGCCAACTTGCTGGGGCTGCCTGCTGCTGCCATGTGTGTGCAGACACCCGCAGAGGGTGTGGCCCACTGCCTAGGGGGCTGCCCTTGCGCTGCTGCCATGTGTGTGCCAGAAACTGGGGTGCGGGCCACGGACTCAGGGGGCTGACTGCCTGCTGCCTCCATGTGTGTGCAGACGCAGCCAGGGTGCTTGGCCAACTGGCTAGGAGGGCTGCTGCTGCTGTCCTCAATGTGTGCAGATCAAAATGGCCAGGGGTGCTGGGCCACTGGCTAGGGGGCTGCCTGCTGCTGCTCCATGTGTGTGCAGATCAGCCAGGGGTGCTGGGCCACTGGCTAGGGGGCTGCCTGCTGCTCCATGTGTGTGCCAGCCAGGGGTGCTGGGCCACTGGCTAGGGGGCTGCCTGCTGCTCCATGTGTGTGCAGACCAGCCAGGGGTGCTGGGCCACTGGCTAGGGGGCTGCCTGCTGCTGCTCCATGTGTGTGCCAGCCAGGGGTGCTGGGCCACTGGCTAGGGGGCTGCCTGCTGCTGCTCCATGTGTGTGCAGATCAGCCAGGGGTGCTGGGCCACTGGCTAGGGGGCTGCCTGCTGCTCTTGCCACATGTGTGTGCCAGCCAGGGGTGCCTGGGCCACTTGCTCAGGGGGCTGCCTGCTGCTCCATGTGTGTGCAGATCAGCCAGGGGTGCTGGGCCACTGGCTAGGGGGCTGCCTGCTGCTGCTCCATGTGTGTGCAGATCAGCCAGGGGTGCTGGGCCACTGGCTAGGGGGCTGCCTGCTGCTGCTCCATGTGTGTGCAGACCAGCCAGGGGTGCTGGGCCACTGGCTAGGGGGCTGCCTGCTGCTCCATGTGTTGCCAGATAGAGCGGGCAGGGGGGGGGGTCTTGGTCAACTGGCTAGGGGGCTGCCTGCTGCGGCTCCATGTGTGTGCAGCCAAGCCAAGGGTGCCTGGGCCACGGCTAGGGGGCGGCCCTGACGCTGCGACCATGTTTGGTGCAAGACCCCAGCCAGGGGTGCTGGGCCACTGGCTAGGGGGCTGCCTGCTGCTGCTCCATGTGTGTGCAGATCAGCCAGGGGTGCTGGGCCACTGGCTAGGGGGCTGCCTGCTGCTGCTCCATGTGTGTGCAGACCAGCCAGGGGTGCTGGGCCACTGGCTAGGGGGCTGCCTGCGGCTGCTTGTGTGTGCCAGCCAGGGGTGCTGGGCCACTGGCTAGGGGGACTGCCTGCCCCTGCTGCTCCATGTGTGTGCCAGCCAGGGGTGCTGGGCCACTAGCTAGGGGAGCTGCCTGCCTGCTGCTACCATGTGTGTGGCCAGCCACAGGGGTGGCTGGCCACTGGCTATGGGGGGCCTGGCTGCTGCCTGCTATGTGTGGTGCCAGCCAGGGTGCCTGGGCCACTGGACTAGGGGGCTGCTAGCTGCTGATCCGATGTGTGGTCAGCACCAGCCAGGGTCTGGGCCCACTGGCTCAGGGGGCTGCCCTGCTGCTGCTCCAAATGGTGTGTGCAGACCACCAGGGGTGCTGGCTCACACTGGCTAGAGGGCCTTGCCTGCTGCTGCTCCATGTATGTGCAGACCAGCCAGGGGTACTGGGCCACTGGCTAGGGGGCTCCCTGCTGCTGCTCCATGTGTATGCAGTACCTCAGCCAGGGGTTGCTGGGCCACTTGGCTAGGGGCGCGCTGCCTGCGTCCTGCTTCCATGGATTGGTGAGATCAAGCCAGGGTGCTGGGCCACTGGCGGGGGGGCTGCCTGCTGCTGCTCCTTGTGTGTGCAGATCAGCCAGGGGTGCTGGGCCACTGGCTAGGGGCTGCCTGCTGCTGCTCAATGTGTGTGCAGACCAGCCAGGGGTGCTGGGCCACTGGCTAAGGGGCTGCCTGCTGCTGCTGGCTCCATGTGTGCTGCAAGCGCAGCCAAGGGTACTGGCGCAACCTGGCCTAGGGGGCTGGCCTGCTTGCTGTCCTACCATGTGGGTGCAGACAAGCCAGGGTGTGCTGGGACCACTGGCTAGGGGGCTGCCTGCCCTGCGTGCCCTCCATGTGTTGCTGCAGACCAGCCAGGGGGCTAGGGCCCAGCTGGCTAGGGGGCTGCCCATTGCAACTTGCTGCTTTATTGTGTGTGCAGCCGAAGGGGTGCTGGCGTCCACTGCTAGGGGCTGCTCTGCCTGCATGCTGCTTCCAATTGTGGTGTGCCAGCCAGGGGTGCTGGGCTACTGGCTAGGGGGCTGCCTGCTGCTGCTCCATGTGTGTGCCGACCAGCCAGGGGTGCTGGGCCACTGGCTAGGGGGCTGCCTGCTGCTGCTTCCTGTTGTTGCAGGACGTCAGCCAGTGTTGCTGGGCCACTGGCTAGGGGGCTGCCTGCTGCTGCTCCATGTGTGTGCCAGCCAGGGGTCAACCTTGGCCACCTGGCTATGGGGCTGCCTGCTGCTGCTCCGATGTGTGTGTCAGACACAAGCACAAGGGGTGCTGGGCCAGCTCGGCCTATGGGGCTGCCTGCTGCTGCTCCATGTGTGTGCAGATCAGCCAGGGGTGCTGGGCCACTGGCTAGGGGGCTGCCTGCTGCTGCTCCATGTGTGTGCAGATCAGCCAGGGGTGCTGGGCCACTGGCTAGGGGGCTGCCTGCTGCTGCTCCATGTGTGTGCCAGCCAGGGGTGCTGGGCCACTGGCTAGGGGGCTGCCTGCTGCTGCTCCATGTGTGTGCAGACCAGCCAGGGGTACTGGGCCACTGGCTAGGGGGCTGCCTGCTGCTGCTCCATGTGTGTGCAGACCAGCCAGGGGTACTGGGCCACTGGCTAGGGGGCTGGCCTTGCATGCTGCTCATGTGTGTGCAGCCTCAGGGAGAACATGGGCCACTTGTGCTAGGGGGCTGCCCTATGCTGCTGCTCCATGTGTGATGAGATCACCAGGGGGTCTGGGCACCTTGCCTTAGGAAGATGAGCCCTGCTGCCTGTCTGCTTCCTGTGTGTCGCATTGATCAACAGTCCAGGGTGTCTGGCCACTGGCTAGGTGGGCTGCCTGCTGCCTGCTCATGTGGTTGCCATGCCAAGGGGGGCTTGGGCAGCCATCTGGCTAGGGAGGCTGCTGCTGCTCCAGTGGTGTGCAGATCAAGCAGGGGTGCGGCCAATGGCTAAGGGGGGCTGTCCTGCTGCTGCTTCCATGGTGTTGCAGATCAGCCCAGCGGTGGCTGGGCCCCTCGTGGCTAGGCGGGCTGCTGCTGCTGCTCCATTTGTGTGCAGATCAGCCAGGGTTGCTGGGCCACTGGCTAGGGGCTGCCTGCTGCTGCTCTATGTGTGTGCAGATCAGCCATGGGTGCTGGGCCACTGGCTAAGGGGCTGCCTGCTGCTGCCCCATGAGTTAGCACGAATCAAGCACAGGGGTGCTGGGCCACTGGCTAGGGGGCTGCCTGCTGCTGCTCCATGTGTGTGCAGACCAGCCAGGGGTGCTGGGCCACTGGCTAGGGGGCTGCCTGCTGCTCCATGAGTGTGCAGACCAGCCAGGGGTGCTGGGCCACTGGCTAGGGGGCTGCCTGCTGCTCCATTGTGTGTGCCGACCGACCAGGGTGGGCAGGGCCTGGGCTAGGGGCTGCCCTGCGTGGCTCTCATCGTGGTGGCAGCCCCAGCCAGGGGTGCTGGGCCACTGGCTAGGGGGCTGCCTGCTGCTGCTCCATGTGTGTGCAGACCAGCCAGGGGTTTTGGGCCACTGGCTAGGGGGCTCCGCTGGCTGTCTCCATGTGGTGGCAGATCAGCCAGGGGGTGTGGGCCACTGCAAGGGGGCCCTGTCCTGCTGCTTGCTCCATGTGTGTCCGCAGCACCAAGCCAGGGTGCTAGGCACTGCTAGGGGGCTGCTGCTGCTGCGTGCCAATGTGTGTGCCAGCAGGGTGCCTGGGCCACTATGAGGCTAGGGGTGCCTGCCTGCCTGCTGCTCCATGTGTGTGCCAGCCAGGGGTGCTGGGCCACTGGCTAGGGGGCTGCCTGCTGCTGCTCCATGTGTGTGCAGATCAGCCAGGGGTGCTGGGCCACTGGCTAGGGGGCTGCCTGCTGCTGCTCCATGTGTGTGCAGATCAGCCAGGGGTGCTGGGCCACTGGCTAGGGGGCTGCCTGCTGGCTTGCTACCATTGTGTGCAGAAGTTACCAGCCAGGGTGCTGGGCCACTGGCTAGGGGGCTGCCTGCTGCTGCTCCATGTGTGTGCAGATCAGCCAGGGGTGCTGGGCCACTGGCTAGGGGGCTGCCTGCTGCTGCTCCATGTGTGTGCAGACCAGCCAGGGGTGCTGGGCCACTGGCTAGGGGGCTGCCTGCTGCTCCATGTGTGTGCAGACCAGCCAGGGGTGCTGGGCCACTGGCTAGGGGGCTGCCTGCTGCTGCTCCATGTGTGTGCAGACCAGCCAGGGGTGCTGGGCCACTGGCTAGGGGGCTGCCTGCTGCTGCTCCATGTGTGTGCAGACCAGCCAGGGGTGCTGGGCCACTGGCTAGGGGGCTGCCTGCTGCTGCTCCATGTGTGTGCAGACCAGCCAGGGGTGCTGGGCCACTGGCTAGGGGGCTGCCTGCTGCTGCTCCAAGTGTGTGGTGCAGATACAGCCAGGGGTGCCTGGGATGCTGCCTGGGAGCTGAATTGGCTCCTTCCCAAAATCATGGCTAGGTGTTGACCTACGCCAAATTTTAATTGTTTTTAATTAAATATTTTAATATTTTCCTAGTGAAATGAATGTACTGTCATGCATGCAAGTCTGGCACCCGTGTACTGCAATGCCGCCGGAGTCAGAAGAGGGTGTCGGATTCCCTGGAAACTGAGTTCTCGGAATATGGAGTTGACGAGTTCTCGGCCGCCTATGTGGGATGCTGGGATTCGAGACCCGGGATCCCATTGCAAGAGCGGTCATGCTCCTTCAACACGCTAGCTATCTCCTCCAGCCCGGTGACCACAATTTTAAATATTTGAACTTTTATTATTATTTTTTTTTATACAGGGTAATCCCTACAGCCGTCCGCAAGGCCTGGAACCTTCTTGTAGAACCCAGCTGGTCCTTGACTCTGACTCTAGATAATGAATGGGAATTGGAAGGCTTGGCGCCCAGCTTCCAATATTTTATATCTAAATTTATATTTATTGTTGTGTGTCAAGGCTTGGTGAGCCACAGTAACCCATGCAAGAGGTTCAGAGTGGCAAAAGCTAGCAGGAGTCCGGTTCCTTTCTCCTACCTCGGGGGTCAACAGGGAATCAAAATAAGTCATCTAGGCAATATGTGGTTAGTGCCTTTAAACCTACTGGCTGTCTGCTGGCTTAAACAACATTTGGAAACATAGTTTTGTCGTAACCACAAGTGCAGGTCGTAATAAACACAAAACATTTTAAAAATATTCAACAAACCAAGAAGGAAATTTTAGAATTGTTTAAAATATCAACATAAGAATATTTATTCAAGGGAAAGATGTGTTAGATTTGTTAACACGGAGCAAGACAACATTTAAAGAAATTATTTATATTGCTATGAATAACTTTTCCTTTTTTTTTTTATTCCTTGCTGATTTCAAGACAAGAGGTCTGTGGTCAGAGCATGTTCTTAACACACGAAGTGATAAACAGTGCATTTCACAGAGCCGCAATGATAACTTTAAGAAAATATTAGAACTCGTTATATCCCCAGCTTGTCCTGCTAACAAAAAAATAAAAAGAGGGTAGGGTATTTGAAATTCCTGAGAGAAATGCTCATGTAAAACACTATTCCCATACACTGAATTCACATTTCACTGCATGACTACTTTTTTTTTTTTTTCTTTTGGTCCTTTTGAGATGGAGTTTCCCTGTGGCCCGCAGTGGCCATGGACTTTTGCTAATGGAAGACAAAAGCTGGTTTCAAATCTTCACAGTTTCCACCTGCCTCTGCCTTTTCTGGTGCTGGGATTAAGCATGGCCAACTGACCCCGCTTCTATTTTTTTTAGGATTATTTATTAGTGTGTATGGCGTTCAAGGGGCGTGTTGGATCCCCTGGAACTGAGTAATACTGAAGCAGTTGTTAGCTGTCAGGTGGGATCTTGTGATGGAATCCCAGGTGCCTCTGCAAGGGCAGCCAAGTGCTCTTCTAACTGCTAGACCATCTCTCTTCAGCCCTTTCTATGAGACAGGATCTGTCACTTGTGTACATGGATGGCCTGGAACTGCTTACTAAAGTTGGCACTTCTTGAGCTCACAGATCCACTGTCTCTGCTTGCCTCAACTAAGTGACTCGTGATAAAGGATCAACTAAACCCAGCCGCAGCCCTTTAACTTCTGATTTTTGGTTAGTAACTTCCGTTCAGGTATTTTATTTTATTTTTTTGTTAATTATAATTTTTAAAATTTTATTTATTTCTGTATGTGTATGAATGTACTGTCTGCATGCAAGTTTGTGCACCCGTGTCGTGCAATGCCGTGGAGGTCAGAAGAGGGTGTCAGATTCCCCTGGAACTGGAGTTCTCCTGGAATTGAAGTTTCAGACGGTTCTCGGCCGCCATGTGGGTGCTGGGGATCGAACCCGGATCTTCTGTAAGAGCGGTCGGTGCTCTTAACCGCTAGGCCATCTCTCCAGCCCCAGCTGAACATTTTTTTAACATGTTTCTTAGCTATCTTTATTTCCTAATTTGTGAAGTCTTACTGTGTCTTACTGTGTAGGCCTGGCTATCTTGAAACTCTCTATGTAGACCAGGCTGGGATTGAACTCAGAGAGATACATCTGCCTCTGCTTTCTGATTGCTGGGATTAAAGCTGGGTACCACCATGCCTGGCAGTAAATGCCACTCATTTGGTAAGGTGTTTTACTTACTTAGCAAAAGGCTTTAACTGGAATCATTCCCACCCCAAGGCAGAAGGAAGAAATCAGGTCTCCAGGTAAGTACCTCCAAATTACACTTGGAGATAAAGGGTGACATTGTAATCCTAATTCCAGACCTCCACACAGGGATGTTGGTTGCACTTGTGTGTGGTTGATGTGGTTAATAAAAACTTTCCCATAGCGCTGGGCAAACAATACCCTGTCCACTCAAAATAATGCCTGATGCTAGGAAGTCACAGCCCCATGCATTTTTCCAGCAGCCTCCGCTTCTCCTTCAGCTGTTATCAGAAGGAACCAAAGATGCTTGATGGCTGTGAGTTTGTCTTTATAGTCTCAGTTATGCTTTTTAAAGCACAGAAGACTTTAGTTTTGAGGAAGTACAATTTATCTTTCGTTTGGTTGGTTGTCAGTGTCATATCTCAAAAAGCATTGCCTAATCCAAGATTACCAAGATTTAACTTAAATTTTCCTCTTGGTTTTATAATTTTAGCTCTTACATTTAGTTCTGGATAGGGACTGAGTTACTTTTTTGTGTGATGTGAGAGGTGTTCCAATTTCATTCTTTGTATGTGAGCATCTACTACCTTAGATATTTATGTTTATCAAGGGGAGGTTGTGGGTTTAATAGGTTAATACAATTAGCTTAGTCTAGGTAGTGTGGCATAGTACCCCTTACCATCTGTCTAATGCCAGTGAGCAGAGAGGCAGCACTCTCCTAGGTACCATGAAGGGAGAACAAGGTTTTAGAATGCTCTATCTTAAGTGGCACTTAGTTTATGAGTAAAACATATGTGTAAGGAAAGGTAAACTAAGTGCTTTATATGTTCAAAGAGGCTGAAAAGTATAAGAGAAAGCATCAGGAAGAAAGAGGAATTGCTGCTGTGAAGTCAGGGCGCAATATGAAGGAAATTTTGGAGTAAAAGCACAGTACAACGTTGAAAGATTCAAATGCAGAGAATAAGGAAGTGGAGTGCTCCCCATCTAACTGGTTATAATTGTCTGTGTCAAGGCCCAGTAGAAAATGAGGCCACAAAATTAACTTGTCATTATTTTATTAAAACTCCTGAAAAGTCATTTGAGAGCTTGGAGCTTTATGTTTTGTATACATGTGTGTGTGTGTGTGTGTGTGTGTGTGCGCGCACACGCACACACACACACACACACACAGGCTTTAGGGGGTTGGAGAGATGACCCAGCAGTTAAGAGAACTCTCTGCTCTTGCAGAGGACTTGGGTTCAATTTCTAGCACTAAATGATGGCTCACAAACTTGTGTGACTCCAGTTCCGGCATCCATGTGCACCAGCTGCACATGTGGTGTATATACATAACATGCATATACAAAACATTCATACACAAAAACAATAGAATACATCTTTTTTGGTCTTTTTTGAGCCCCAAATAAATCTTTATGATAAAAAGAATTTTTTACAGGCGGGATCTCTGAGTTCAAGGCCAGCTTGGCCTACATAGCGAGCTCCAGTCCAGCTGGGATTAAATGGAGACCCTGTCTCAAAGAGACCAAAAAGAAAAAAGAATTATGGAGCTGGTGTGATGCTACATGCCTGTAATCCCAGCACTTGGGAGACTAGAGCAGGAGGATCATGAGATTGGGGCCAGCCTGTGCTTTACTGCAAAGCCCTGTCTCAAACCAACCAATCAATCAACCAGCTAACCAAACAACCTACCAGCCTTAATGGTAGAGGACAAGAGAGATTAAGCAGGGAAGAAAAATCTGGCTTAGTTGACAAAATGGTTTGGAGGGAGAGGAAACTGGAAAGTGCAATCGTGCAGTACAGGAGTGAGGTGACTTTAACTTCAGTTACTGAGACACTCCATTTCCAACGTGCTCCATCATTACCTCTGGGCTGCCCCAACAACCCTTACTTCCTCCCTTCTCATCTCTGCAGAATTACCTCTCAGGTTCCATACATTACACCCCTTCCAGGCACCTTCATAAGATGCTATGCTGGGTCTTGATGGAACCTCTGAGTGACTGTTTTCCATGAAGTGAAGAAGTGAAGATGAGAGAAGTTCAGCAATTTACTTAATTTTCTAACATGCAGTGACCAAACTAGGACCAGGTATACTGATTATACTAAATAACATGACCTTCCAGCTTTACATATGCTTATGCCCCAGCTCCTTGGCTTTGCCTCTTTTCTTCCAAAAGTAGCTTGTTAGTTTCCTGTATTTCTTCAGGAAAAGTGATGGAGGCTTAAAAAATACTACATAGACACCCAGCTCTGACTGCAATACTTAGCAAATAATTGTCAGCAAAGAGCCAGAGGAGAATCCAAGGACAGACTCGTCCTCTCCCAACAGCTACTGGGCTAGGGAAGCCATGATCCTTTTTCTAATGACAGATCTAAATTAGTCTTTCCACACGTATGTGTTGATAGGTAAATATTGCATATTCTTCCTCCATTTGTAATCAATCAACACAAATTATTGGTGCATGAATTAGACTATATTTTTCTGTATAAGGAGCATGGGAACAATTTAGTAGTTGTGTATCAGGAAGAGTCTTTTGTTTCTCTTTTGGATATCTTGAGGCAGTGGTGAGGTTCATGGTGGCTGGTTGGGTCTCGCACCATGGACTGCTCAAGCCAGCAGGGCAGGGTAGTAAATGTACTCATCCATCTCCCAGGAAGGCAGAGAAAGAAACTTGTTCTTGTAACAGTTTTTATATTGTTCCAGATTTGACATTTCTGCACTCTGCCCAGGCTCCCCGACACTGGCTTAGACTTTTCTTTTTTGGTCTTTTTGAGACAGGGTCTTCCTTTAGTTCCAACTGGGCTGGACCCTTTAGTTCCAACTGCACTGGAGATCCTGTGTAGGCCAGGCTGGCCTTGAACTCACAGAGATCCGCCTGCCTCTGCTTCCCGAGTGCTGTGATTAAAGGCGTGTGCCACCACACCCTGGCTTCAGCTTAGACTTTTAATCATACAATTTGCTATTTATGATGTTTCATCTTATTTTTGGCATAAAATTGTCAGCGTCTAGGCAATATGTAATTAGTGGAATTTCTCTTTTGGTTTTTTAGTGTCTATCAATAATTTCATGTTATTATCAGTCTGCCATTCATTGATCAAAAACTCAAGCAGGTCCATTAGAAGTTATTTGAAAAGCATTAATAGCAAAATTAATTAAATAAATAAATTGCTTATAAAAATACCATATAGCCAGGCTAGCTGGGGCTACAGAGAGACCCTGTCTCAAAAAAGCAAAAACAACAACAAAAAACCCCAAAACAACAACAAAAAAACCTACATAGAGAAGCTAATCATTTTTTGCATACCCAAAGCAAGAAAATTCCATTTGACTAGGGAACTCCATTAAAATAGACACATTTGGGGAGCTGGAAAGGTGGCTCAGTGGTTAAGAGCACTGGCTGCTCTTGCAGAGGACCTGATTTCTCTTTCTAGCACCTACATGGTGGTTAATAACTGTCAACTCCAGTTCCAGGGGATCCAAAGCCTTTTTCTGGCCTCTGTGAGTATTGCATACATGGGTATACTTACATACATGTAAGCAACACAATAAAAATTAGAAAAATTTAAGATACATCTGGCTATTTCTAAAGGAAAAAAAAAAAACCAAAAAAAAAAAAAAAAAAAAAACAAGGGAAGAAGAAAAACCCATTAATCCTAGCAATTGGGAGGCAGAGGCAGGTGGATCTTTGTGAGTTCAAGGCCAGCCTGGTCTACAGAGTGAGTTCTAGGACAGCTGGGACTACAGGGAGACCCTGTCTCGAAAAGACCAAAAAGAAAAAAATGACATGAAGTAAGGAAGCATGAAGAATTGTTTGGGTCACAGTCCTCTGGTTTTAGTTGTTACTCTTTATGTCCAAAATCACCTGTAAGGTGGGTCATAGTTTCTGAGGAACACCATGAATATCTTTATAAACATAGATCTGTGTAGCTTCTCTCTCCTGGGGTATGGCAGTATAGATACTGTAACTCTTACTATTTTATATTATAATGCCTGAGTTTTAAATGCCATGGTTAGTTACTGATTCTGTGGGAAGTCCTTTATCTAGTCAAGTTAAGCAAGCCCCTGAACCTTATAATAGTTTGTGACTTTCTGGAAAAGTTTGAATAGAAAGAAAATATTAAAATAATATGATAGGTTTATTCCTCGTTCTCATGACTCTCTCCTCTCTGTCTTGCTATGCAAAGTACTTTTTCACTTTAGAGGAGAAGGAAAGTTAGTGAGTGACTCAACAATACTTTGTCAGGTGATTTTTTTTAACTATGGTTTTGAGATAATGTTTTAAATGTTTCCCAAATTTTTAACTTTTGAGAATTTTTCACTATATAAGCAATTCCGATTCAGTTTTCTGAAACAGCAGAACAGGGCAGTTACTCTCACCCCATCTCTGGTGCTCAGTGAGTATTCATAGCAGAAGGGAGCTCTGCATTTGGTCTTTTAAATACAGTGTATTTTTAGATGCTCACTGTACTTTAGCTCTGAAATCATTTAGGAAGAGGCCAGGCGCCATTTTTGGTGTTTCTGCTCCACACCTGCATTTCCCAAGCCTGGATCATGATCCAGCAGTGCGTCCTAGCACCGTGCCCTGGCAAAGTTGGAAGGAATTACTGAAACTCACTTCTGTTTCTAGGTAAGACAAACATTTTTAGTGATCCACTAGAATAAAATAACCTATTTCTCCATCTTTTGTCTCTCAATCTTTATCCTCAAACTTTTTATAGCTTTTTTTTTTTTTTTTTTTTTTTTTTCTTTTTTACAATATTAATTTTGCTTTGCTATTAATTTGGATAGTAATTTTTAGAGACAGGGTATCCTGCCGTTTCAGTAGTCTAGAACGACACCCGCTGGCCTGGAGCTCACTCTGTATACCAAGCTGGCCTTGAACTCACAGAGATCCGCCTGCCTCTGCCTCCCCAGTGCTGGGATTAAAGGCATGTGCCACCACGCCCAGCACTTTTTATAGTTTTTGATATATTTGCTAAGACTGTATTTGTAAAATTCTTTGCATTGGCTCCTTTATACCAATGCTCTACCTTCTTACAATCGGCTTTTCTAACTTCCCTACTGACTTCTCTTCTTGGCCCCAACTATGGGAACCCCTCAGACCTCAATTCTGATTCTTGGTGGGACAACCGTTCTCCACCACTTGCCCTTCCCTAGCTCCAGTACTATGAAGATCTGATTTTTTCTTCTTTGAGGGCCCTGGTAGTGCCAATAGTGTCATCCTATGTTTTACATAATTGTTCACGTGTTTGTGTTTCTCTCTTCATGTGAATAACGAGTTGTTTGAAAGAAAGGACTTTGTTTTGCTCTTCCTCAGCAAAGAGCTTGTAAACTACTTATGCTATAGTGAATAGCTGGATGAATTCACCCAGTACTGCCATACCCATACAACTCATTACGTCTTCATTCATGTACAGTGCTTGGTTAGCATTATAACAATGTCTCCCAGCCTTATCTTTTGCCTTGCTTATGTCAGTGCACCATTAAAATTCTACTCCCCCAACAGATAAACCATACACATCAAACATGTTGACTCCATGTCTGCCTTCTGACTTCATCTTGAGTGCCAAGGACCTAAATGACTACCAGGGGATTCTTGGATCTCATTTCAAAGATTCCTTTAATATGATGAACTGAACATTTGTTTATATCTGTATATCTAAACATTTCATCTGTTTTGAGAAAGGTAATACCAATTATTTATCTATTGTTGCACTGAATTGTAGATAGATGGAGAGTTAACACGCCCTTATGCTGTGAGTTTGATGTTACTTAGTTAGCTGCATGGCATTTCCTGAACTCGCACATGGTAATTACTTTTTAAAGTATACCTTAACAATACAAGAAAGCCTCCATGGTATTTGAGAGGTAGTTAGTCAGAGGTCGAATTCTACACAGCAGTTAGCTATTTGCGCTTCATTGATCATAAAATATAGAAAATATAAAGAAATGATGATGTGAAATTAGTGAAACAAGTACTCATTATCACTGTCATGTAACAAAAAATGTTTTAATGCCAGAAAGTAGGGAATAGATGATGCTAGTGTGCATTGAGTAATAAAGCATGCTTCATTACAGAATTTAGGTTAGTCTTATTCTTCTTCTTCTGTCATGCATGATGGGACGTTGTGTCACAAATAGGAACCAACCTATTGTTTAGCCTTTAACAACTACTGTTCTAGGAGAACAAGTGAAATAAGCAGACTGCTGTTTATTTTAACTTTGGGCTTTAAGTTGTAAGAGACTGACTGTTGTTCCAGTGTCCATCTAACGTCTGGTAGGTTATGTTTTCCAAGACAGCACAAACTCCTGTTTCATAAGCCTTTCTGACTATGTGGTCCTGACATTTCTCACATAGGGAGATGGGGCTCTGTTCTCTCCTGAATCTGGGCAGCCTGTGACTGCAGTTGGAAGTGATTCTGTGTCCGTTCCAGGACTAGCTCATAAAAGATGTTGTGGAAACAGGTGACAAAGGGCAGCCTTCCACTTCTGGCATAATTGTGGAGCCCCCTTCTCAGGCTTGACACCTGTCTGAATAAGAGTGATTAGAGCCGCATAATATCCCTCTCTTGGCTATTGAATATGTGGTTCACGTATCGAACTCTATAGAAGTTAGAAAATGTTTGTGTTCATATGTACTTGTTTGCTACTAATACATTTTTGAGGTTTTGTAAAACTGTTATTTTTTTCTTCATGATGTGAAATTGAAGGTCATTAAATTAGAGATTTTCTCTTAAAAAAAAGATGTTGTGACTTTTGCCGAGTTCTCTTAAGATACAGACTGTGGAGAGACTCACATGAAAAGACACTGAGGCTCCAGCCCACTGCCCTGGCTGAACTCCATCCAGCACTGTCATCAACCTGTCCTTCATATGAGCCAGTCATCTTGGAAGTGGATTGTCCAGTCAAGCTGCTGTAGGATGCTATGTACAGTGGAGACAAACTTTCTCTGTTCAGACCTGCCAGAATTGTGGACTTCTAAGATAAATAAATGATTGTTCCAAGCCTCTCAATTTTGAATTTGTTTGTTACACAGTAGGATATAACATACCTACTTTGGAACTCAGAGGTCAGACATCCATATAAAAAGGCTGAAAGGTGGCTTTGGCTCTGGACCTGGATGGTAGGCAGTAACCAGAAAGGTTAGTGGGATGCGAGTGAAAGCCTTTAGGCCTCAAGTGCAACAAGAGCAGAAACCATCAGAATCTCCAAGAAGCTACTAGTGGGAGTTTATGGACAGAGGAGAGAGTGCCATTAGACGCTAAAGAAAACAAAAGGCACTTGTCATGAGATCACAAGGAGCTTGACTACAATGCTATTTAAGTAATGAACTTAGTGATCCAGTTAATATTTCCTAGCCTGGCATGGTGGCACACACCTTTAATCAGAGCTCTTAAGTGGCAGAGGCAGGTAGATCTCTGTGAGGTCAAGGGTAGCCTGGTCTACACAGTGAGTTCCAGGCTAGCTGGGGTGGGGGGTACAAGGAGACCTTATTGCAAAAAGATCAATCAGTAAATCAATCAATAAGTTAATAGGTAAATAAAAATTTAAAAAGACTATTTCCTGACTTTGTTCCAGTGCCACCTAGCTTTTTTTGAATATTTTATTGAGGTTTTGTGCATTTCATACATCACTTCTCAGTTCAATCCAGACTCATTTCCCTCTTCATGCCCCCCGCCCCTCCCAAGTTCATGCAGTCTGCCATATATGACCTGTATCCTCTTCTGAGTCTTTTCAAAGTTTTTCAAAGCAGAGGATTATTTATTTATTTAATTTATTTATTTATTTTTGGTCTTTTTGAGACAGGGTCTCCCTGTAGCTCCGGCTATCCTGGAACTTACTTTGTAGACCAGGCTGGCCTTGAACTCACAGAGATCCACCTGCCTCTGCCTCCCAAGTGCTGGGATTAAAGGCATGCACCACCACGCCAGGCCAAAGCAGAGGATTATTTTTTTGGGGGGGAAGAACTCTGCTGCTTCAGTTAGTTCCCTGTCCCAGTTCTTTTGTTGTTGTTTTTCCCTCCAATCCATAATGTTTCAACATTTGCCTTTACGTATGTCACACATGTACTAAAATCATGTCATCTTTCTTAATTGCTCCTAACCACTAAGCCATCTCTCCAGCCTTGTATGCTATGTGTAGGATACATACATACAGGCTGGCCTCAGACTCAGAAATCTGCCTCTGCCTCCCAAGTGCTGAGATTAAAGATGCATTTCACCATGCCCAGCATAATAAAAAGTTTTTAAATTTTTTGGTATTTTTTGAAACAGGGTCTCCCTCTAGCCCCAGCCTTAATTTTTTTATATGTGTATGAGTGTTTTGCTTGCATGTATATAAGTGTACCACATGTGTACCTAGCATCCACAGACGCCAGAAGAGGTTATCAGCCAGCGCTCCTAACTGGTGAACCATCACTCTAACCCTCATAGTAATTTTTTAAAAGAATATTTACAGGGGTTGGGCTGGGGATGTAGCTCAGTTGGTAAAGTGCTTACCTAGCATATATGAAGTGCTGGGCTCAATCCATTGCATCACACCAAATCAAGCATGGTGATGATGCACACATCTGTCACCCCAGTATTTTCAGGGGTAGGTAAGGCAGAGATCAGAAATTCAAGATTATCCTTGGCTATATAGCAAGTTGGAGGCCAGCCTGGGCAGCATGAGATCCTGTCTCAAAAAACAATATTTACAATGGCTGCTTTGAGATATTTGCCTAAGTCGAACATCTGGGCCCCCTTAAAGGCAGTTTGTAATAGCTACTTTTTTACTGTGTATTGATCACACTCTCTGGTTTCTTTGAACATCTCAATTTTTCTTGAAAACTGGACTTTTGTGGGGCTGGAGAGATGGCTCAGTGGTTAAGAGCATTGGCTGCTTTTGCAGAGGACCCCAAGTTTGATTCCTACTACCCACATGGTGGCTAACAACCATCTATAACTCCAGTTCCAGGGGATCTAATATCTTCTTTTGGCCTCTGCAAGCACTGCACAGCATGGGTGCAGTTATGCACATGCAGGCAACACACTCATATACATAGAACAAAAATAATAAATCATATTTTAAAAAAGAAAATAAAATTGGACTTTTGTTGTTGAGACAGGATCTCGCTCTGAAGCTGGGCTAGCCTGGAACTCACCATACAGCCCAGGTTGTAAACAAACTCACAACAACTCCTCCATCCAAAATGCTGGGATTACAGGCACAAACCAAGCCCAGCTAAACGTTTTAGATACTATATGGTAAAAACTCTAAATAACTAATTTCCCTGGCAGCTGATGTTGGGTTTTGCTTTGTCAGTTAGTGATTTGATGAACCAATTTGGTGAAGACTATTACCACTGAAAGGGACAGTATCTAATGTCCGTACTCACTTTAATCTTTAGTCTACCTAGAGTTCATCCAGAGTCAGTAAATGCTATTAACTATCAAAAGTAGTACTTAAGACCTCTTATAGTCAGCAACTGTTGCCTTCTGGGAAGGGAAGATTCAGTTTCATCCAAGGATGAGAGTCTTAGTAAGTTTGACCAGGATCTAGTGCATGAATGAACCCAACCAAGGGGAATTTAAGAACACACAAACCTTATTATTTAGGCCTTTGTGTGTGTGTGTGTGTGTGTGTGTGTGTGTGTGTGTGTGTGTATGTGGAGGCCAAAAGGCAAGCTTTGGTGCTGTTCCTTAGCAGCTGTCTACCTTTGTGGGGGATGGGGGGGCAGAGCTCACTCTGTAGACCAGCCTGGCCTTGATCTCAGAGAGATCCACCTGCCTCTGACTCCCAAATGCTGGAATTAAAGGTGTAACCACACTACACTACACCCAGCATGCTCTGTTTTTTTTTTTTTTTTTTTTTTTTTTTTGTGTGTGTGTGTCGTGTGTGTGTGGTGTTATGTGGAGGCCAAAAGGCAAGCTTTGTGCTGTTCCCTACAGAGCTGTCTACCTTTGTGGGGATGGGGGGCAGAGCTCACTCTGTAGACCAGCCTGGCCTTGATCTCGAAGAGATCCACCTGCCTATGACTCCCAAATGCTGGAATTAAAGGTGTAACCACACTACACCCAGCATGCTCTGTTTTTTTTTTTTTTTTTTTTTTTTTTTCTCATGGGTTCTAGGGATTAAAATCAGGCTTTTGGAACCCATGAGAAAAAATTAAAATCAGGCCTTTGAAGGCTGGAGAGATGGCCGCTCTTACAGAGGACCCGGGTTCAATCCCCAGCACCCACATGGTGGCCGAGAACCGTCTGAAACTCCAATTCCAGGACAACTCCAGTTTCAGGGGAATCTGACACCATCTTCTGACCTCCATGGCATTGCACGACACGGGTGCACAAACCTGCATGCAGACAGTACATTCCTACACATACATAAATAAATAAAATTAAAAAAAAATAAATAAAATCAGGCCTTTGGGATTGCAAGGCAAATACTTTATCAACTGAACCATCTCTCTCTAACAAATCGCTGTGTGTGTGTGTGTGTTGTGTGTGTGTGTGTGTGTGTGTGTGTGAGGATGAGGTTTTTAGTTGTTTTTTTTTCAAAGCCAATTTTTTTTTGAGATAGGGTCTCCCTGTAGCCCCAGCTGTCCTGGAACTCACTTCATAGACCAGGCTGGCCTTGAACTCACAAAGATCCGCCTGCCTCTGCCTCCCAAGTGCTAGGATTAAAGGTGTGCACCACCACGACCAGCTCAAAGCCAATTTTTATTGAAGCTTTTGTGCATTTCATATGAAAGTTCAAATAAAATCTAGACCTGTCCCCCCCCCCGACTCCACCAGAGCTCACGCATTCTGCCAAACATGTTTTTCATCTTTTTCTCAGTCTTAAAATTCTCAATTCAGAAGTTTAGTATTTCAAGCAGTTCACTGTTTCAATCAGTTCTTTGACCCAGTCTTTTTGTTGTTGTTGCTGTTGTTATTCCTTCCAATATACATCACTCCAAAATATGCACATATGCATGCACATATATCATAGGTTTTAGCATCTTCAGCTTATGATTTTTTTTCTTTATTAGGCTGAAAGATGTCATGTTTGAAGGCTCCTCCTTGGCAAGCCCAAACCACCATCAGTTCTGCCCTTGTGCTCCACACTGGGGTTTTCCCTTCCCATGGTCACCAAGTGAGATCCAGTAAGCACCGAGCCCTGTCTTGATCTTCCTTTACTGGTCTCCATGATACAGCCTGGGTAGTCCAACAATGGCAGTCTATATTCTGAAGAGGCTGAAATCCCAGTAGTAGCTCAGTCCACAAGCTGGATGTCTCAGCAGTCCCCATCTGGCACTGAAGATTTGGATTCTTGGAGAGACATGAGTCTTCAGTCCATAGTGGAAGGTTGAAAAGCTGTGTCTCATGTCTTTGAAGGATGGCAAAAGCAGTGGCAGCCACAGGGTAGTTGCAGTTGCCAGTAAGACAGCGAAACAACTTTGCTTTTTTTTTTTTTTTTAACTTTTTGTCTTTTTACTAAGATCTCAAGTTTTATACCTGAAGTACAATTTCTCAGGCCTTACTATTTATTTATGGTTATACTTTCCTTTTTGTTGTTTAAAGCCACAAAGTTAGCCCAGATTAACCAAGATTTTTGTTTTCTCAGGTCGCTTGAAGATCTGGTCCTCAAGGGTCACTCGGGTTTTTTGGGGGGGAGAGGAGGGAGCCCCTGTCCCCTTTTGGCTTTTCATTTACTAGTTCCATCCACTCAAGGACAAAGTCAGGTCTTGCTAGACCAGGCTTCCCTTTTTGAAGCATGAGCAGACTTTCCTCTTTATAGACTGGACACTGGCTGAAGTCCCATTAGTGGCTCTCCAAGACCTCCCTACACAGGAAGACTGGTGACTCACATTTGCAGGACATTTCAAGAGATGCCCCCATGCATGGTCCCTTGGGACTTGGTTATTGTTTTGTTTCTTACTCTTTACTATTAATTTACATGTATATCTTGGATGCTGTTACCACAGTTAGAGAATTTTTTTTCCTTATATTTAGCCAGAAACTAATACCAGATTTCCTTCTTTTAATCACTCCTAAGAATGTTGTCTTGAGCATGCACCGGGTCTTCCAGCTTCCCAGGGATGCATGATATTTTGTTTTAAAGCATAGAGTTGTTTGGTATTGGAGTAGCTTATTGTTCATGAAGTGTTTGGTTAGAGTGAGTTTGAGGCTGTCACAGAGGTGGGGCCTCTGGCCAGGGATAGTGGGCTTGTGGGTATGATGGCTAATCTTGTTTGTCGACTTGACTGGATCTGGAATCAACTAAAAGACAAGCTGCTGGGCACTCCTGTGAGGGACTTTCCTGATCCAGATTCAAAAAATCTTTTTTTGTTGTTACTCTTATTGAGACAAGGTCTCCCTGAAGCCCAACCTGGCCTGGAACTGTCTATGTAGACCAGGCTGGCCTCTGTCTTGTAGAGATCCACCTGCCTCTGCCTTCCAAATGCTGGGATTAAAGGCATGTGCCACCACACCAGCTTAGATTTAAATAATCATCACCCCACATGTGGGGTCACCTTCTGATGGCAGTCCAGGTAAAAGGACATGGAGGAAGGAAACTTCATTTTTTGCCCGTTTGCCTTTGCCCTTAATGGCACATTCACCTGTTGTTGCTGCATTCCTTACCTGGTATTAGAACCAGCCTTCAAGAGGCCCCCAACATGGACTGAAGACAAGCATCTCTCAGGAATACTCCAGGACTTTGGACTAAGATTGTGATTGCTGAGACATCCAGGTTAGGGCTGAGAAGGTACCAGGTTCTTGGCCTCTCTGATGTGAAACAGCCATTGTTGGACTACCAGACCATACTGTGCAAACCAACCTAAAAATCCCCCTTTGTTATGTATCCACTCTAGAGGTTCTGTTCCTCTAGAGAACACTAACTAATACATATGTCTAACACTGGTGCACATCTTGTGATGATTGCTCCTGTGTAGGTAAAGCTCAGTATTTGTGCATAGACTTCCTGTGTCCACAGCAGGCTTCTTTCTAGGCTGCCTCTTTCTCTAGTTCCACTACATTTCTGAATGTGTTATTATCAGGAAATATCAATTAATGTGTGTGTTATGTATGTGTGTGTGTATACCAACACACATGTGAGGAGAGTGATATGTACAAGTGTAAGTGCATGTGCAAGGCAGGGCACACAGTCTTGGATGTTGTTCCTCAGGCACTGTCCATCTCTTGGTGTTTGTTTGTCTGTTTTAGTAGGCTAGGCTGATGACCATAGAGCCCCAGGGATCTCCCTGTCCTTGCCTCTCCAGTGCTGGGATTACAAAGATGTGCCACCACACCTGGCTTATTGTATGTGAGTTTGGGGATATCAAACTCATGCTTACAAGGCATACACTTTCCTGACTGAATCATCTCCCTGGTCTCTTTTAATCTCTTATCCTCATTCCCACAAAAAAAATCTTCCATTTAAGTGGTCTCAGGCACAACTGAGAGTTCTTCATCCTTACAAGCTGACTCTTCCTTAGGAAAGATCACTGGTCACTATACAGGATTTTAGCTGGGAACAGTGACCCATGCATCTCTACGAGTAACCTCTGCAGGGAGGGGTGGGAGTGCCTGGTCTTCTTGGCTCTCCTGCTTTGGAGTGAGCTGTCCCAAATACAAGCCTGGGTGGAGCAACAGGACTGACATCTCCATCTGCTCGCCTTGAGCAGAGCTCTGCTGCTTTTCACTGGGGCTTGGGGAGGGAGAGGAGTCCTCCTCTTCTTGTAGCAAATAGCATACAGAAGTACGAGTGAGGGGCTCTTTGTAGGAGCACAGGCTATACTACAGAAGAAAATGTCTCCCCTTCCTCAAGAACAATTAATTGCCAATAGCTCCTTACAGTTGACAGATTTTCTTGAATGAATGTTTCTCCACTTGCTGTGTAACTTAGGACAAGTTCCAAAAACTTTTGTTTTTTAAAAAATAATTTTTTCTAGTTAAATGGCCGTCCTATTTCACAGATGATTGACTGACAGTTCCAGGGAATTAGAGTCCATTGTGGTAGGGATGCATGGTGGCAAGAGCTGGAGCAGAAAGCTGAGGTTCACATCTTCCAATGAACACAGGAAGCCGAGCCCACCTAGCTTTCTTTTTTAAATGGGAGAGGAGTGATATGAGCTGAAAAAAGAAATTTTTTTCTCTTCATAGTTCAGTTTTATATTTTCAGCAAAATTAAAGCATGATAAATGTCAGGGCAAGGGAGGAAGGGAGAAGGCAGGGCTGGAGGATAAACGCTAAGTGACATGAGGAAGGAAGGATGGTTAGGGAGCAGAGCAGGAAGCCCAAGCCTCAGCCCTACCCCTGCAGACTGTGAGAGCCTGTTCCCAGGGGTCACCTTGATGGCTGGAGGAAAAAGAGAAAAGACAGTTTTGTAACAAACATCCCATAACACGGTATCCTCCTACCTGTCGGGGTCTACCGACAGGGGAGACCCAGACTGAGCTGAGTTTCTTGAGGAGAGATATTGAACATGTCAAAAAATATACAGATGAACAGAGATATAGTCATAGATACACACTATTTCTCAACAGATACTCATCAGGATGTGGCAGGCTCCACTGATGGAGCTGGAGGTTCATCTTTCTGCCTGCAAGAGGTTATGTACATGGGGTTGGGGGGGGGAGGATAACTGGACAACTAAGGCTCCTGCTGGAGGTATACTACTTTCATATAAAATTTGAAAGAAAGGTAAAAGTGCCATTCATTACTGGGTCTGAAAATAGTTGCTCCTCATTCCCAGTCTTTCTAGATAACAAAAAGTTATTAAACCAGGAAATGACTTCTCAGAAAAGAGAAAACCCAGGGTAGAATTACAAGGCTATCTGTTTAGAACTCTGAGACATCTAAGATGGTGTCTCATAGGTCTCTAGGGACTTTAGGTAATTAACATAGCTGAATCCAGATGGAAACAGAACATCTGAATATATATATATATATATATATATACATACATATACATATACATACATATACATATACATATACATGTACATATTCAGCATAAGGAACTATCCTTTCTTGGTCTCATGTCTACCCTTGAGCCAATTAGTGTTGTGAGATGAAAATTATGACTCACTTACCTGTGCTAGATGGCTTTCTCAGTCATTCTTTTTTATTTATTTTATTATTTTTTTTTTTGAGGCAGGTCTCCCTGTAGCCCCAGCTGGCCTGGAACTTAGTCTGTAGACCAGGCTGGCCTTGAACTCACAGAGATCTGCCTGCCTCTGCCTCCCCAGTGCTAGGATTAAAGGTGTGTGCCACCACGCCTGGCTCAAAGACGGTTCTTAGCTACCAAGTGGGTGCTGGGAATAGAACCTGGGTCTTCTGCAAGAGTATTTGGCACCCTTAACTACTGAGCCGTCTCTCCAGCCCCTCTCAAGTCATTCCTATCCAGAGACAGCTATGGCACAACACACTAAGCAGGCTCTGACCCCCCCAAAGCTACTCAAGTTTACTTTTGCATTTTCTGAAAATGGTGAAATATAAATTATGGCTTTTTAAAAAGAGCTCTGCAGGAAAGGTGGTAATGAAGAATAACTTCATCATCTCTGTGTTTTAGTTACATGCTGTCTGTAGCTTTCATACTATAGGTTAGTCAGAGAGTGGTGTAAATTTCGTCTAGGTTTCCAGAGGCATGAGAACTTGGAGAACCTGAATTTTGAAGTTTAAAACCATGAAGAGTCTTACTGTGGTGGTTTGAAAGAGAAATGTCCCCATAGACTCAAATATTTGGATACTTGGTATACAGTGCCCAGTTGGTGGCACTGTTTGGGAACGAAGGTCTATGGGACCTTTAGGAGGTGTGGCTTTATTGAAGGATACACACCACTCAGGGTGGTCTTCGAGAGTGCATAGTCTCATCCCACTTCCAGATTGCCTTTTCTGCTTGGTGGTGCTCAGCTTTCTGCCCTGGCTGCTCATTGCCCCGCCTCCTCACCATGATGGACTCTTAGCTCTCTGGGGTCACAAGCCTAAATAGACCCTTCTATGAGTTGCCTCAGTCATTTTTTTTTATAATCACAGAAACAGAAAAATAACTAGAGCAGGGACCTGAATTTTGAGCCAAGTGAACTTGAGGGGACAGCAGTGAGATAGGGACAAAATACAGCCAGTAAATGCGTTGTTCAAAATGGTCTGAGGGCATAGAGCTGAGGACAGTCATGCTTGGTACTGAGTGCAGTCAAGGGCACAACCAGTAAGGTAAAGTGAAGACATACACAGAGAAAGCATTCAGGTGAGGCGAGCAGCAAAGGATCTCTGCTGATTCTGGCCTCGTGGCTTAAATGAGCCAGGCAGCTAGACAAATAAGAACGTTGCAGGGAATATTTCAGGGTGATGGGTTGATGTCATTAGTAGTTATTATAACTATGGGACAGATACAGAGCTGTTCACTAAAATTAAGTCTCTAGGGATTTACATGGCTTGTCAAAGTTTCCTTAAAATATAAGCAATGCAGAAGTTGATAGAAGATGTAAGCTTACTGCCTTGCTCTTCTTCTCCTGGGCACTCTGCAGAAGAGTGTGTGCAGCAATCTTGATTCACTGGGCACAGGAACAAGAGAGCAGAATTTCCTAGATGCACAGGACCCTTCCTTAACAGTAAACTACAAATCAATGATTAGTGTTCATTGAAAAAAATTTAATTATATTTGTTTCTAGTAATTATTTTAAAAAATGTTCGTTTCTAGTAATTATTTAAAAAAAATGTTAGGCATCAAGAATTTGGGGATACATTTGTCTTCCTAAACAGAGTGGTTGACATCATGTAATGGACTAAAAATCAATGATGAGCCTGGCCTGGTGGTACACGCCTTTAATCCTAGCACCGGGGAGGCAGAGGCAGGAGGATGTCTGTGAGTTCAAGTCCAGCCTGGTCTATATCATGAGTTCCAGGCCTGGGGCTATGGGGAGACCCTGTCTCAAAAAGAGTAACAGCAACAACAACAACAAAAAAAAAAAAACAACAACAACAACAACAACAAAACCCACAAAAAATAAGTATTGACTCACCTACCTGAACACTCTTTTCTGTGCATCTTCACTTTACCTTACTGGTTGTTACCTTGAGTTGAAGGGAGGAAAATGAGTATGTTAAATATTGAAAAGAAAAATGGAAAGAGATGGATGAAAATTAGGAGGTCTGTGTGGGGAAGGCAAGAAGTGAAAAAGGAACCAGAGAGTAACAGGTGGGTAAGAGAGACACATCGTGAAAGCAGAAGGGGGGCTATGTTGGGGGAGGAAAGGGACCAACAAGGGGGGTCAGGAGGGATGTAAGATGTTAGTAGAGCATGCACCTGTGAACAAAGGATAATGATATATTTGTATAAAAATATGAGGCCAGGCATGGTGGCTCATGCCTTTAATCCCAGCACTCAGGAGGCAGAGGCAGGCCTATCTCTGTGAGTTCAAGGCCAGCCTAGTCTACAGAGTGAGTTCCAGGCCAGCTGGGGCTACAGGGAGACCCTGTCTCAAGAAGACAAAAAATATATATAATGAAACTCATTTTATGCCAGCTAAAATTTAATTTTAAAAATGAGTCAGAAGACATAGTGTTAAAGAGGGCTCAACTGGATAGCAGTTGGCATAAGAAAAACAGTATATATGATAAATAGATAAAAACAGTATATATGATAAATAGATAAAAACAGTATATATGATAAAACAGTATAATATATATATATATATATATATATATATATATATATATNAGTGATGGGGTTTTAGGAGACAAATGGGCTTTTGCAGCCCTAGATAATATTGGGCAAAATTACATTTATAAAAAAATTAATAATAAAAACATGGAGGAGAGGCAAATTACTAATGATCATGCTGCTTTGCAGTTAAAACCAAGAGTTAGCAAGATGACAAATGAGGGGATTTTTCTTGCATCAGTATTATATAGTACATGATGTTATCTTTTATAATTTAATCTTTAGAGAACTTTCATGCCTTGTCATGAATAACTGCTACTTTTTTCTTTGTTTGTTTGATATCTTATACTTGTTTGAGGGACAGGGTCTCCATTTAGTCCCTGCTGGCCTGGGATAGCTCACTATGTAGGACCAGGCTGTCCTTGAACCTCTTAAAATACAGAGAATCCACTTGCCCTTGGTCTCGCCCTCTCCGCACTTCCCAGATTAAAGGAGATTTCACACAATCCACACCTGCCAATAACTGCCACTCTTTTATATTTAGGTCTTTCTTATCAGACAGCTGGAGGGGACTAAGCCAGCTTTCCCTACAGACTGTGGAACAGGAACAAGGGCGTAGGCTTGAAGTTGAGGATGTACACAGTGACGCCAACAGTTGCAAAGCAATGGTTCTCTCACTTCCAGCTTATCTGTTCTCTATCAGATAGTCATCCCAAATTTATAGTTTGGTCCTTTTTTAAAATTTTTAATGTTTTTTTTTTTTTTTTTTACTTTATTATTTTTATTGTTCTCTGTATATGACCATGAGTGTACCACATGTTTGCAATGCCCTGCAGAGGCCAGAAGAGGGCATCATGGTTCCCCTGGAACTTGGAGTTTCTAAGTAAAGGATTTTTAGTTGCTTATTTGGGTGCTAGTAACTGAACCCAGGTCCTCTGGAGCAATAAGTGTTCTCTACCCATAAGCCATCTCTCCAGCTACCCCCCTTTCTCATTTTGGGCGAGGGTTATTTTTTTTTCTTCTTTTATTTTATTTTTTAATTTTTTTGGTAAATATTTCTTTTTTTCAAATTTACAAAATACTTAATACTAGATGAAAATTTTCAAATACCTGTTCACATTACTAAAAATTCCATAGGATTCTGGGGGTGGCTCGGTGATAGAGTGCTTGCCTGGGTATGCATGAGCGTCCTGCGGGTCAATTCCCCAGGGACTGCAAAAGAAGAAGAACAAACTCATTCCATACATTAGGAATGGACTTTGTTTGGGGTGTTTTCCTCTTTATTTAGGTCTCTTTTAATTTTTGGTTGTTTGTACAGTACCTCAACAAAATGGTAAGCCAGTCGCCCTGTCACAAATCCTGACAGAGAGAGAATCATCAAGACGAATAGACTTCCAGAATTCATTTAAATTCATCCTTGAAAAATCCTAAATAATTAATAAAAGTACATCGTTTTTAAATAAAACTTTTGTAGTTTTCAAATGTTACCCTGGATTTGATTAATTGAATTAGAAAATATTTTAAAGTTTTAGTCAGCAATCTTTAATTTAATATGTCAGGCCCACTTATTTAATTTAAACTTCTGAAGTTTATGGAGAGGTACCAGGTTGAATTAGTTCGTTGCTTATTTACAACAATGTCTTTGGCTAGTTGGCAGATTCGAACAGGTATATTAATCTTATTATTACTTGTTTTGGGAGGTTATGTGCTGTGCAATGGCTTTGTGTGATTTGGTGACTTTACTGGAGGACAACTTATGGGAATTGATTCTCTCCAATACCACTTTATATGGATTTTTATGGAGTTCAGATTACTTGCATAAGAACAGGAGGTTGTGCCAGCAAGTACTGTTACCTGCTGAGTCCTCTCACTGACCCCCAAACACTATTGTTATAGGTATAAGTTACACGTTATGATGACCTCCCTCAAGGAGAATTTTGGGGAAATAATGACTTTACCAGCCTCTCCCTTGCTCATCCAGAGACACGTTAGGATCACTGTATACTATCCTACCAATGAGTTAGATAGTGATGAACAATGAAAAGGCCATACTTCATATCTATATAGTTCAACTTATATTAATAATTGCTCATCCTATGCTAAAGTAACTTATGCTGTATAATTTTCTCAAAAGACTGAAGTATTTGGAACTGAAATTAAAAATAAAGAAGACTACTTTCACCCAGCAAGCCACAAAAGGTGCTTGTTACTGGCCCCCACCCCCGAATTTTCTTGCTTTAAAGCCTGTCCAAGATTATTCATTTCATTCTCCCCCAGAGACAGGATATAGATTACAATCTTGTGCATTTATGCATGGGGCAAGACTCACTAGAGTCCTAGATTCTGTACTTCCTGTCTCCGAGCTTCAGTTAGTTGATTCTGTGCTTATGCTTAGTCCAGATAAAGAAGTGTTCTCCTTCTACTGCTGCAATGCCTTTACGGCTGGGCCACTTATCGTTACATCCTCGTAGAGTAGATCAATGAAGCTCATGGTCACTGGCTCTTTGTAGGTACCAAAAGGAGCAGTCATGATACAGTATGTTTAAAAAAACCTCCAGACAATGCAATTTTACTCCCTGATACAATGGGTAAAACTGAAGAGACTTGTTATGCATGCTTTGCTTCATTATTTGTTCCTTGATAATCTTCCTAATTCCAGAAAGTGTTCTTGAGCAGATTGTAGTATCTTTCCTCAGTAAATTTCTTTTACATAGCTCTGGGGAAAGTTTCTCATTAGAGTTGAATTGTAGACTAAAGAATCTGTGTTATTGAATAGGTTACTTTATCTACATAAATACCATTCATCTAGCAAAATCCTGCTGAATCATTCATTGTTTCGTAAGGGGTCTTCAATTTAGAAACCCTTTCTTCTAATTTCCTATTCCACCGGGTATTGTCTCTTCGTTTCCGTTTTTACTGCTGTGATAAACACCATGACCAAAAGCAAAAGCAAATTGGGAAGGAATTTAGGGGTGTTTCAGTTTTGCGGGTTATAGGCCCATCACCAGGGAAGCAAAGCAGGAACCCGAAGGTGGGAACTGAGGAAGAGAGCACAGTAAGGAATCTCTTGCTTACTTATTCACTCTCTGGCTCACTCCCATGGTAGTTCTTTTATATAGCCACAGGCCACACTGCTCCTAGAGATACATTGCTACTCCTGCAGTTTTGGAGCCTCCTCAGAGTTCACCATCATCAACGAAGTGCCAGACAGTTTCTCCTGACTGAGGAGCTCTCGATGGCATCCCGCCTTGAGAAATTACACTATTCCAGGTGCCTAGCTTGTGTCAACGTTCGTGATAAAAACTAACCAGCATAGTAGTGAAATGCTTACGGTTCCATCTTCCCCAAAGAAATCCCATACAAAGCATAACAAAATAGAAGTTTATGACTATCAACTGTGCAAAATTGTGGCAGTCGCCTACGCCCAAATTCTCTCTCTCTCCTCTATTCATCTCAGTATTTTGATCAGGTTAGCCTGGTCAAGTTGTGCAGTGTTAGGAGCCCGCCCTCTTTGTTATAGGAGGAAGCCTGACAATACCTTGTACCATACAACTTGCCATATGCCCCCTCCCCTTGAGGGCATTATCTTCCCACCATGTTAAGGACTCTTGTTCATTCGAATAGTACCACCAGCCTGCCTAGCCAGAAAATGTTACTGAATGAAGGGATATGAACAAGTGTTCCTTAAAAATGGAATGAAGCTAGACTGGTAGCCTTCATTCAGACCTATGAAGTCCCTCAGCTGCTTTCTTTGGATCGTAGCTGTGATTTCTTTCTACAATTTGAGGAAAGATTCAAAGAGCAGAGAAGAGCTTAAAAACATCCACTTACCTCCCAAAGCAATAGTGGCACGTATAAGGATTAGAAAATGTTTCTTTATCACAAAGTAATCAGCTGGCCTCCCACAGAGTAAATCAGTTTCGTTATCATTTTTTATGGTCCCAGAAAGATTCATTAGTTAGTGACATTGTTTTTCCAGGTATGACCTGTATTGGATTTCACCTGTGTGTTATCAACACTGACTACAGCAGACTACCTGTTATGATATGCAAATAGAGGAACATGGGGTCAGCCAAAACCCAGTTCACCCATACTCTGTGTAAGGTGGTACCACTCTCACACTCTGAGCAACTTCTTTTTTTTAGTTTATTTTTTGGTCTTTTTCGACGATAGGGTCTTCTGTATCCACCGCTGCTCTGGAACTCACTCTGTCGGACCGAGGTGGCCCTGAGCTCAGCAAAGATCCGCTGCCTCTGCTGCCTCCCAGAGTCTAGGATTAAAGGCGTTGTGGCCACCGGATGGCCCGAGCCATACACATCTGTAGGCACTTCTGTCCTTCGTCACAGGACACACATTAATACCATTTTGCTGTCCTTCATGATCCAAGAATATTTTACGGGAACACTAATAGTAGTGTTGATGTTTCTTCCTCCTCATGCTCCCTACATATGGGAAGGAGGTGTGTCGATTGCTATGCCTACTACTGGAATGATACAATAAAGTACTTGCTTTCCCCCATCTGAGCAAAGCCTGAATGGTTGACTTCATTTCAAGGCTGAGCACAGTACGTGGCACAAGACAGGCTCTCCATAAATACTTGATGAAGTGAATTCTGAGAGGGAAAGGGCAAAGATGTTATGTTCCTCATTCCCCTTGGGTAAAAATCATTCTAGAATTTTACTTTGCTACTCCAAAATTTAGTTTTCCTTTCTCAGCAAATGAGAAACCAGGCCAAAGTTGAGTCACAGAATTTAAGGTCGGGAGTGAGGATGGGCATGAATGATCTAAAAAACAATGAGGATAAGGTTTTATCATGTGATGTTGACTGAATTAGGAAAAACAAGTTCCTCTTCCTCAGAGCAATGAAGACAACATCCACATGGCTTGACGTGCCAACAACAGGCTGGATTTCAGCCCAGTGCCTACTGAATTAATGTCCTTGTGTAGGATATGCACTACATAAATTTATGTAATGATCCTGTGGATTTGAATTGTTTATTTTTCTTTAGAGCTGACTTTAACCAAAGCACTCCTAAATGTTCTTAAAATAGCCTTAATAATAGTTAAAGTTTATCTTTGATCCCCTGTTTTATTTGCCACTAGTCCCAAAGATTCTGATATAAAGCAAAAGGTGTCCACTACATCTTCAAACCAATCCTCATCCCTCAAGCAGCCCTTTCAGTCCTTATTTTCAAACCCTCATCCCCAAGTTAATGACCTTGGAATCAAGGTCTTCTCCAGAGATGTGTTCTTCCAAGCCTAAGCTGATACAGAGTTGAAATCAAGATGTAGGTTTTCAAAATCCCATAGAACAATTCTCAGCTCTCTGTCTGTTTGCCAAGGTCAGTACTACCAACTGATGCCAGAGCAAAAGCTATTTCCATGCTGATTTCTCATTGGTTTCCTGCCAACCTGCTTTTGTTCTGATTGGCTGCACTCATTCTTTCCACCTCCAATCCAAAAGGAGTTACCTAGATGTAGGGAAACATGCATTTCTCAATGGTCAAGCTGCGGTCTACGACCACAACTGTTTTAACTGATTTCTCTTGCCTGACATACTAGATTAAAGGATCAAAGATATTAGCATGTAGACAGAATTTCCGGGGTTTTTCTTTACTATATATATATATATGATAAAAAGAAACACCCCGGAAATTCTGTCTACATGGCTAATATCTTTGATCCTTTAATCTAGTATGTCAGGCAAGAGAAATCAGTTAAAACAGTTGTGGTCGTAGACCACAGCTTGACCATTGAGAAATGCATGTTTCCCTACATCTAGGTAACTCCTTTTGGATTGGAGGTGGAAAGAATGAGTGCAGCCAATCAGAACAAAAGCAGGTTGGCAGGAAACCAATGAGAAATCAGCATGGAAATAGCTTTTGCTCTGGCATCAGTTGGTAGTACTGACCTTGGCAAACAGACAGAGAGCTGAGAATTGTTCTATGGGATTTTGAAAACCTACATCTTGATTTCAACTCTGTATCAGCTTAGGCTTGGAAGAACACATCTCTGGAGAAGACCTTGATTCCAAGGTCATTAACTTGGGGATGAGGGTTTGAAAATAAGGACTGAAAGGGCTGCTTGAGGGATGAGGATTGGTTTGAAGATGTAGTGGACACCTTTTGCTTTATATCAGAATCTTTGGGACTAGTGGCAAATAAAACAGGGGATCAAAGATAAACTTTAACTATTATTAAGGCTATTTTAAGAACATTTAGGAGTGCTTTGGTTAAAGTCAGCTCTAAAGAAAAATAAACAATTCAAATCCACAGGATCATTACATAAATTTATGTAGTGCATATCCTACACAAGGACATTAATTCAGTAGGGGCACTGGGCTGAAATCCAGCCTGTTGTTGGCACGTCAAGCCATGTGGATGTTGTCTTCATTGCTCTGAGGAAGAGGAACTTGTTTTTTCCTAATTCAGTCAACAACATCACATGATAAAACCTTATCCTCATTGTTTTTTAGATCATTCATGCCCATCCTCACTCCCGACCTTAAATTCTGTGACTCAACTTTGGCCTGGTTTCTCATTTGCTGAGAAAGGAAAACTAAATTTTGGAGTAGCAAAGTAAAATTCTAGAATGATTTTTACCCAAGGGGAATGAGGAACATAACATCTTTGCCCTTTCCCTCTCAGAATTCACTTCATCAAGTATTTATGGAGAGCCTGTCATGTGCCACGTACTGTGCTCAGCCTTGATGAAAGTCAAACATTCAGGCTTTGCTCAGATGGGGGAAAGCAAGTACTTTATTGTATCATTCCAGTAGTAGGCATAGCAATCGACACACCTCCTTCCCATATGTAGGGAGCATGAGGAGGAAGAAACATCAACACTACTATTAGTGTTCCCGTAAAATATTCTTGGATCATGAAGGACAGCAAAATGGTATTAATGTGTGTCCTGTGACGAGGACAGAAGTGCTCAGATGTGTGCCGGGCATGGTGGCACACGCCTTTAATCCTAGCACTTGGGAGGCAGAGGCAGGCGGATCTTTGTGAGCTCAAGGCCAGCCTGGTCGACAGAGTGAGTTCCAGGCCAGCTGGGGCTACAGGAAGACCCTGTCTCGAAAAGACCAAAAAAAATAAATAAAAAAAGAAGTGCTCAGATGTGAGAGTGGTACCACCTTACACAGAGTATGGGTGAACTGGGTTTTGGCTGACCCCATGTTCCTCTATTTGCATATCATAACAGGTAGTCTGCTGTAGTCAGTGTTGATAACAACACAGGTGAATCCATCAGGTCATACCTGGAAAAACAATGTCATCTAATGATTCTTTCTGGGGAATAAAAAATGATAACGAAACTGATTTACTCTGTGGGAGGCCAGCTGATTACTTTGTGATAAAGAAACATTTTCTAATCCTTATAAGTGCCACTATTGCTTTGGGAGGTAAGTGGATGTTTTAAGACTCTTCTCTGCTCTTTGAATCTTTCCTCATTGTAGAAAGAAATCACAGCTACATCCAAAGAAGCAGCTGAGGGAACTTCAAGGTCTGAATGAAGGCTACCAGTCTAGCTTCATTCCATTTTTAAGGAACACTTGTTCATATCCCTTCATTCAGTAACATTTTCTGAGCTAGGCAGGCTGGTGGGTATATTCAGAATGAGACAGTCCTTAACATGGTGGGGCCCTCTCAAGGGGGAGGTGGGCAATGTGGCAAGTGTAGGTACAAAGGTATTGTCAGGATTCTCTACTAACAAAGAGGAGGGGGCTCCTAACACTTGCCAACTTGACCAGGCCTAACCTGATCAAAATAACTGAGATGAAGAGAGAGAGAGTTGGGTAGGCATCCACAATTTGCACAGTTGATAGTCATAAACTGTCTATTTTGTTATTGCTTTGATGGGATTTCTTTGGGGAAGATGGACCACGCATTTCACTACTATGCTGGTTAGTTTTTATTGCTAACTTGACACAAAGCTAGAGTCACCTGGAACTAAAGTGTAAGAATTTCTTCCATCAGATTGGTCCGTGGCCATATGTATAGGGAATTCTCTTGTTGATTGATGTGGAAAGGCCAAACTCACTGTGAGTAGAATGATTCTTTGAGCATTTGGTCCTGGGCTATATAAAAGAACTACCTGGGAGTGAGCCAGAGAGTGAATAAGTAAGCAGAGTTCTTCTGTGCTCTCTTCCTCAGTTCCCACCTTCGGGTTCCTGCTTTGCTTTCCCTTGGTGATGGCCTATAACCCGCAAACTGAAACAACCCTTTCCTTCCCCAATTTGCTTTTGCTTTTGGTCATGGTGTTTATCACAGCAGTAGAAAAGGAAACGAAGACAACCCCTGGAAGGAAATTAGAGAAGGGTTCATAAATGAAGACCCCTTAAGCAACAATTAAGCATTCAGCAGGTATAGTGAATGGTATTTATGTAGATAAAGTAACCTATTCAATAACACAGATTCTTTAGTCTACAATTCAACTCTAATGATGAAAGTTTCTAGAGCTATGTAAAAGAAAATTTACTGAGGAAAGATATCATCTGCTCAAGAACACTTTCTGGAATTAGGAAGATTATCAAGGAACAAATAATGAAGCAAAGCATGCATAACAAGTCTCTTCAGTTTTACCCATTGTATCAGGGAGTAAAATTGCATTGTCTGGAGGTTTTTTTAAACATACTGTATCATGACTGCTCCTTTTGGTACCTACAAAGAGCCAGTGACCATGAGCTTCATTGATCTACTCTACGAGGATGTAACGATAAGTGGCCCAGCCGTAAAGGCATTGCAGCAGTAGAAGGAGAACACTTCTTTATCTGGACTAAGCATAAGCACAGAATCAACTAACTGAAGCTCGGAGACAGGAAGTACAGAATCTAGGACTCTAGTGAGTCTTGCCCCATGCATAAATGCACAAGATTGTAATCTATATCCTGTCTCTGGGGGAGAATGAAATGAATAATCTTGGACAGGCTTTAAAGCAAGAAAATTCGGGGGTGGGGGCCAGTAACAAGCACCTTTTGTGGCTTGCTGGGTGAAAGTAGTCTTCTTTATTTTTAATTTCAGTTCCAAATACTTCAGTCTTTTGAGAAAATTATACAGCATAAGTTACTTTAGCATAGGATGAGCAATTATTAATATAAGTTGAACTATATAGATATGAAGTATGGCCTTTTCATTGTTCATCACTATCTAACTCATTGGTAGGATAGTATACAGTGATCCTAACGTGTCTCTGGATGAGCAAGGGAGAGGCTGGTAAAGTCAATATTTCCCAAATTCTCCTTGAGGGAGGCATCATGTGTATCTTATACTTAACAATAGTGTTTGGGGGCAGTGAGAGGACTCAGTGGGTAACAGTACTTGCTGCACAACCCTGTCTATGCAAGTTCTAACTCCATAAATCACATAAAAGTGGATGGAGAGAATCAATTCCATAAGGTTGTCCTCAGAAGTCTCCATGCACACAAGCCATTGCAAGCACATACCTCCCACAATAATAATAAATAATATACCCTGCCAACCCAAAAACATTTGTAATAGCAACGAACTATTCACACCTGGTACTATAACTCAGAAGTTTAAAATTAAATAAGTGGGCTGAATATTAATTAAATTGCTCTGAAACTATAAAATATTTTCTTTCAATAATCAAATAGGGTAACATTTGAAAACTACAAGTTTTATTTAAACGATGTACTTTTTATTATTTAGGATTTTCAAGGATGATTTTAAAGAATTCTGAAGTCTTCGTCTTGATGATTCTCTCTCTGTCAGGATTTGTGACAGGGCGACTGGCTTACCATTTTGTTGAGGTACTGTACAAACACCAAATTAGAGACTAAATCAAAGAGGAAACACCCCAAACAAAGTCCATTCCTAATGTATGGAATGAGTTTGTTCTTCTTCTTTTGCAGTCCTGGGGATTGACCCCAGGACCTCATGCATACCAGGCAAGCACTCTATCACCGAGCCACCCCCAGAATCCTATGGAATTTTTAGTAATGTTAACAGGTATTTGAAAATTTTCATCTAGTATTAAGTATTTTGTAATGAAAAAACATATAATAAGACTCATGGGGGCTGGAGAGATGGCTTATGGGTAGAGAACACTTATTGCTCCAGAGGACCTGGGTTCAGTTACTAGCACCCATATAGCAGCTAAAATCCTTCCTTAACTCCAGTTCCAGGGGACCAGATGCCCTCTTCTGGCCTCTGTAAGCATTGTATACACATGATGCATTTACAAATATGTAGGTGAAACATTCATATACCTAAAATTTTAAAAAAAGGAAACATAAATTGGGATGCTTCTGATAGAGCAATAAGCTGGAAGTGAGAACCATTGCTTTGCACTGTTGGCTCCTTGTCATCCTCCTTCAAGCCTCGCCCTTGTTCTGTTCCCCTGTAGGGAAGCTGGCTTAGTCCCTCCAGCTGGCTTTAAGCACAGAGACCTGAAATAAAAGTGGCAGTTATTGGGCCAGGTGTGGTTGTGCATGCCTTTAATCTGGGAGGCGGAGAGGCAGAGGCAAGTGGATCTCTGTGAGTTCAAGGCCAGCCTGGTCTACATAGTGAGCTCCAGGCCAGCAGGGACTAAAGGGAGACCCTGTCTCAAAAAGATAGAACAACAACAAGAAAAAGTAGCAGTTATTTTCATGACAAGGCATGAAATTTCTCTAAGATTAAATATAAAAGATAACATCATGTACTATATAATACTGATGCAAGAAAAATCCCCTCATTTGTCATCTTGCTAACTCTTGGTTTTAACTGCAAAGCAGCATGATCATTAGTAATTTGCCTCTCCTCCATGTTTTATTATTATTTTTTTAAATAGTATTTGTTCCATCCTTATCTAGGGCTGCAAAAGCCCATTTGTCTCCTAAAACCCCATCACTCCGACTGGCTGACATCACTTGAGTGTTTATGACAGGTCATACATTAAAGAATTTTTATTTATTATTTTATGTGTATGAGTGTTTTTGCCTGCATGTATGTAAGTATGCCACATGTATACATTGCTCTCAGAGGCAAGAATTCAGGGTCAGATCCCCTGGAACTGCAGTTACCGACACTTGTTAGCTACTGTGTGGGTGGTGAGAACCAAACCAGTGTCCTCTGCCAGAGCAGCCAGGACCCTCAGATGTTGAGCTATCTCTCCAGCCCTGCCATATTCAACTGCTAATGAACTGTTAATGTGCTTTGGATTTCCTAATTTATGAACTCATTAACTTTTGGGGTACTTACTTATTCTTGCAGGAGCTCAATGGTACTAAAACCCTCTTCCCACTTTCCAGATGTGAAAACAGGCACAGAAAGGTGAAATAATGAGTGTTAAATGTATGGACCATAACAAGCCTTTTTTTTTTGTCTTTTTTGAGACAGTGTCTCCCTATAGCACCAGCTGACCTGGAACTCACTACGTAGACAGGGCTGACTTCCATCTCACACAGATCTGCCTGCCTCTGTTTCCCAAGTGCTGGGATTCAAGGCATGTACCACCACACCTGGCTTCATTATCAGCTTTTAGGAGAGAATATTTATGGCACTTCAAGCATCGTTGTGTTTCCCATTAAACTGTATATAAACCATTATGATTTGTGCCTTATATAACCAATTATGTAATTATCTAGGTGTTATTTTTCTCTACTGACCAACTGAAATATTTTTCAATCCTAAGCAGATCCTTGTGAAACCTCAAATATCTGTGTAACAGTATGTTCCTTGTCTAAAATAAAATAAATATCTAATAGACAAATAAAAATACTTATCTGTAACTGGTGAGGGATGGCTCAGTGCTTAAGAGCACTGGTTGATCTTGCAGAGGACCCAAGTTAAGTTCCCAGCACCCATATGGCCATTAAAAACCATCTGTCAGACCTCTAGCCCAGTTAACCAAAAGAAAGAACAACTCTAAATCAATATAATCTGTGATGAAAAGGGAAATATCACAACAGACAAGGAAAAGATCCAGAAAATCATATGGGAATACTTCAAAAAAACCTAGACTCTACCAAGTTTGAAAATCTAGAAGAAATGGATGAATATCTGAAATCCTGGGAATCACTAAAGCTCAACCAAGAAAAGATCGGCAGCTTAAACAGACCCATAATACATGAAGAAATTGAAGATGTAATAAGAAACCTCCCAACTAAAAAAGCCCAGGCCCAGACAGTTTCATGGCAGAATTCTATAAAACATTTCAAACATACCTACAACCATTACTACTGAAACTGTTAAGAAGGATACAATCAGAGGGAATTCTCTCAAATTCCTTCTATGAAGCCACCATCACTCTATTACCAAAACCAGGCAAAGTTACAACTAAAAAGGAGAATTATATACCCATCTCCCTCATGAACACAGATGCCAAAATTCTAAACAGAATACTGGCAAATCGCATACAGACCCACATCAAGAAGATCATCCATCATGACCAAGTTGGATTCATACCAGAGATGCAGGGATGGTTCAACATACGAAAATCAATAAACATCATCAAACACATAAACGGAATCAAAGACAAAAACCACACCATCATCTCAATTGATGCTGAAAAAGCCTTTGACAAAATCCAGCATCCCTTCATGCTTAAAGTCCTAGAAGGAATTGGATTGGAGGGATCATTCCTCAATGTAATCAAAGCCATATACAGGAAACCCACAGCCAATATCATCCTAAATGGGGAAATGACGGAAACATTCCCTTTAAAGGTAGGAACTCGGCAAGGCTGCCCCCTATCACCACTCCTCTTCAATATAGTGCTTGAAACACTTGCTAGAGCAATAAGGCAAGAAAAGGATATTAAAGGAGTACTAATTGGAAAAGAGGAAGTCAAACTATCCCTATTTGCTGATGATATGATTGTTTACTTAAGGGATGCAAAAAACTCCACCAGAAAACTCCTAGAAACGATTAACAGCTTCAGCAAAGTGGCAGGATACAAAATTAACCTTAGAAAATCAATGGCCTTTCTTTACACCAAGAACAAGCAACTGGAGAAAGAATTCAAAGAGACCTTCCCACTCACAATAGCCTCAAAAACAATAAGATACCTAGGAACAAACCTAACCAAAGACACCAAAGACCTCTACAACAAAAATTTTAAACCCTTAAAGAAAGAAATTGAAGAAGACCTCAGAAGATGGAAAAACCTCCCATGCTCATGGATTGGGAAAATTAACATTGTAAAAATGTCCATTTTACCAAAACTCTTGTATAGATTTAATGCAATCCCAATCAAAATCCCCAAGAGTTTCTTCACAGGCTTGGAAACAAAAGTTCTTAAATTCATTTGGAGAAACAAAAGACCCCGAATAGCCAAATCAATCCTGAGTGAAAAGAGCTACACAGGAGGGATCTCTATACCAGATTTTAAACTATACTACAGGGCTATAGTCATAAAAACAGCCTGGTACTGGCACAAAAACAGACCTGTTGACCAATGGAACAAAACCGAAGATCCAAATCTGAGCACATACAATTTCAGCCATCTCATATTTGACAAGGGGGCCAAGAAACCACAATGGAGAAAAGACAGCATCTTCAGCAAGTGGTGTTGGCAAAACTGGATCACCACTTGTAGAAGAATGAAATTAAACCCCTACCTCTCACCCTGTACAAAAGTCAACTCCAGATGGATTAAAGACCTCAACGTGAAACCCCAAACTCTGAAGGTGATAGAAGAAAAAGTTGGCAGCAGACTACAAGACATAGGCGTAGGAAAAGACTTCCTAAATCAGACAGCAGCTGCACAAGAATTAAGGTCGACAATTGACAAATGGGACCTCATTAAACTCAAAAGCTTCTGTACATCAAAAGAAACAATCAAGGAAGTGAAGAGAAATCCCACAGAGTGGGAGGAAACCTTCACTGCAGATACATCTGACAAAGCATTGATTTCCAGAATATATAAACTACTCAAAAAACAAAGAAAAAAGAAAACAAATGACCCACTCAATAGATGGAGCAAAGAACTGAACAGAGACTTCACAAGTGAGGAATTAGAGATGTCTGAGAAACACCTCAAGAACTGTTCAACATCACTAATCATTAAGGAAATGCAAATGAAAACCACTTTAAGATATCATCTTACTCCAATAAGACTGGCTAGGATCAAGAAAACAAATGATACCAAGTGCTGGAGAGGTTGTGGGGAAAGGGGAACACTCATCCACTGCTGGTGGGAATGTAAACTCGTACAGCCACTATGGAAAGCAGTGTGGAGAACCCTTGGAAGACTTGGAATGAACTTGCCACCCGACCCAGCCATACCACTCCTGGGCATGTACCCTCAAGACTTACGCCACCACAGAGATACATGCACGGCCATGTTTATTGCAGCTCTCTTCACAATAGCAAGGAGCTGGAACCAACCTAAATGCCCCTCAACTGACGAGTGGATAGAGAAAATGTGGTACATCTACACAATGGAGTTCTATGCAGCAGTAAAGAAAGACGACATCATGAGCTTTGCAGGAAAATGGCTGGAGCTAGAGGACATGCTGAGTGAAGTAACACAGTCCCAGAAAAACAAATGACGAATGGTATCCCTCATCTATGGATGCCAGTGCCAATTACCTAGTTGTAAGTATTTCTTGTGCATGGCCCCTTGAGCTTTTGTCCAAAGCAGTTGGGAGTGATGCATATTGGAAGCAACAACAACAACAACAACAACAACAGAAAGGACTGCAATCAAAGAACTGACTGAAACAGTGAACTTCTGCTCAAAACAGTCAACTTCCACATGGAGAATATTGAGAAAGACCAAGAAAGAGATGAAAAACATGTTTGGCAGAATGCATGAGCTCTGGTGGGTGGGGGGATGGGGGGACAAGGGTCTAGATTTGATAAAAAAAAATAAATTAAAAAAAAATAAAAACTATCTGTAACTCGAGTTCCAGGGGAATCCAATGCCCTCTTGTGACTTCTGGGGGCACTGCAAGGCATGGATGCACCTACCTGTATGCAGGCAATGCACTCATACACCTAAAAATAATTAAAATGGGCTGGAGAGATGGCTCAGTGGCTAAGAGCACTGGCTGCCCTTGCAGAGGACCAGGTTTTAATTCCCATCACTAGCTTGGTGGCTAACAACTATTGGTAACTCCAGTTCCAGGGGATCTGCCACCCTCTTCTGACCTTCATGGGCATTGCATGACGTGGCTGCACTGACATTCATTCAGGCAATACACTCATACACATAAGATAAGATTAAATAAAATAAAATAAAATAAGATGTATTAAAAATACTTATCTGTGAATCGACTAACATTATCTCAGGTGTCAGCAACGGTAAGGGGCATCATTTTTTGAAAGTACTGATTATAGGCTCTAAGCACTGTTCATGTAAAAAAATATAGGAAAGGACCAGCTTAAAAGAATGAAAGGTTTATTTGGGTCCTTGTTTCACAGCTTTTAATCCATGGTTGATTATCTCCAGTGGTGATGCTGTATGGTAAGACACAGGGTCGTGACAGAGAGGGCGGGGTGGAGCAGTTCTGGTCACCTCATGGCCAGAACTAGAAAGGAAATGATTAAGGGAGGATATACCCTTGAAAAAGCACCCTCACTGATCTTCTTCCAAGCTGCCCCATATCCTAAAAGTCCATTCATAAAATTAGTGCCCTCCAGATCCAAGCACCTCTCAATAGCGCCACCTGCTGGGAACCTTCTGGGTGGACACTTCATGTACAAACCAAAATAGCAAACTAATTTCTCTTTTGCCTTTGTTACTTTAGGTGCACCAAATTGTCTACCCTCTTCTAAAAACACCAAGCTTTTCACTTTATTGTTATTTTTTACCTTTAATTGTATTTGTGGCTGCTTTGGATGTGGACTTTTATATAGTCAAGAATGTGTTATGGCAGGTAAGAACACATTTTAAAACCATCATGGCCAATTCTTAAATGCTGGTAGAGAATATAGAAGATTAAAAAACCTATAACACTCACTGTTCTACTTGTTTTACCTTCTTTGTTCTGTAGAACCAGTAATTAAAAGATCTGGGGGGGGAATTAATATTTACCGAGAGACCACTGTGTGTAGGTACTGAGTAAATAGCAACTCAGTTTTACCTGTGAGCAAACTGAAGTGCACGAATCATGAAGATTGGTAAGTATTAGAATCTGCATTTTGGTCCTATATGTGGTTTAATCTCGACTATATATATAATATATATAATATATATATATATATATATCTGTGTTTTCCATCTGCCTAGGTTATTTTATACATCCTTCTTTCTCTTTTGCTTTCTTTTTTTTTTTTTTTTTTTTTTTTTTTAAAGGCATGTGCCACTGTGTTTTTTTTCTTATTTTAACTTATTCTGTTCTTTCTAAACCTCTTGAGTGAAACCTGTAACTAAATTTTCTCATTTTAACATGTGTTTTCTTTCAAAGTTTACTATTTTTGCTTTTTAGCCGAACTGTGTTTCACTGGTTTAGTGTTGGTTATTATCATTCAATCTAAATTTTGTTCTGTATTTTTAATAAATATAATTTTTATTGCATTAAATTTTTGTTCATACCACATACATCATTACTCAATCCAATTTAGAGTCATTTCCCTCTCCATGCCCCCACCCACTGAGGTTTCATGCCACTTGCCATCTACATGCGTAGAGTCTTTTCTGAGTCTTTCCAGAGTTTTTTTTTCCCAAAGCAGAGGCTTATTGTTTTGGGCGAGACGACTTCACTGTTTCAGTCATTTTTCCCCTGGTCTTTTGTTGTTGTTCTCTCTGCTTGTTATTGATTATATTATTATATATACCATATATATATATATATCTATATATGTACATATCAACCTGAATTGGAGGAGTTTTTCTTTCTTGTCTTTTTTTTTTGGCTTCAAAAATATATGTTCTTCCTTAAGAAGTGTTTGAAGGCATCCCTTGGCAAGCCCAAAAAACTATTCCAGATCCTGCCTTGTGCTCAACACTGGGGTCTTCCTTCCCATGGTCACCCAAATGAGGGTCAATAACGCTCCAAATCCTGTCTTGATCTCCTGTAACTGTCTCATGTGATACAGCTGGGTTAGTCACCAAAACAATGGCAGTCTATACTCTGAAGTAGGCTGAAAACCACCCAGTAAGCTGCTCAGTCCCCACAGATGGATGGTTCAGAAGTCCCCAAACTGGCATCTGACAGTTTGAAGGATTCTTTAGAGATGATATGAGTCTATCAGTACATATGAGGGCTCTAAAAAGCCTGTGTACTCACTTTGAAAGATGGCAAAATCAGTGGCCGCCAAACAGAGTAGATGCCACTTGCCGTAAATCAATTGACAGGACAGGCAAAACAACAAAAAGTTGCTTCTCTTTTTCTTCTTTGCCTTTTTTACTAAGATCTCAAATTTCTATCTGACGTACCACAATTTCTCCGGCCTTCTACTATTATTCTTTCTCCTTCCTTCTGGATGCTTAATCACCCACAGTTCAGCCCGAAAATTAACCAAGGTTTTTGTTTTCTCAAGGTCAGTTGAGGATTGGTCCTCAAGGGTCACTCAGGTTTTTTTTGGGGGGGGAGGGAGGGATCCCTGGCTCCTGTTTGCTTTCTCGTTTACAAGTTCCATCCACTGAGGACAAAGTCAGGTCTTAGCTAGACCAGGCTCTCCATTTTGAAGCATGAGCAGACTTTCTCTTTATAGACTGGAAACTGGTGAATCCCATAGTGAATCTCCAAGAACCTCCCTACACAGGAAGGACTGGTGACTCAGCATTTGCAGGACATTTCAAGAGTATGCCCCCATGCATGTCCCCTGGGACTTAGTTGACCTCTGAGGGCAAGGACAAAACCTTAGTCCTTCAAGGTCCCTTGACCAAAATCAGTATGGGACATTAAATATGGTGTTAACACCCATGAAAGGCCCAGTTACACCAGCCTGATGACATCACAGCTATACTAAAATTACTAGTCATCTGAAAAACAAACTGTTGGTTAGTTTCCATATCATTATTTCATGATTCACATTTTCCATTTGATTTATATTACTCTAAATATGCATACACCTACCAACCATCCAATACCAAAAATCCAAAGACTGAAAAAAGTGGTTAGGTTAATTTAGAACCTGTTTGGATTCACAATATAGAGCACAGTTGTTTTTCAAGATCACAGGAATATAACATTAACATGCTCATTTGCCTTAAAACTAATACTTGGTGTAAGCATCCAAAAATGAGGGATAAAATTCTTTGCTTGTTTTTTCTGGAACTGTATTACTTAACTTAGCATAATATTCTTTTAGTTCCAGCTCTTTCGCTATTGTGAAGAAGGGAGCTGCAATAAACAATGGCTGTGCATGTATCTCTGGCGTAAGATGAGTCTTGTGGATAATACCCAAGAGTGGTATGGCTGCTCAGGTCGTAGCTCAATTTTGAGTCTTTTAAGGGTTCTCAAACCTGTTTTCCATAAGTGGTTGTACGAGTTTACATCCCCAACAGCAATGGATGAGTGCTTCCCCTTTTCTCAAACCCTCTCCAGTATTTGGTATCAATTTGTTTTCTTGATCCTAGTCAGCCTTATTGGAGTGAGTGATATCTTAAAGTGGTTTTAATTTGCATTCCTTAATTATTAGCGATGTTGAAAACTTTTTAAGATGTTCTCCAGCCATGTATATTTCCCTCACTTATGAAGTCTGTTCAGCTCTTTACTACCTCTTTTGAGGGGCAAGTCATTTGTTTTCTTATTCTTTGTTTTTTTGAGTAGTTCCATATATTCTGGAAGTTAATGCTCTGTCAGATGTATCTGCAGTGGGAAGGTTTTCCTCCCACTCTGTGGGGTTTCTCTCTACTTCCTTGATTGTTTCTTTGCCTGTACAGAAGCTTTTTTAAAGTTTAATAAGGTCCTACTTGTGAATTTTCGACCTTATTTTCTGTGCAGCTGCTGTCCTGATTTAGAAAGTCTTTCCTACGCCTATGTTCTGTAGGTTTGCTGCCCACAAACATTTTCTTCTATCACTTCAGAGTTTTTGGGGTTTCACATATTGAGATATTTTGATCATTTGGAGTTTGATTTTGTACAGGGAGAGAGGTAGGGGTTTAGTTTTTATTCTTCTACAAAGTGGTGATCCAGTTTGCCAAACACCATTTGCTGAAGAGCTGTCTTTCCTCCATTGGCAGATTTTTTTGACCCCTTGTCAAATATGAGTGGCTGGAATTGTTATGGCTCATATTTGGATCTTCATTTTTGTTCTATTTGTCTACAGGTCTGTTTTTTTTTTTTTTTCTCTTTCTGTTTTTATAACTATAGCTATGTAGTATAGTTTGAAGTCTGGTATAGAGATCCCCACTGTATTGCTCTTTTTTTGCTCACAGTTGCTTTTGGCTATTTGGGTCTTTTGTTTTTTTCCATATGAACTTTAAGAAATTTTCCCAAGCTGGTGAAGAAACTCTTGGGGAATTTTAATTGGGATTGCATTGAATCTGTATGTTAATTTGGTAGAATGGAACATTTTTAACTATAATTTTACCCATCCATGAGCATGGTAAGGTTTTTACATCTTCTGATGTCTTTCTTCAAATCTCCTTCTTCAAGGGGTTTAAAATTTTTGTGTAGAGATCTTTGGTGTCTTTGGTGGTTGTTCCCGGGTATTTTACTGTTTTTGAAGCTATTGTGAGTGGGAAAGGGCTCCTTGTATTCCTTCTTCAGGTTGCTTTGTTCTGGTGTAAAGAAAGGCTGCTGATTTTTCTAGGTTATTTTGTACCCAAGCCACTTTCTGAAACTCTAATTGTTTCTAAGAGTTTTCTGGTGGAGTTTTAGCATCTTTTAGGTAACTTCATATTGTCTGCAAAAAGGGATAGCTTGACTTCCTCTTTTCCAAAATTAGGTAACTCCTTTAATTTTCTTTTTTGCCTTATTGCCCTAAGCAAGCGTTTTAAGCACTGTACTGAAGAGGAAGTAGCGATAGGGGGCAGCCTTGCATAGTTCCTACCTTTAAGGGGAACTTTTCTCCAAATTTTAGGATGATGTTGGCTGTGGGTTTTTTTGTATATGGCTTTGAATTACATTGAGGATGTTCCCTCCAGTCCAGTTTCTTCTAGAACTTTAAGCATGAAAAGGGATGTTGGATTTTGTAAAAGGCCTTTTTCTGCATCAATTGAAATGGTGGTGTGGTTTTTGTCTTTGAGTCGGTTTATGTAATTTTATGATATTGTAACTGATTTTCATATGTTTGAACCATCCCTTCAGCATCTCTGGTAGAATCCAACTTGGTAATGATGGATGAATCTTTTTGATGTGGATCTGTATGTGGTTTGTGAGTATTTTTTGAGGATTTTTGCATCTGAGTTCATTAATAAGATGGGTCTATAGTTCTCTTTTTTTGGTTGTATCTTTGCCTGGTTTGGTTAATAGAATGATGCTGGCTTCATAGAAGGAATTTCGGAGATTTCCCTCTGCTTTTATTCGTCTGAACAGTTTGAGTAATAATGGTCGTAGATTCTCTTTAAATGTCTTATATAAGAATCAGGCTAATGGAAACGCTCTGGGCCTGGGCTTTTTTTTATTTGGGAGGTTTCTTATTACTCTTCAATTTCTTCCTGTAATTTTATGAGGTCTGTTTTAAACCTGTCAGTCTCTCTCCTTGGTTTAGCTTTGGCAATTTCCAGGATTTCAGATATTCATACTACATTTCCTCTTGGTCAAATTTAGTAGATTATAAGTTTTTTGAAGTATTCTCTTATGATCGTCTGGATCTTTTTCATTGTCTGTTGTGAATATTTCCCCTTTCATCAATAATCTATTGATTTGGAGTTGTCTTTCTTTGTCTTAGGTTAACATGGGCTAGAGGTTTCTATTTTGTTTATTCTTTCAAGAACCAACTTTTTTTAACTTTTAAAATTAATTTTTATTTATTTATGTATGTGTAATAATGTACTGTCTGCATGCAAGTTTCAAGTTTGTGCACCCATGTCATGCAATTCGAGGAGGTCAGAAGAGGGTAATTGGATTTCCCTGGAACTGGAGTTCTCCTGGAATGGAGTTACAGATGGTTCTCAGCCGCATGTGGGTGCTGGGATCGAACAATTGGGTCCTCCTGCAAGAGCGGTCGGCGCTCTTAACTGCTAGGCCATCTCTCCAGCCCCAAGAACCGAACTTTTTTTAAAAGCCAATTTTTATCAAAGCTTTGTGCATTTCATCAAAATTTCCCATCAAGTCTAGACCAATTCCCCATTTCTTGTCCCTCCCACCCCCGAGTCATGCATTCTGCCGACATATTTTTCAATCTTTCTCTCAGTCCATTTTAAACTTTCGATACATAAGTTTACTGTTTTGAGCAGAAGTCACACTGTTTCAGTCAGTCTTTGCCCAGTCTTTTGTTGTTTTTGTTTCCTTCCATTTGGGCATCATTCCAAAATATGCATATATGCATGACACATATATCTTTTAGCATCTTCATCTTATGATTAGGACCAACTTTTGAATTTGTTGATTTTTTTGTATTGTTTTCTTTGTTTCTAATTTCATTGATTTCTGCTCTGATTTTTGTTATTTTCTTGCTGTCTGTTGTGTTTAGGGTTTTTTTTTTTTTTTTTTTTTTTTCAAGTGTTTTTAGTTGCCAGTGTTAGCTATTTATTTGTGTTTTATTTCTTCTTTTTTTGAATAATGATAAATAATTTATTTTTTAAAAAATTATTTAATTTTTAATATACATAGTTTTGAGCAGTTGAAGAAATAGTAGTACCAAAAGCTATCAAAAACCCCACCAAAGGTTTTTAAATAAATACAGACAAAAGCACTCTAAAACTTATATTGACAGGCAAAGGAATTAGAGTAATCAAGTCTAAAAAAGGATGAAATGGAAGTAATTTGTTGGCTCAGCTTCCAGGCTAGCTCTGTACACAGCAATCAAGACAGGACACTGGTAGAAGGACAGGCATGTCAGTCAAAGGACCAGAAAGAGAGATGAGAAATGGACCCCAAAGAATACTGCCAACACATTTTTGATAAAGGTGCAAAATCCATTCAATAGCTGAAGAATGTTTTTTCAACAAATGATACTGGATTAATGCCCAACCATGTCTCAAGAAAACAGAAACAAAAACTGGACTGTAGCTCCCAATGAGAGCACAGAAGACAGCAGACATCTCGCTGGAGATAACACTGGCTGATGAATAGGTCGATAAAAATCATTCTACAGCATTCCCCGATTGGGAAATAGAAATTCAAACCATGGTGAGAAATCACCATTTCCCCCACCAGATCTGTTAAAATGATTTTTATATAAAAGTAACAACATCAAATGGTGGATTCAGGGAAACTGGGTCACTCAGACACTGTTGATGGGGACAGAAAAGTATATATCCACTCTGAAACATAGTTTGGTAGTTTCTTGGCAATGGAAATCTATAACTACCCTATGACCCAGACTGCACTATTGAGCATTCATCTCAGAGAGTTAAAAACCAGTTTTGCATGCAAAAACTGGTGCGGCAATATTTGCAACAACATTATTCATAAAGACCCCAAAGCTAGAGCTGGCACTGCAGTTTGGTTTTAGAGCATTTGCCTTGGATACAGAAGCCCTGGATTCCATCTTCATCTCACAGATGAAGGATTGATGGAGTCAGTATTTTGTCTTTGTTTTGGACATCTAGCATTTTAGCTATGATATGGCATGGGGAATTTCTTTTCTGATCTTTTTCCTATTTGGTGTTCTATGTGCCTGTTTTTTATTTGTATGGGTTTTGTTCTTTTTTCAGTTTGGGGAATTTTCTTCTATTTTCTGTTGAAGATCTGATCAAATACCATTGTTCTGGGATTCTTCTCCTTCCTCTATTCCTATGATGCATAGGTTTGGTCTTTCCATAGTGTCCCACATTTCCTGGTCATTCCACTCTTGTGTTTTTTTTTTTAATTTTTCATATTCTTTTAATGAGCCTTGTAGTTGTATATTATCTTCCACTGTTGATATTCTATTTTATGCTTCACCCAATCTGTTGCTGAGGCTTTCTCCCATGTTTTCCTGCTAACTGGATGAGTGTTCGATTTCCTTTTTTATCTCATCATGAGATTTCTTTAGTGTTTCCAGTTCCTTTTGTAGCTTGTCATTCTTTACCTGTAGTTCCTTGCTTTGCCGGTAAGTTTCTTTTTTCATTTCAGCATGGGATCTTTTCAGTGTTTCTGCTTCCGGAATTTGTCATTCTCTACCTCTAGCTCCTTCCTGAGTTTCTCATTCTCTCTCCTTTATTCTTGATTTTGTTCTTTAATAATTGCTTTTGATTTATTCGAATATGTCTATGATTGTTCTTCTAAGATCTGTGTCCTGGGTTCCTTCCAGGAAGATCTCGTTGTAGGGATCTTCCACAGGACTGGAAAAGTTTGGTGGGGATTTATTATGTGCTTTTCCCATGTTGTTTTTTCTTTGTGTTTTTGGCTGTGGGTTTGATTTATGTGTTTGTATTCTGGTGCGAATCTCAAATGTTTCTTTACCATGTTGAAGGCTTTATTTTGCTTGTTTCCTACATGTGTGTTTGTTGTCTTCTCCTTGGTTTATGGAGGGCTGGTTGTGTTAGGTTTCCAAGTCGTCATGTTTTGGTTAGTATATTGGGGAGGTTTCAGCGCTAGATCTTTCTCTTCTGAATCTGAAGGTTCTTCAAGTAACCAAGAGGTAACAATCAGGTTGGTTCCCTATTGAGCGTGTACCTACCTTGTGGCTGTGTATCACTACACCTGTGCACGTTGGGCCAGGTGCAACAGGCCATGCCCGGGGCCATGATGAGCCCACCTGCTTCAGGCTCACTTATTCCCTGGGTGCCACGTTGCTCCCTGTGGACATGCTGGGTGTCTGGCTGGCTCAATCTTTATATTTATTTCCATAGCGGCTGGACTAATTTATTTCCACACCAGCAGTGTATAAGACTACCTTTCCCCTTGTATTTCCCCTGTATCCCCTTGCCAGCATTTGCTTTTTTTTTTTTTTTTTTTTTGGTCTTTTGAGACAGGGTCTCTCTGTAGCTCTGGCTATCCTGGAACTTACTACGTAGTAGATCAGGATGGCTTTGAACTCACAGAAATCCACCTGCCTCTGCTTCCCAAGTGCTAGGGTTAAAGACGTGGGCCACCACGCCCAGTGACGTTTTTTCATAATAGACATTTTGACTGAGGTGAAATGGAATCTTAATGCAGTTTTAGTTTGCATTTCTCTGATGGCTAATGATGTTGGACATTTTTTCATGTTTATTGGCCATTTGTATTTCATATTTTTAAATTAGTTTAAAAGCATTTATTATTTCTATTATCTTTGAGAGAGAGAGAGAGAGAGAGAGAGAGAGAGAGAGAGAGAGGTGTGGAGGTCAGAAGATAACTTGTGGGAGTAAGCAATCCCAAGCTTTCAGGGATTGCAGTCAGGCCGTCAGGCTTAGCAGCCAGCGCCTTTACCCACTGAGCCATCTTGCTGGTTCTGTTCTCCATCTTTTGAGAACTGTCTGATCATTACATTAGCCTATTTATTGATTGGATTCTTTAGTGTTTTGGTATTTTGTATATTATAGATACTAATTTTCAGTCAGATATGTAGCTAGCAAAGATTTTTTTTTGGTATTTTTTTGAGACAGGGTTTCCTTTTAGTCCCAGCTGGCCTGGAGCTTGCTCTATAGACTAGGCTGGCCTTGAACTCACAGAGATCTGTCTGCCTCTGCCTCCAGAGCTGGGATTAAAGGCGTGTGCCACCACACCTGGCACTAAAGATGGTTCTTAGCCACCATGTAGGTGCTGGGAATTGAACTTGGGTCCTCTGCAAGAGCAGCCAGTACTCTTAACAGCTGAGCCATCTCTCCAGCCCTACAAAGATTTTTTTTTCCAGGACAGGGTCTCGTTTTGTAGCTCAGGCTGGCTTCAAACCCATGGTCCTCACCTCAGCATCTTGAGTTCAGGGATTACAGGAATGTGCCACCAAACCTGGCTTCTCTGTTGTTTTTCAAAAAAAAACCAGTTTTAGTCCATTAGTATTTATGGTGACAAAATGGATTTAGAAGGGTACACTGTCTTGTAAAGCATTAGGAAAAATGCAAATTAAAACCACTATGTGTCTGGGCTGGAGAGATGGCCTAGCGGTTAAGAGCGCCGACCGCTCTTACAGAGGACCCGGGTTCGATCCCCAGCACCCGCATGGCGGCCGAGAACCATCTGAAACTCCAATTCCAGGAGAACTCCAGTTCCAGGGGAGTCCAACACCCTCTTCTGACCTCCGCAGCATTGCACGACACGGGCGCACAAACTTGCATGCAGACAGTACATTCATACACATACAGAAATAAATACAATTAATAAAAAAAATAAAAAATCACTATGTATCTATATTAGAAGAGCAACAGTAACAACAAGGCTGCCACTGCTTTATCAAATATGTTTACCTAATATTATAAACAATTTTTAATTTCAAGTCTATTCAAAAGGATGTTCTGCCTGAAGAAACTACTTTCTTTTCCTATCTAAAAAAGGCCAGTGCAAGGGGATCAAGACAGGACGTGTGCTTACTGGACTCCATTTTGGGGGACCATGGGAGGGAAAGACCCCAATGTGGAGCCAAAGTGCAGGAGTGATGGTTGTTTGGGGTTGCCAAGGAGGAACCTTCGAGCACTTCCTTAAGGAAAACATGACATCTTTTAGGGAAAAAAAATCCTCCAATTCAAGTGATATGTGTATGTGTATGTATATAAAACTATGTATATATATGTATATATAATGTAGCAATACAAGTTGGAGAGAACAACAACAAAAGAACTGAAAAACTCTGGAAAGATCCGGGAAAAGGTGCAGGACATGTATGGCAGAGTGCAGGGACTCGGGCGGGGTGGGAGGCATGGAAAGGGAAGCGACCTTAGATTTGATTGAGAAATGATGTATGATGGAAAAAGTTTAATAATAATAATAATAATAATAATAATAGAAGCAGTTCCTCATTTATTTAAATGTTACTACAGATTGTAATAATTCAGTCATACAGGCAGACTCTAACAGACAAACAGAACCCTTATGAGAAGCCGTTTGGAGGTTCCCAAGAAAGCTAAAATTGGAACTATACACAAGCCAGCAGTAGCTAAAAAGGAAATATGTGTGCTGAGGAGATATCAGCCTCCAGTGTTTACTGCAGTATTATTCAGAATAGCCAAGATATATGACGTGATACATATGCACACTGAATATTATAGCCACAAAACTAGAAATTCTGCTATTTCTGGCAAGGTGGCTGGAACTGGAAAACATCATGTGAAGTGAAATAAGCCAGCTGTTCTCATTCACACGTGGAAGCTAAAAAATGGATTTTTCTTGGATATTATTATTATTAGTAGTAGTAGTATGAGTGTTTTGTTTGCATGTGCATGGTGTGTAATGCCCATGGAGGTTAAAAGAGGGTGTCAAATCCCCTGGAACTGGAGTTGCTGATTTTTGTTAGCTGCCTTTTGGGTGTTGGGAACTGAACCTGGGTCCTTTGCAAGAGCAACCAGTGCTTTTAACTGCTGAGCCATCTCTTCAGACCTATAAAAAACATTTTTAAAGTTTTTACTTGTGTATGCGTGTCTAAACACATACCGTGGTACACATATGAAGGTCAGAGGACAACTCTGAGGTGGAGTCGATGGTTCTGTCCTTTCACCAAGTTGTCAGGCTTGTCTGGCAAGAGCCTTTACCCACTAAGACACCTCACTCCACCCCCTAAAATAATCTTATAAAAATATAATAGTTGTTATCAGAGGCTGGGAAGCAAAGTGGGGAGAAGATGATACAAGACAGTTGCTTCACAGGAACAAATCGCAGTTATAGAGAAGAATTAAATTCTAGGACAATAGTATGATTATAGGTAATAAATCTTTCTTATATATTTCAATATTACTAGAAGAGATGATACTGTTTGAGGTCATGGATACTAATTCTTCCATTCTGAACATCACATATTTGTATATTTTGTATCCCATAACTGTATACAGATATGCCAGTTAAAATAATAAGGTAAAAATGGTGAATAGAATAGAAGAACATTGTATGCATATATGAAATTCTCAAAGAATGAAGCTATGATGTTATTAAGAAGTAAAAAGTAAAAAAAAATCTATATCTTCTGGGTGTGGTGGTGCACGCCTTTAATCCTAGCACTTGGGAGGCAGAGGCAGGTGGATCTTTGTGAGTTCAAGACCAACCTGGTATACATAGTGAGTTCCAGGACAGCTGGAGCTACAGGGAGACCCTGTCTCAAAAAGACCAAAAAAAAAAAAAAAATGTAGCTGGGCATGGCAGCACACGCCTTTAATCCCAGCACTCAGGAAGCAGAGGCAGGCGGATCTCTGGGCGTTCAAGGCCAGCCTGGTCTACAGAGTGAGCTCCAGGCCAGCTGGGACTAAAGGGAGACCCTGTCTCAAAAGTACAAAAAAAATCTATATCTAAGTTGATTCTTGAATGTCAGTAAATGCAGTCATGTTGATGGATCTAATATTGTATGACGAATTGGTTCACAGGTCTTGGTAACTGGACTGATTAGCTTTGGTATAGCATTTCTCATAATTGGATATGTGGTTATGAAGTTCAATGAAGATTCCTGGGATCTGCAGTGCTGCTTACTATTCAGCATCACCCTGTGCATTATAGATCCTCTCCATTCGGTGAACTCACTGAAAACTATTGGTACGTCAGGTTTTTTTCCCCTTACTTTGAAGAGCTGAGGATTCATTCTTTTGGTTATATTTTTCTTGCATTAATTATGCATTTAGCAGACTAGGAATTTGTGCTTGATTTTCTTGAGGATAGAGCACTGACTACCTTGAAGGAGGCAATGCAGATAAAATAATCACTGTGGACAAACTTAAATACTAATCTGTGATCAGATCCTGAGTGACCTGGTATTTAACCCGATCATTCAGAGGTAGCACGGAAATATTCTGGTAATTCACATTCATATCAAAACTGAAAACAAGTCAGATGTGTTGGTGTACATCTTTAATACCAGGACTCAGGAGGCAGAAGCAGGCAGATCTCTGTGAGTTAGAGGTCAGCCTGTTCTACATAGCGCATTTTAGGCCAGCTGGGGCTACAGGGCCAGACTGTCTCATAGTATACCTCTCACTAGTCATCAAAGAAGCTTCTTTTTGCATCAGATGGAGACTATTACAGAGTTCCACAACTGGTCAAATGTAGAGAATAAGTGTCAGTGAGATGCCCAGCCCTACGTGAGATATTTACAATGCGTCCTCTACACCTAAGGCTCAGGGAACATAGTGGAACAGGGAGCGAACTCAAACCAGATGAAAACCCAGCATAGAAGTGGGGAAGCAGGTTTCTTGGCCGAGCAACTGTTGGCACCTGATCACTGCTGGGGGAGGGAGAGTTGGTCTTCGTTAAGAGAGTGGCAGTAGACAGGTTGCTCAGGCTCCTGTGGCTGTACTCACACTGAGGGACATTTTGGGACACAAACTTGACTCGATAAGCCTTAACATATAGGACAGAATGCATGGAATCTGGGAAAGGTTTTAAATATGATCAAAATGGATTGCACAAAATGCACAAAAATTCAATAAAAATTTTAACATAAAAAAGCACCGTTGAAGGGATTAAAAAAAAAAAAAAGAACCCTGGAAACAGATGTTTCCCCTTTAAAAAATTAATTTATCTATCATTAGGAAAAATAACATTTATCCTATATTTTTAATATTATTGTTTCAAAACCCCCAAGATGGAAAAATAGAAAAAGTAGGTCATTTTTTTCTGTATTAAAAATAATAATAAGGTCATTTAAAGTGATCCGTTTGGGTTTTGATGCAATGAACATGGTAAGAGTTGCTTTTAAAATATGTGGTTATGAGCCGGGCCCGGTGGCGCACGCCTTTAATTCTAGCATTTGGGAGTCAGAGGCAGACGGATCTTTGTGAGTTCAAGGCCAGCCTGGTCTACAGAGTGAGTTCCAGGACAGCTGGGGCTACAGGGAGACCCTGTCTCAAAAGGACCAAAAAAAAAAAAAAAAATGTGGTTATGGGCTGGAGAATTGGCCCAGTGGTTAAGAACACTGACTGCTCTTGCAGAGGACCTGAATTTGATTCCCAGCACCCACATGGTGGATAAGAACCATCCCTAACTCCAGTTCCAGGGGGCATCTTAAGCCCTCTTCTGACTTCCGCTGGCATTGCACAACATGGGTGCACTTACACACATGCAGGCAATATACTCATACACATAAAACAAAAACAAAGAACAAAATAGAGGTGCAGCCTGAGTGGCAGAGGTGTAACAAAGGGAGAGGAACACTGGGGCTCCTGCAAGCTGTGGGAAGTGGCGGGGTGGCCTGCAGGCCGTGCATTGGGAGGCAGTGCAGGTGATGATCCACAGGTGTTTGAAGGTGGCGGAGGCTGCCCACAGGTGTTGGGAGGAGGCAGGGTGGCTTCTGGACTCACAGGCTATGGGAGGCGCAGCAGTGGCGAAATACATAGAGAACACCGGAGACCCTTCCTTTGGCTCCAGGCTAGGCTTCCCTGCCCCTGGACCCAGATACAGACATTGGCAACCAGCCCTGGAGAGTGGGTAGGTGGACCCCAAGCGTGGAAGTTCTGTGAGTACATCTCTTCCAGTGAGTGTATGAGGTTGGCCTCTGCTTGGTGGTGAGAGTCCCCAGCTGCATGGCAGCGGTGGTATTATGGATTCTCTGTCAACCAGCAGGGGAATACCTGGGGCGCCTCCCTCGGCTCCAGGCTAGAGTTTCCTGCCCCTGGACTCAGATCCAGATGTTTACAGCCAGCGCCAGGGAACTGGTGGGTGAACCCCACATGATACAGGTTCAAGCCTGCCTGATTGTTGCCTGTCTCTGGTCTCTGGAGGAGCCTGGCTGGCTGGGCAAGGGGTGCCTGGTCTCTCCAGTACAAAGTCAGAAGTGAGAACCTGAAGCCTAGACTAACTACTCTTGCATACCAAATAAGACAATGAAAATGTGAGTCACCAGTCTTCCTGTGCAGGAAGGTCTTGTAGATCCACTAATGGGACTTCAGCCAGTGTCCAGTCTATAAAGAGGAAAGTCTGCTCATGCTTCAAAAAGGGAAACCTGGTCTAGCAAGACCTGACTTTGTCTTCGAGTGGATGGAACTGGTGATTGAAAAGCCAAAAGGAGCCAGGGGCTCCCCCGCCAAATAAAACAAAAAACAAAAAACTCTGAGTGGCCCTTGAGGACCAGATCCTCAACTGACCTTGAGAAAACAAAAACTTTGGTTAATCTGGGCTGTGTGGCCTTAAACATCCAAAAGGAAAGTATAACCAGAAATAAATAAATAATAAGGCCTGAGAAATTGTACCTCAGGTATAAAACTTGAGATCTTAGTAAAAAGACAAAAAGTAAAAAAACAAATAAAAAAAGAGCATTTTTTTTTGGCCTGTCTTACTGGCAAAAGCGGCTACCCTGTGGCTGCCATTCTTCAAAGACGTGAAGCACAGCTTTTCAATCTTCCAATATGAACTGAAGACTCATGTCTCTCCAAGAATCCTCCAAACCTTCAGTGCCAGATGGGAACTGCTGAGACATCCAGCTTGTTTCAGCCTCTTCAGAATATAGACTGCCATTGTTGGACTACCCAGGCTGTATCATGCAGACCAGTACAAGAATATCAAGACAGGACACAATGCTTACTGGACTTCATTTGGTGACCATGGGAAGGGAAAACCTGAGTGTGGAACACAAGGGCAGAACTGATGGTGGTTTGGGCTTGCCAAGGAGGAGACTTCAAACATGACATCTTTCACCCTAATAAAGAAAAAAATCATAAGCTGAAGATGCTAAAACCTTTGATATATGTGGCATGCATATGTGCATATTTTGGAGTGATGCATATGGAAGGAATAACAACCACAACAGAAAGACTGTGTCAAATAAACTGAAATGGTGAACTTCTGCTTGAAACAGTGAACTTCTGCATTGAGAATTTTGAGAGAGACTGAGAAAGAGATGAAAAACATGTTTGGCAGAAAACATGAGCTCTGGTGGGGTTGGGGGCATGGGTCTAGATTTGATTTGTAATTTTGTTTAAGTGCACAGAGCTTCAATAAAACATTTGCTTTGAAAAAAAAAGACAATGAAGACACTTGAAGAATACAAGCAAAGCCAGTCTGCAACAAAGAAACACTTGAGCTTCATACTAGAATTACAAACAAAAGAAACCCAAATGCAAAAATCACAACAACAACAACAACAAAAAACAATAACACAAAAAACCCAAATAGACAGAACCAGAAAAGAAATTCCCCATACCATGTCATAGTAAAAACATTAGATGTTCAAAACAAAAAATACTTTTAATGTGGGCATGATCATCCCATTGGCTGGGATGGAAGATTGAATAGAAAGTAGGGGAAAGAGAAAGCCAGTTGAAACCAGTATTAATTTCTCTCTGTATCTTGATCCACCAAGAAGACTCATGCTTCTGTTACCATGACTTCCTCACCATGGTGGACTAGATCCTCAAAACTGTGAACCAAAATTAGCTTCTCTTCCTTGAGGTGTTGCTTTATTTATTTATTTATTTATTTATTTATTTATTTATTTATTTATTTATTTTGGTCTTTTTGAGACAGGGTCTTCCTGTAGCCCCAGCTGTCCTGGAACTCACTCTGTAGACCGGGCTGACCTTTTTTAATTTAGTAATTTTATGTATATGTGTTTGGGCCTGAGCATCAAGTCAATTTAGTGACCCCTGACATCCTTCAGTGCACATTCATCTACTGGGGTCTAGTTTGTCTATCCAGAATAACTCCCTTAAAGAAGATCAGCTCCTCACCCAGGAGTAATCTGCTGCCCAGTAGTTCTTTGGCTAGGATTGGGGTCTGATACCCATTTCCACAGTTCCGTGCTGGGTTTTCGTTGGCTAGTGTTTGCATGGATCTTGTGCATGGTGTCATCATTGCTGTAAGTTCATATGATAAAGGTCCCAGGAACCTGTAATATTGTATCCATGTGGTCAGGCACCTTCTCTCCTGGCTCTTACAATCTTTCAGTCTTCTCTCTCACAATGGTCCCTGAGCCCTGGCTGAGTGAAGTTTAATATGGGAGTCCTGTCCAAGGACCCACATTCTGGAGTCTCTTATTCTTTATGCTTTAGCAGTGCACCTGTGTTGTGCAGTGCCTGCAGAGGTGAGGTGTTGGATCCTCTGGAACCGGAGTTATGAACGGTTGTTACCTGCCATGTGGATGCTGGGAATTGAATCCGGGTTCTCTGCAAGAGCAGCCAGTGCTCTTGATTGCTGAGCCTTTTCTCTAGCCTGCATCTGTTATTTTATTTTTTTTGTACATTTTCATTTTCTCAGGTATAATAAATTATAAATTTAATTAATTCTATAAGCTCACGAGTAAGCTATTGGTAGCTTTGATTTGGTTATGGGGGAAATGTTTACACATGGAATTTGCAATCACTGCAGATCAGGCTTTTTAAAAAATTTTTAATTTTTATTATTTTTATATGTGTATTAATGTACTGTCTGCATGTAGGTTTGTGCAGCCTGTCGTGCAATGCCATGGAGGTCAGAAGATGGTGTCGGATTCCCCTGGAACTGGAGTTAAAGATGGTTCTCAGCTGCCATGTGGGTGCTGGGGATCAAATTCAGGTCCTCTGCAAGAGTGGTTGGCACTCTTAACCACTAGGCCATCTCTCCAGCCCCAGGCTTTTTTTAAAAGAGGGGTTAGAAACCAGATTCTCTGCATGCCAGGCAAGAATGCTACATTGAGTTAAATCCTCACCCTGGATCAAACCTTGTAAAAATTTGTAGAGCTGGTTTATTGGGATACCAGTACACATGGGAGAGATAAGAGGCCTAAATCAAGCATCTATGGATACAAACCTAAGGGTTAGTGAAAAAAAAGTACTCTATAAAGAAAGGATAAATGAACTTGAAGACATAATAATGGGAATAATCCAAAAGGAAGCTCGGAGAGAAAGAGACTGAGAAAATAACTGAGCTTCAGTACACTGTGGAACATTTATAAGGGATCTAATACATGAGTCCACAAAAGATGGCGGACAGCAGGAGGGAGATATATTTGAAAGAATAATGGATAAATTCTAAATTTGATGAAAACTCAAAAGTAGAGATTCAAGTATCTCAACAAACTCCAAATCCAAGAAACACAAAATTATACCACAGGAAATAAAGATCAAATACTTTAAAACCAATGATCAAGAAAAAACTCATCAGCATCCAGAGGAAATGATACAGAGGCTTAAAATATAATGTTATAATAGCGATTGCATAAAGATGCAGCTCAAAAGGTGGTGCAGCAACATTTTTTTTTACAGCACCAGAAGGAGAAAAAAAACTTAGACTTCTATACTTGGTGAAGCTATCTTAAAGTGAAAATGAAATGTATACTTCCTCAAGTATGCAAAAGCTGAAAGAATTTCTCATCAGCAGACTTTCAGTGTATAAAACATTTAAAAAAAAAAGGTTTCAGGCAGGAAGAAAATTGCATCAGATGGAAATTTGGATGTAGAAGTTGATCTACCCAAGCCCCTGGCAACCACTAATATTTTTTTGGTCTCTAATACATTTTTCTGCTTTGGCCATGTCATAAATCAAACCATACAATGTAGTAGACCTCCATTACCATGGGAGGTAGGTTCCAAGACCTCAATCCATGCCTGAACCCAGAGATAGTATTGAGTCCTATGTACAGAGTTTTCTCTTACACATTCACATTTATAATAAAAATTAATTTATAAATTAGACTCAGGAAGAGATTAACAGCAGCTAATAATAAACCAGGTAAATTGTAGCACTACAATCTCATAAGCTATTTTAAAGTTATGTGCTGCTTATTTCTGGAACTTTTCACTTGCTATTTGGAAAGACAACTGACCTCGGGTACCTGATCCTAGAAATTAAGACCACAGGCTAGGCAGGCCACTGTGTGTATCTTTGGTGTATGACATATTTCATTTATAAAGGTTTCAAGGCTCATCATGTTAAAATATGTACCAGTATTTCATTCCTTTCTGTGAGGAATAATGTCCCATTGGTGGGGAGTAACCACTGTGTTTATTCATCACCTGACAAGCTGAACTGTTCGGTTGTTGTGAATAATGTTGAACATCCACGAACAAACCTTTGCATACATTTTAATTTGTAGAATTGCTGGGAGATACAAATATCTCCAGCTGGCCTGGAACTCACTATGTAGGCCAGGATGGCCTTGATCTCACAGAGATCTTCCTGCCTCTGCCTCCTGAGTGCTGGGATTAAAGGCATGCACCACCATGCCCAGCTGATTTGTTCTGTTATATCTTGTCCTTATTCCTAAAATGAGTTTCTTTTGGAATCTGTTGTTTATTCAAGTTAAATGTGGTGCTACAAGATTTGTCTCATCCTGAAGCTTAAACATATTTGTGATAGCTTGGGGAAATAGCTCAGTGAGTTTGCCACACAAGCATGAGGATGGGAGCTCTGATTCCATTCCGAAGCCAGGTGGACATGGAAGCCATCCTGTAATCCTAGTGTGGTGGAAGATGGAATCCCCAGAGCAGGTTGGATAGTCAGACAGCAGAAATGGAGAGCTTTGGGATCAGCAAGAGACCCTGCTTCCATATACAAGGTGGAGAGTGATTGAGGAAGACACGCAATGCCAATCTCAGGCCACCAGGCACATGTAGACACACGTGCATGTACATTCACACACACATGTACACCTTACATATGTGAACACACACCTTCATGCACATACCATATACATACATGCATATGCATTCACACCCATGTACCTCACATATATGAACACACACCTTCATGCACATACCACACACATACATATGCAAAAAATAAAACAAAGAAAATGAAAAATATTTAAGGGTAATGGTTAGTTTTAACTGCCAACTTTATGCAACTTAGAATCCCCTGGGAAGAGCATCTCAGTGAAGGGCTATAGATCAGGTTACCCTGTGGGCCTGTCTCTGGGGTATTGTCTTTGTTATGAGTTAATCGATGTGGGAAGATCCAGCTCATTGTGGGTGGCACCATCCCCTAGGCAGGGGATCCTGGGCTGAGCACAAGTAAGCATCCATGCATTGATTTCCCTCTGCTCTTGACTGTATGTGATGTGACCTGCTCTTTTAAGTTCCTGATGTCTTGGCTACCCTGGCATGATGGACTATAACCTGGAACTGTGAGGTAAAATCGACTCTTTCTCTCCTACATTGCTTTTTGTCAGGACAGGGTACCTTCCTCGTAAGGAAGGCTATTGTTATATTCCTTTGCCACTGAAAATTCAGAAAGTGCAGTAGGAAAATAAAGATGTGGCAGTGATTCTCCACAGACTCCTGCCACTTACGATTGTTGTCTTTCTGGGTTGTTTCTGTTGTATTCCATCTCTGTTTCTTCAGCATCATTTGCATGTACCACATTAGATTATGGTCTACATTTCCTTTTCCAGGCATTTCTAAGATGTATACTGACATCATTAGAGGAGAATCATTGATCATCTGCAGTTTCGCATGCATTTTCTTTGGAATTTTTCGAGAACACTCAACTAATGTTTCCATGTTCAGGGGTAAGATTACTCTTCTTTGTCTCTATATTTCCCAAAATCATTCTTACTGAAATTAAAACGCATTTGCCTTTTCCTCTTTCTCTATATGTTGCTGTTGAGTCAATTAAAAATGATATATATGGGGCTGGAGAGATAGCCTAGTGGTTAAGAGCGCCGACTGCTCTTGCAGAGGATCCAGGCTTGATCCCCAGCACCCACATGGTGGCTGAGAACCATCTTTAACTCCAGTTCCAGGGGAATCCGACACCCTCTTCTGACCTCCTCAGCATCGCACGACATGGGTGCACAAACCTACATGCAGACAGTACATTCATACACATACAAAAATAAATAAAATTAAAAAATAAAAATGATAGATATTAGGTCAAGAGAAAATAATTACCATGTTTACATTTTACTCACAAAAATGAAAAGAATCTTTAAAAACCATTTATTCTCCCTCAGCATACATGTGCACCTACACAATTGCCATCATCTGGTTCAGGTTTAACTTGGGAGCTTGGACCAATCCATTTCTCAGTAGGGGATGTTAAGATGGTAAGAACTGACTTCATCCTGAATCTGAGGTGAAAGGAGACTAGACTTGTAGTACTGGGAGAAATGTCCTAAAAATGACACCAGCTAGATTTGTGTGGCTAAAGATCCCTGGGGTGTGGAATATGTTAATCTGACAGGCTTCGATATGTAGGAGCTAGAGAATATATGGGAGAAACAAACAAATATATGAAGGGGGAAATGTCCTTCGTGTGATAGCTGCAAGAGGAGGGAGGAGGGACTAAAGGCAGAAAGAAATATTAGTGGATAAGGAGGTGTTTGAAGTGCTTCTGAGTGAAGGAGCTATAGGCATTTTTGGGGGGCGGGTAATTCTTTAAATGTTTTATTAGCATGTATTAATTATACACAACAATGGTTTTGTTGTGTTTTCATATATGTACAGAATGTATTTTGACCACATTTCACCTGTATTATCTTCTCTTGACCCTTTCCAACTCCCATTAATTCTTTTTCTCAACCTATTCCCTTATACTTTTGTGTTTTTAAAAGTTCATATTAATTTTCTTTTATGTGTATGAGTGTTTTGCCTGCACATGTGGATTCACATGCATGCAATGGCCATGGAGGCCAGAAGAGGGCGCCAGGTCCCCTGGAACTGGAGTTACCAATGGTTAGCTACTGAATTCAGGTCCACTGCAAGAGCACCCAGGACTTTTAACCGCTGAGCTGTCTCTTTAGCTCCATTTTTTTCTTTTTGGTGACCCAGCAAGGTTTGTTAGGGTTACTTACAGGAGGGCAGGTGTGAGTTTGTTCACAGGACCATGTGTACCTTACCAGTGGCTACATCACTGAAGAAAATGTCTCTCCTTCATGATCCGTTTTCTGTGTATAAATCCTTAGGGAGGGGTAAGGTCCCATGAGCCCTCCTCCTTCCATTTCAGGGCAGCAACAGGCCCAATCTCATGGAGATCATGTCAGGTAATCATAGATGCTGTGAATCCAAGAGTGCAAGTCGTGCCTGAAAGTCTGTGTTCCACACTCTTCTCCCTCACTTTTTCCATATCTTATATTCTTTCTACCTCTGAGCCTTGGAGGGACTGTTACAGTTGTCCCTTTATGTGTATGCATTCGACAGTCATTTATTTTCTGTATTTCGACAAGTTATGAGTCTTGGCAGTGAACACTGACCACTGAGAAAAGGTTTCCCTGACTTAAGCTGACAGCAGCACTATTCTATGGATATAAACATAGACATTTAGAAAGCAATCTGACAGGCACATCATGTACATTTACCAAAACAACAGCAGTAGCTTCTGAATATGGTCCTTGATCCTCCCAGACACTGGTTTTGGATGGGTTTACAGTACCAGACATGAGTTCCCAGGCATGAAATCCACATAGAAGGCAGTTGGTTACCCCATGACAAACTTGCCACTATTGCACCAGTGGGGCTCATCTTCCCTGGATGGTTTTTATTGCTGCACATATAGCTGAGGAGGAAAACTATTAACAACAACTTTCTTTTTTTTTATTTTTTTATTAATTTTATTTATTTCTGTATGTGTATGAATGTACTGTCTGCATGCCCAACAACAACTTTCTATGAGAAGTTTGCACAGCACCTCTTGGCACCATGAGAGCCAGACAGCAGTGGGGAAGCTTCTAGCTCAGTTCCACCTTGATTTCTTTATGTTCTGGGACTAAGGCATGAGGCATCTACAGCAATAGGGTCTTGACAACTAGTCCTGGTGGGTAACCAGCACTTGGGGACCTCAGGAATCTTCCTGGCTAACAACATGTAGGGAGATAGCCTGTGGGGTGGACTTGTTTTTTGTCAGTTATGGCTGTTACTTGGTTTTTACCCTGATTCTCACCCATTTACTGACGCTGGTGCCTCTAATCATTATTTATTTCTCAAATGCCTCCTGGGCTGGGGATAGGGATTGTAAATGGACTGTAGGTTGCATGGCTCCTGGGTATTAGTTTGCTTAGTGCTGACATAGTTTAAATTTTTTTTAATTTGATTATCTTTTTCTCTTTCTTTTCTCTCATATTCTGGGGATTGAACCCAGGTTCTCAGGCATGCTAGGCAGGTTGCTAGGCAAGTTCTCTGCCACTGACCTAGCTGGTTTTGGTTTAGCTATCTATGTTCCAGTTTGTTAAGAGCTTTTCACATTTATGCTCCTTGCCTGCATCCTGAGGACATGTTTATCTTCCGTCCATGGAGAAGTAAACCTTAAGTTGTAGACTGAACAGGAAAGTTGGTCCCAGAGAGCCTCTTTGTCAGATTTCCATGGGGTACTCTATGTGCTGAGGAGCAAAGTCCCTGGACACAGACCTTAACAGCAAACCAAGGGCCCTGAATGAAAAAAAAAACCACCAAAAAAACAAAAAACAAGTCACAACTCCAGGGTTTGTTTCTGACATTCTCTTCTTTTGTTTTGTTTCTCTTTAGAGTTACACATACTCATAGGACTCGGCTTCGATATTTTTGGAAGCATAATCTGTGGATATTGTTGTTCAAGAGTCATTCAGATTATGTTGACTGACCTTTTCAGCAACACACTGACTAATGTCATTCTGTGTTTTTCATTGGTGTACATGACTTTCTACCTTGGTAAGGCAAACAAACACAAAAAATGCTGTTCTACAGGAAATTTTGTGAATCAGGGTTTTGCACTGATCTTTATTTACTTCAGCTACTTCTTCCTTCATGTTTGTCGTGGCACTTTTCTGTCATCTCTAGTTCTCGCCTGCTCTTTCTTGACATCCTCTTCATTGTATCTCTGTCCCTTCCCTACTATGGCCATCTCTCTGGGTACTCACATATTTTTCTGAGCTCTATTCTTTAACCTTATAGGTAGTTCCTGGCAGTCCCCTGGAAGAGGAATCAACACTGACTTAATGTCTGCTCTGACCCTGAGCAATTAACTTGTAAAATGGGAAAGTTGGGAGAGATGCTCCTGAGATCTTTTCCAGCTTCGTAGCCTTCCCTTAATAAGCTGAGGAGGCCATCATAATGGTGGCCTTTCCTTTAATCTAGGAGTCAGGAAAGGAGAGAGAGAGAGAGAGAGAGAGAGAGAGAGAGAGAGAGAGATATCAGGTATGTTTCTCTCTGGAAGAGAAGCTGTAGGGAGGAATAATCAAGAAGTAATAGTGCCCAGCCCTGGTGTACCTTCAGGCAGTTTATTCCTGTAAAGTTGGGAATACCCATGGGCCACAGTAACTATGAACAAACTATTTTTGCCTCCATCTTGTACAGTGGAACGACTTCCAGCTGGAGAAAGCCTGGAATATCAAGAGGTTAATTATTCCTCTTTTCACCTCCCAGTTATTGAAAGGTATTAGGTTCCCTATTGCTATATAGCCACCTCATGGAAGCTCACTCCCTGAACCAGTTGAATTATAAGAAAACATTCACTGAAGGTTCATTTCCTTCAACTGTCTTTTCTCCTCTGTGAAAGTTTTGTGAATGCCTTCCTTGAAGAAGGAAGATTCAGTCTAGTCTTTACAACTCCTGACAATACTGTGAGAACTTTGAGAAGTCTGCCTCATAGTTTGTTTGTTCTCTGTTCTGCCTCTCCTTAGCCAAGCTCAGAGTTTGCTAAATGCCTGACAGTAATTTAACATTAGAAGACAGAATAGGCCGGGCGTGGTGGCGCACGCCTTTAATCCTAGCACTTGGGAGGCGGAGGCAGGCGGATCTTTGTGAGTTCAAGGCCAGCCTGGTCTACAGAGTGAGTTCCAGGCCAGCCGGGGCTATAGGGAGAACATGTCTCAAAAAACAGAACAAACGACCCCTCCCTCAAATGACAAACACTAGTCCTCAAAGTCCTTTTGGGTAGGCAGGCTCCAGCCCCACAATTTTTCCACTTAGTACTTTGGAGAAATATTATAGCCTCTCTAAGCTTCTGCCTTCATCTATAAATAAGAACACCTAAATTATAGAGGGCACTGCAGGCTTTAATGAAGCACTGTGTGTGATGTGACTTGCTTATTTATGCTTGTGAGCCTAGGGGCTGGCAAGGGCTCATTATACACATCTTGGCCCACCTCTGTTCAGTGACTGCATAATGGGAGCACCCAGTGTCTATAACGAAAGACACTACAGAACAAGGTTTTTCTCCTCTCCCCCCTCCACCCCCAAGATTTGTTTTGAAACATTTCTTAGCTCACCACTGGGCTTATAGTAGAATAGTTAGTTCATAAGTGCTGGTTCCTCTCCTCTTTCCTCTAGAGATGAGGGTGTTTCCAGTCACTGCTTGGTCTCCTCCCAAACAGATGAGTGTGAATTGAGAGCTGAGCAGCAAAACAAGGTTCCAGAGTCTGTGAGCATTACTTTCCCTTTAGGAAACTCCCAGTCCTGACAAACAGCTTTTCGAGTTGAGATGTAGCGGTCACCTAATTGAAGATATGGATTTCTTGTTCTCGTTCAGCTGTGTAACTGAAATGCTTAGTCAGTTCAGCCCAAATAAATGACAACCAAACATTTGATAAAAATGTATTTAACACCCAACACCAAAGAAAGAAAATGAAATAAGACAATAAAACCAGTGTGGAAGTTGGAGATAAGATTCTGACGTTTTCTCTATTATCCCAGTTTAGAGAAGATAAGCTTTACTCCACTTGGTTATTTAAATAAAAGATAAAAAAAAATCTAATGTGAAGTGAATAACTGAAATGAATAGTAAAATCCTCTTTACTAAATATTAAGAAGCATCATAAGCAGTAAAGCAAATAGACAAAGAACATTACTATCACAGTAATAATAATGCTCATTCATTGCTACAGAAGTGTGCCAAGTAATTTTCACATTATCTAACAGACATTTGAGGAATTATTTCTTTGCACCTATTTCACAGATGCAGAGGCACCAATGGAGAAGGGGGGGTCCCATTCCAGGAGCAGCATGCTCTAAATTGCTCCAAAGCTCTTCTTTACTTGCTTTTTTTTTTTCTCTCTCTTCTCTTCTGTCTGCTGTTATAATGGGCTATGTGGAGACTCTGCATCCCAGGACTGTTGATATTTACTGTGTTCATTTTTTTTTTTTTTACTATTTTTTATGTGTATGATTGTACTGTCTGCATGAAGGTTTGTGCACCCATGTTGTGCAATGCCGCGGAGGTCAGAAGAGGGCGTCAGATTCCCCTGGAACTGGAGATAAAGATGGTTCTTAGCCACCATGTGGGTGCTGGGAATTGAACCCCGGTCCTCTGCAAGAGCAGTTGGTGCTCTTAACCACTGAACCATGTCTCCAGCCCAATATATACTATGTTCAAACACTCTTCCCAGATGAGAGGTCAGCATTTAGAGCCCAGTGAATGACCACTTGAAGCAGGGAGGCAGAGGTGAAGTCTGGTCGGAGAAGCAGAGTTTAGCCCACAACAGTTGGCATAGGCAGTTCCATGTCTCTGTGATGCAGAGCACAGATTATGTAACTTATTTTTCCACTAGTCCCAGCCTTAAGGATGAAGTGAGGTTGGGAAACTAGGTCAAATAAGCATATTTTTAAGCAACTCCTTACCTAAAATAACTTTTAAAGAGAACAAAATAAAAGAAAAACATCTGTGGCACATGATAATTATGTTCAGTATTTTATTAGTCGCTTGTTTGCATGTCTTTTCTGGCTACTGTCACAGAACAATAGATGAGGGGGGTAGTTGCGATGAGTGTCATATGGCCCACAAAATCTAGATATTTATTATATAGCCCATCACAGAAAAATTTGCTACCCTACAATCATAACATTACATCAGTCCTTCAGTTTTTTTGTTTGTTTTGTGTGTGGGATTTTTTTTTTTTTTTATTTTTGAGGCGGGGTCCCCTTGTATCCCCAGCTGGCCTAGAACTCACTCTGTAGACCAGGTTGGCCTTGAACTCACAGAGATCCACCTGCCTCTGCCTCCCGAGTGCTGGGATTAAAGGCGTGCACTACTAGATCGGTCCTTTGAAGCAAAAGAAATACTACTTAAAAGTTTCTCACTAATTCTTCACTCAAAATAAAATATGACACAGTCCAGATTTAAGTACAATTAATTTTAATTCATTGTTTTCTCTCTCCAGTGGAATTTTTTGGAATGTCAGGCATTGTTGCTTTGGTTACGGTAGGCCTGAATCTAGATTCTTTAAGTTTTAGACCAAGGATGGAATTCATAATTACTAAGTAAGTTTCCTACTGTGTCTTTCGTATAGATTCCATAGAATTTTGGTGCTTAAGCAGTATGGTCTTCATTGAAACTAAGAAAACTCCCTTTATATAAATTTCCTCTATCTTTAAAGTTTCAATTTTGCTGTTAAGTTATGTTTTCAAGCAACAGAAGTTACCAACAGTTATCAGCATCAAATGATATTCCTATTCCAAGTAACAAACCAATGATTCAGAGACTATGGTGCTTTTTAGACATAATTCTCTGATATAATTTTACTTTGAATTGTGGATGTATTTCCTTCACAACACATAAAAAATGACAATAACCTAATGCGACAAGAGGTGGAAGGAGCCAGGGAAAGACACGATAGCAGCAAACTGCCTCACTCTTTCTGTCTGGCATTGCGAACATATCATGTGGACAAGGGAAAATCATTGCCTTGCTTCTTAGACAAAGAGATTAGGTCTTTTGTAAGAAACCATACTAAATTATAGATTCAGAACCCAAACACCAAGTCCAAGTCAGAGTCTACTGAAGAAATTCTAACATCAAATAAAAGCAAATTTGGAAATGAGGTAAATCCTAAAATTTTGTTTAATGAAAAAGACAGTCCATTGTTTTGAAATAATGTTATTTCTACTTTTTTCTGTATTTAAAATGCTCTTTCAAGGCATATACTTGATGTTGCAACTGCACTTGACTTGAGCTTAGTAATGCTATCAGATTCATTTTAAATTTCTTATTTTATTTGTGGAATTATTATTTTCCTTAGGCCACTAATCTTTTCTCAATGCTTGACTATTTGAGGCTATGGAAATAAGACATTTTTCTAAAGCATATTGCTAAATGGCATACATGTTTATATACATAAACTTATGATAAATATTTTAAAATTATGTTTTCTTGGATCCTACTATATGCAAGGCATTATTAGGTCCTGTTGAGACATTTTAAAAGTATTTAATCAGCTATTCTATGACATCAGAGAACTATGCACTGAGGTTTGAAGTCTTCCACTCATATTCTACCCCCACAGGAGGCTTGAATGGACGGATGGACTCAAGAGATAAGAATTACCTAGAGAATCACACCATGTACTTAGTTGTATCAGAGAACATGGTCCATCTGCAGCTAAAATAAGGCTTCTGAATGCTTCTTTTTGTATATAGATCTTGAGACCCACTTGTAAGGAAACTGGCTTTTGGGGCAGAGCAGCCAAAAGGGAAAGCAGCCAAAAGAGAGGGAATCGAGAGGAGGAACAACTTGCTATCTGCCTGTAGAAGTCAGAGGAGGCCCTGACTCGTGCATGGTAGTGTATAGGGCATCACAGAACAGTAACCTGCTGAGACCCCAGCAAGAGGTCTCAGCCATTGTGTGCTGCGTGTGGCTGTGTGTAGATATTTAGGAAGCAATCTGGAGATCCTATTCCCCTCCAGGTCCCTGGCCTTGAACTCACAAAGATCCACCTGCCTCTGCCTCCCGAGTGCTGGGATTAAAGGCATGTGCCACCATGCCCAGCTTTTTTTTTTTTTTTCTTTTTTTCTTTTTTGAGGGTTACTTCTTCCAGTGTTAGTTTTCCAAGACTTTTAGGAATTAGTAGAATGAAAAGCAAACAAGAGAGAATTTCCAAGCAAGGGGAGGGACATGTACATGTCACAGCAGGAAGAGTTGTAAAGATAGATTAAGTGATCCTTTCAGCTGTCACATGGAACTGTCCACTGCCCCTGCTCTGGGCTTAGAAGGGGCAGCTCCAGTACTTAATAAACTGCCAGATAATCCCAGAGAAATTGATAAATCACCAACCCGAGGGGACTTTAGTTATCTGCTGGGGTCTTAGCTGTTATGTTGTGAGTGGCAGCCCCAGAGTTTGGTGTCTGAAGTAATGAACTGAGTGTTTTTACATGGACAAAACTTTCTCATGTCGACTGCAGCTATGATGGAGGCCAGGCAGAGCCTCCACAGCGAGGTAGTAATGATAGGTCCAGCACAGACACTTTTATGTGAGAAAGAATATATTTTTTTAAATGCATTGCTTATAATGTCATTTCCTTTTCCTTCATCCTAGGTTCTTAATAATGTGTTCATCTGTAAACGAACATTTAATATATGCCTTCTTTGGCATTGTGATTGGATGTGGCGAAATCAATTATTTTAGATTTCACTCCCTAGTTTTCACTGTCATCTTATTCATAACAGTGAATTTTGTAAGGTAATAATTACATTTTAAAGTTTCTTTTACTGAACTTAGATTCTCTCTCTCTTCCTCTCTGTGAAGTTAATTTCAGTTATCTTCCTCTATCTTTATCTTTAAAAATTAAATTTAAATCCCACTTACTTTTATTTGTTTGTTTAGTGTGTGCATGCATTCGTGTGTGGAGGTTAGAGGAAACCTGTGGAGTTCATGTTCTCTTTCCACCCTGTGGGTCCTAGGGATCCAACTCTGGTTCTCAGGCTTGGTGGCGAGTGCCTTTACCTGATGAACCATCCCGCCGGCCCTGGTACCTTACTTTTTGAGACAAGATCTCTTCCTGAACCTGGAGCTCACTGATTCAGCTGGACTGGCATGCCACCAAGCTCTGGAGATCCTCCTGTCCCTGCCTCCCAGTACTGGGATTACAGGCACAGGTCCCTGTGCCTGCCTTTAATGTTGGTGCTGGGGACCGATGTCCTCATTCTTGTATGGCAAGCACTTTACCAACTGACCCATCACCCACTTCCTGAGCTTAGATTTTCCTTTTTATTTTCTTTTTTTTTTTTTCTCTCTTTTTGAGACAGGGTCTTTTTGTAGCCCCAGCTGTCCTGGAACTCTTTATGTAGACCAGGCTGGCCTTAATCTCATACAGATCTGCCTGCTTCTGCCTCCAGAGTGCTGAGATTAAAGGCATGTGCTACCACACCCAGTGAGCTTAGATTCTTAAAACCAGAGTTAGAATTGGGAGCAATGGAGTATAGAAAAAAATAGTCATGTGGGGTCAGGAAACCTGCATGTTTGTGTTGGCCTTGGTTACGGCCTGGTGTGCAATCTGGAGAGAATGGGTTTCAGGTTTCTTCTGTAAAATGAAAGACTCTTGTCACTCCCGAGTATGATAAAAATGCAAGTTCATGAGCCTGTGATTCTATTCAATTGAATAACTAGTGGTGAGATTCAAGAAATAGTTCTACCATGTTCTCAGGTAGCTCTGAGAAGAGTCCTAGTTATTCTTGCTTCTGTCAACAGTGCCCATGTGCAAGCAGAGATTGTTCAGAGAATATACAGAAAGACCCATGACTTTTGCACATTATTTGACTCAGCTGTACATCCATTATCTCCCTAAGAGCACTAGGAGAAAACTGTCATCTTAGGGATAGAGAAATAGCTCAGCAGTTAAGACCCAGGTGTGACTCCTAGCACCTACCTGACAGCTAATAGCCATCAGTAATTCCAGTTCCAGGGGAATTTTGTGCCCTCTTCTGACCTCTGCAGGCATTGCATGACACCGGTGCACTTGCATACTATACGGGCAATACACTCATACACATAAAATAAAATATATTAAAAAAGAACTATATATGATCTCCATTATATAGATGAAGAAGTCACCCAGGAAAATCTGCATATATTCTGTAAGGTCAAATGAGATGGGAATGGCCAAGAGACCTTGCTGGACGAATTGTTCCCATTTTCTGGGGAAAATCATCTCTGTGTCAGTCCTCAAAGTATGCAAGGTCTTTCTGTAAGACACTTATTGAGACTTGAGTACAATTTCAGAGAAAGAAATGGGAAGGCACTAGATATAATGATCATAACTATCTGTTGTGCATTGACATACAGTAATATCACATGTAATTATGATTATGAGTTAATCATTTTTTGAGTGCTAACCATATACAAGGCACTACTGTTAAGCCATACTAGTTGTTCCTTCATTGCATCCAATCTTTTAAAAATATATCTTATTATTTTTAGGTAATGTGTATGAATGCATTGCCTGCATGTGTATAAGTGCACCTGTATCATGCAGTGCCCATAAAGGTCAGAAGAGAGTGCTGGATCCCCTGGACTGGAGTTTTGGACAATTGTTAGCTGCCATGTGGGAATCAAACTCAGGTCCTCTGCAAGAAAATCCAGTGCTCTTAACTACCGAGTCATCTCTCCAGCCCCACATTTCATCAAATATTCATAATAATCCTGAGTCAAGTATAGTTATTATCTTCGTTTTATTGACAAAGGAATGGAGGTACAGAGAGGTTAAATAACTTGTTTACATAGTTAGTAAAAAGCAGATCTGAATTTTGCCTGGGTAGTTTGATGTTAAAGTTTGCTTTTTTTGAAATAAGATTTTAACTTGCAGCAGACTGACCTTGAACTCATGACCTTGAAGTCATGATCCTCCTGTGTCAACCTTCAGAAAGATTGGGATTACATTACACATGTCATCACACTGTTTTTGATATTAGGAAATGATATAAGCTGTTCAATTTTGCCTGTACTCAATATTTTTTGCCAAGATTACATGATCAGACCAAAAAGATTGCTAAGAGTCACTTTGCCAAACCCTTGAATAGAAGGCAGAAAGGTTTGCCTAAATTGGCTTGCGTGGTGTCTAGCAGAAAGGATATACATGTTTATACAACAAAACATATTTGCTGGGCTAAAAATGCATGATTTTAGTTTTTCTAGGGGCTCATTTGTCCCAAATTATCTGAAGGGATCTGCTGTATTGATATGCTCTTGGTAACGGTCTCCTAAAGATAGATTCTGAGAACCTGAGCTGCGGCGTGGAGCTGAGGAGAGTGCGGGAACCCTGAGTGGCCATGGAGTCTGTGACACTTGAGGATGTTGCCATGGACTTCGGCCAGGAAGGGTGGGCTTCACTGGATCCTTCTCAGAAGAAACTACAGAGATGTGATGCTGGAAACCTACAGGAAACAATTGTGAAGATGAGAAGATTAAAGACCATTATAAAAGTTCTGGAAAGACGGGGCTGGAGAGATGACCTAGTGGTTAAGATCACCTACTGCTCTTGCAGGGACCCAGGTTTGATCCCCAGCACCCACATGGTGGCCAAGAACCGTCTTTAACTCCAGTTCCAGAGGAACCCATTGTCTCTTCTGACCTCCACGGCATTGCACGACACACGTGCACAAACCTACATGCAGACAGTACATCCATACGCATACAAAATAAATAAAAAATTAAAAAAGAAATGTACGAAATGAGCTCAATAAAAAATTAAAAAGTTAAAAAAAACCAATCACCTTCAAAGGCATGAAAGAATTCATTGTGGAATAAAACCCTATGAATGTAAACAATGTGGTAAAGTCTATACACATAACTGTGACCTTCAACATCATGAAAAAACACAAATGTGACCTTCAACATCATGAAAAAACACATACTGGAGAAAAGTTATATGAATGTAAAGAGTGTGGCAAAGCCTTGAAATGGTTCAGTACACTAAAAGTACATGAAAGAATTCATACTGGAGAAAAACCATATGAATTTAAGTAGTGTGGTAAAGCCTTTAGATGAAATAGTGTTCTTCAAAGTCATGAAAAATTGCATACTGGAGAGAAACCTTATGCCTGTAAACAATGTGGAAAAGCCTTTAGCCATACCAGAGATCTTCACATACGTGAAAGAATTCATACTGGAGAAAAACCGTTTGAATGTAAAGAGTGTGCAAAAGCCTTTATAGTGTCTAGTACACTAAAACTACATGAAAGAATTCACACTGGAGAAAAACCCTATGAATGTAAACAGTGTGGAAAAGACTTTAGATGTAATAGCATTCTTCAACATCATGAAAAAATGCATAATGGAGAGAAACCTTATGCATGTAAACAATGTGGTAAAGCATTTATATGCCATAGTTATCTTCAAAACCATGAAAAAGTACATATTAGAATGAAAGCTTATGTCTGTAAACAATGTGGAAAAGCCTTTACATGATACAGTCACCCTCAAACTCATGAAAAATTTCATACTGGAGGAAGACCATATGAATGTAAGCAATGTAAATCCTTCAGAACACACCGTTATCTTTTTTTTTTCATAAATTTATTTATTTATTTTTTTAACAAATCTAGACCCGTGTTCCCACCCATTCCCCCACCCCGCCAGAGCTCATGCATTCTGCCAAACATGCTTTTCATCTCTTGGTCTTTCTCAATATTCTCCATGGGGAAGTTGACTGTTTTGAGCAGAAGTTCACTGTTTCAGTCAGTTCTTTGATGCAGTCCTTTCTGTTGTTGTTGTTGTTGTTGTTGTTGTTGTTGTTGTTTCCAATATGCATTACGCCCAACTGCTTTGTACAAAAGCTCAGGGGGCCCTACACAAGAAATACAACTGGGTAATTGGCACTAGCATCCACAGATGAGGGATACCATTCGTTGTTTGTTTTTCTGGGACTGTGTTACTTCACTCAGCATGATGTCCTCTAGCTCCAGCCATTTTCCTGCAAAGCTCGTGATGTCATCTTTCTTTTCTGCTGCATAGAACTCCATTGTGTAGATGTACCACATTTTCTCTATCCACTCATCAGTTGAGGGGCATTTAGGTTGGTTCCAGCTCCTTGCTATTGTGAAGAGAGCTGAAATAAACATGGCCGT